>CM022539.1:9517931-10117931 GCA_012273795.1 Dendrolimus punctatus
TATTTTTTTTATTCACATAACCGAAGCCGCGAAGAAGCCTATTTTCGTAGGTATATCTGTATTTTCGCTAAGATAATAATAATGTAATCATAAGATATTCATGATCCCGAAATATTTATTTAAAAAAAAAACAAACCAACGCGAACCAAAAACTACGAGAAACAATCTAGCTCGTATAATTGTCAATTAACTTATTTGATCTGTAAAGGTTGGTGTGGTTTCAATTTATTATGCATATATCGATGAAATCTGTCCCTCGAATCCAAACATTTGGGATCGACAAACGGTGATTATTGCTGTTCGATCAACCGTCCTTCTGCTTGAATTACCGAATTAATCATGCAAGAGGTACTCGATATCGATGGTTTTCAATGAAAACTGGAGTATAGGCAATTCGACTAATTGGCAATAACCCCGAGTACACATTTCAATCGAAACAAGAGTACAGTTTTTTAATTGTAAATAAATTGGGGAATTCCGTAACAGTCCATAAATTGTTAAGAGTTCCGTAACGGTGACAAACAGCTACTATTTTAGCGATTTGACTACGGAATCATATCTCAAAACGTATTCAACGTCATTTTTATTGAAATTAATTTTACTAAAAGAATTTTCTAGATATATAAAAATAAGAATAATTTTATTCAGTAAAAACATGTAAAAGTAAAAAAGGACAATAATGTTGCTCTAAAAGTAATGTGTGAGGGCTTCGACACCTACGCAAGAACGTGTATTGTATTAGGTGTCGGTGCTCTTCCAATGCTTATTTTTTACATTAATACAGGACATTATGTTTACCTAGCATGCATATGTGTGCGCGTATCTGTACGTGTGTGTGTGTGTGTGTGTGTGTGTGTGTGTGTGTGTGTGTGTGTGTGTGTGTGTGTGTGTGTGTGTGTGTGTGTGTGTGTGTGTGTGTGGTGTGTGTGTGTGTGTGTGTGTGTGTGAGTATTTGTGTGTGTTTATATAATTATTACTTATATCAATTTTGAGTAGATCAGTTTCATTATAGTCTTTGTGCAGCCAATTAAAAACTTAAAATAAAATTCATATTTTTTTAAAGAATCAGAAGTTAGTATTTTATTATATAAATATTTGCCTAAGTAACAAGGAAATCTATTTATAAAAACAGTTTTGTAATTTTGTTTAAAAATAATATATTTGTTGCGTTTATCTATTATTTTATAAATATCATTTGTTATAAATATTATTTGATATATTGCTCGTGAAAACAACAAAGATAACACACTAGTTACAATATTTTTAGACAAAACAAGAGGCGGTCTTCGCTTAAAGGCATTGCCTCTAGTTAACTTATAGAATATTCTTAGCTAATCTGACGATGTAGGTGCAAATGCTGCCAATTTTGTCTACAACAAACACATACTATATTAAACTTATATTTATATAACATATATAAAATATATTTATTCTTCATAGTTTAAAACTTAGGAGGAATATTGATATATTATATATATCAATGAGGAGGAAGAAATCATAAGTTTTATTATTTTGTAAGCTTATCTTCCATCAAGTTAAAAAATAATTAAAAAAACATCATTATGATTTTTCAAGATGTAACTAACGATTTCCCACACAACTATGTACATATCCTTTATCTTGTGCTAATATATACAGCTGAAGAGTTTGTTTGTTTGCTTGAACGGGCTAATCTCAGGAACTACTCGTCTGATTCGAAAAATTATTTCAGTGGTAGATAGCCTATTTAACGAGAAAGGCCATATATCATCACGTATGACCAAATTTTAACTATTCCACGTAGACAAAGTCGCGGACAAAAGCTAGTATTGAATACCTGCAACCCTCATTTACAAGTAAGATAGTCACATATTATATTATTTTTTACGATATTAGTGTAGCATTGTGATACGGTGAAGACATAAAAGTTATTTTACCAAAATGGCTACGAAACCTTAAAAAAACAAACAATGATTAACGTTCCGCAAAATATTATGTTTCATTGTTCAATAACGTTCCAATGAAAAATACTTGCCAGCGGAGCGGCGTTGGTTTTTTTATGAATTAATATCAAAAATATCCGCAATATCGATAAAAAATAAATTGAACCGTCGCTGATTGGTTGGCTTTAATGAATTACCTCATATCTAATTTATCTACGGTCGGGCACCTTTTTTTCAAAGTAACTTCGGCTTGTAAACAGTCAAACATTATATATTTGTTTACTTTATTAATAAGAGATCCGATTCTGTGGTTGCTATAATTGTAAGCCGTGCACAATGATAATTAATTAAATTGATTCCGCTTTCCCTCTGTGAAAAGTGATACAGACAAATAAAAAGTCGACTGTAAAAAAGAAAATTTAACAGTAATGTACTAACTACTACTACTAACCTAGTCACTAATGCCGGAACACAACTCAAGGTTGTTATGGCGACATACTTTGGACCAGGGGTGGTAACTATCCACTTGCGCAAATGCCCTACCACCTAGCTGTGGGATGTTTTGTCGCCTCTTCGACAGGCCGCCCAACCGCAGGAAATTGTATTCCTTCTCCGTTCCTGCACGAATAAAATATAATGACGTTACATATACAGAGATAACGTTATTTTTAACAATTTAAGTAAGATGCACTTAGCCACAGTCAATTTCTTTAACGTTATCATAAGTGTGGCCGCAGCACTAAAACTAACATGTAAACAGAAAAAGTAACTCCGCATTTAACATATGTTTATGGGCTCGCTTATATAGTGTTTTTTCCATTATCAAGTGTTTATACCTTCGCCTTGAACTCTATTGACCAGGATGTTTAAGGTTTTATATTTATTTTCATTAATCTCATATTAAAAAAGTGAACTAAGCTTTTTATGCTAAACACCATATTTATAGTAATGATTGTCGTAATCATATAGCACTACCCATAAATCACTTATTTAATACTATTATATTATTATAATACACATTATTATCTTTTTGCATAATATAATTAGTTTTACAACTTATAAAAATAAAATTTGAAGCTTACTATAAATATATTGATACTAGCATTTGCCCTTGGTTTAACTTGCTTTAAAAAAGCATTTGTATGTCATGAAGTTGGCGTGTTTGTAATTATTATAAATTTTGCTCTTAATTTTTAATTCCAAGTGCCTAATTATAAATACCTACAATGCCATCTCGCAAAGTTAGATCGAACCGTGATAGTATAAAATTGTCACTGTTATTGTCTTTGTCGTGACGATATGTTTATTAAAAAATTTCAACGGTGTCGCCAATAAAAGGTATTCGGGGTGCCAACTTTTGGGCTATATTCGTCTATCCCGTGGGAAGTCGTTTTTTGGATGAAAGATACTACTAGGACGGTGAGTGGCTGACCGGTATCTATTCTTCAAATGAGAGATTGGTTTAGGATATAACTTTATACCTATTATCATTCAGGACACTCTTACAGTAAATGTATTCTGCTCGCGGACCGATACAATTATATTTCTTAAATAGGATATGCCCGCGACTTCGTCCACGCTTGACTTGAAATCGCCACACGATACCTGGGACCCAAAGTATTGCAGAATTTAAAAAAGGAATGTAAGCTATCGTATTAGTGAAAACTGTGTCGGAATAAGGCAATTTTTATGCATCCGAAAAGCTTCAAATCGGTTCCGGAAAAATTCCAGCGGGATTTCTGAGAAAAAAATAGCGGAGATTGTAGTCTAGGAATTTACTGTCGCTCAGCGAAAACTACATTAAAATCTGCCCAGTAGTTTTTATGTGAATCCCGACTAACCCGACAAAGACACAATCAGTAACTCCATCGTTTATATAACCCATTCCAGTGGTGTTTTTAAATAGCTTCAATGTACACACACGGCATGTCTAGGATTTTATAATATTTATACATTGTTATGTAAAACAATTAGCTCTAGTTTTAATTACAATTTAATGACCAAAGTTCATAATTTCCTTATTGTAATATTATAAATAAATTGGCAGGATAAATAAAGAATTCTATGGCAATATAATAAGACCATGTCCTTAATATAAAGACAAGGAAAATATCAACAGAGATTGGAACCGTGGAATCAGGATTGCCTTACCTTCCTAAGGACGTTTACTCAATAACCATACTCAAGAAACTACTATCTTCAAGAACTACTATCAATATAACGAGTGATGTATATATGAGAAAGTCACTTTGTTTTCATATAATATGTTTATGTCTACTTCATAAACATGACCATGCCATCCTTATCTATTCACGTATATAAGTAATATGGTTATTATACTTACTAACTCTCAATGCAAGGCGTACTACAAGGTATGTTTCACAAAAAAAGTTATGATTCAAATTAGGTTTCATACATAAAAGAATTACGATTTTAATGTCTATAAAACCAATTTCAAATTTATGTGATGGGGCTTCATCTGGAATAATGTTATAGATATACCCTGTTTATCCAGATGTGATGATGAGTGCAATGCCTTATTTGGGATGCGATATTGTTTTAATTACTCGATTAATTCCTGGGGTTTTCTAGAAGAGATCGCTTTTTAGCGATAAGACCGCCCTTTGTTATTAGATAAAGTTTTAGTCTGTAAATATATTTTTGTATTGGTGTACAATAAATCGTTATCTATCTATCTATTAATTGTTCGTTATATATTGACAGCTAACGGATACTTTTATGTATACACTAATATGCCTATTCGACAACGGTTCTATTTTTTATTATTCGGCTATAATTAGTATGTTTAACATCACCGCAGGTGCGACCGACCGCATTATGAGATATTCCTAAGATTTTTGTTATTGTGATTACATATTTGTCCTGAATATTTTTTTTTTGTTTTATATCTCCAAAATGTGGTTATGCGCGAGTGAGTAGCAAACTCCATTTAAATAGCCTCTTAAACTACTCTAAATCTTCCCTTTTTACCGAGGGGAATCTGATTGAGGGTTATTAGTCGTACGTAAGAAGAATATCGCGGCAGCTGTGTGAGATTCCCAGGTCGGGGTGATACTAATACCTCTAGCCAGAATTAGAAGTGCTATTGTCACACGATAGTGATGGGTACTCACTGAAACCCCTCGGGTTTTAGTGTTCCGTCCTTAGCCCTATGCCAGGGCTATGGGTACATGGCCTGGTCCCTCCACTGACCCTGGAGGTGGTGTCCCATCGCCCTGACCTATTGCCGGACACTTCTTTTTATCATCCGGTATCTTCAAACTCTTTACACGTGTGTGGTTTGTAACGCATCTCAAGGGATGAGAGGTGAACGCGCGCCAGAACCACCATGCTCCTATCTCGACGATATATGGGCTTTACCTCAGGAACCAAGCAGTGCCGCCTGCTTATGGCCGATGAAGGTCCAAACTAGTCCTTTGGCGCCGACACGTCTTCCTTTGGCGGGAATGGAGCAAGGATGTACGCTCACGCTTCCGTTCCGCCTCCTCCTTTGCAAGCATAACTTGTTCGTAAAAGGAGGTGACGGCGTCCCACCCTAAATCTTCCCTTGCGTCAAGTTAAAATACGGACTCAATAGCTTTTGTTCTTTAAGTGTTGCGACAAATGGATTCCTGCGTAGAAGTCTTGAAATATTCAGGAGCTACGAGTTACGTCGTAGTTAACGAGCACGTATTGGATCTCCTTAAACCTTTTACTAAACATAGAATGGTGTAGTCGAATTTTTTATTCATGTTCAAGTTTTATAGGGGTCTTTTGCATATTTGAGGTGGCTTGGTTTCACGAATTTCATCTGAAATAAGCAGACCACGTTAAATATAATAAAATACTATCATAACAAAAGTAAATACATTCATTTCTATATGGAGCACCTTAAAAATAACCTTTAGTATATAATCTTAATAAAACAACATCTTAAATTCATCCATGAAAAATAAAATTTAAGAAACAGGAAATGATAGCACTGAAAAATAAAACAAGAAATTTGTTATCGCGCTCGCGGTCTGAAAAATATCACAGCACCAAATCCGATGTCACGTCCGCCGTTCTGTACAATAACCCTTCTGGCTTACAGTTTCAGTTATCCTTCAGATACCTGTAGGTGTTTTGTTGACAGATAAGGCCGAGCCAAGCCGAGCTCCGCCGCAGCGTAATTCAAAGGCTTTGTGCACAGCAGAGCTGTTCAGACGAACCACTTTTTTACCGTAACAGAAATATCTTGTAATCAATTTTAACTGACTTGAGCTCTATGGGACATCTGGTTGGCTACAACGCTATTCCAAAAGATCTGTGTGTAATGAATGACCTTGAACTATTTATAAAGTACTATAATTATTCCTTTGGTTGATTTACCACAAGGTTTTCGAAAGATATAATAAAGATTTATTATATCTTTACTAGCTGTACACGGCAGACGTTGTACTGCTTTTAAAAAATAAAAATCTAGAACCCGATTCCAGCGTTATCTACCGGGATTAAATGTTATTCTAAACTATTCTCAAATCCACTTGAACAAACAAAAAAATCATCAAAATTAGGTCCAGCGTTTAGGAGGAGTATCACGGCGCCACCTACTGGGTCCAATCGTTTATTTAAACCATTTCGAGACAAACTCTTAAATTCTGGTACCCGATCGCAGCGCCATCTGCCTGGTTCAAATTAAAATCTAAATCATCCTAGTAGAAAATCATAAAAATACTAATATCGCTATTAAAAATAGAGGTTGATCGTAGAGGATTGAAAATTTAGGGTTGTATGTATTTTTTTATGCTGTATCATAAAAAATTAAAAATTAAAAAAATATCTAAAAATTAAAAAAAACATTTAGGGGTGGACTACCCTTAACATTTAGGGGGATAAAAAATAGATGTTGTCCTATTCTCAGATCTACCCAATATGCACATAAAGTTTCACGAGAATTGGTCTAGCCGTTTCGGAGGAGTATGGTAACTAACACTGTGACACGAGAATTTATATATAAGATATTATTTAAAGATTTGACATGTGCTTATTGGTGTTTGTTAAACAAAGCAAAAGTTAATAAGCATCAAAGGGTTCCCAAAATAATTGACCTGTTTGCAGTCATCAAGCTGTTGCGTCATTTTTGCACATTGAGGTCAATATCCAACAATAAACAGCTTTGGTCGTCTTAGTACCTGAAAATAATAAAGGTTCGCAGCTTGCGATGCGATTTTAAGCGATTATATATATTATGTATTATGTTTGCTGTTGGCATAAGGTTAATATTTCTCACAGATAGTGGGGGAGGATAGCCTAGTAAAAAAGTCTATCTGGTCCAGCCGGACGGGACAGCAACCAATTGTTCATGTACATGTGTTGTACCCCAGGTATCGCTGGAGTGACGTAATAGATGCTTATCTGCGCTAGCTTCAAGCCTATGACTAGCAGGAGACAGCACTAAGCAGAGAGCAGAGCAGGAGTGAAATATTCTCGTTTCGTAGGCCAGGACACATTTTGTATCGTTGAGCCGCAGGAGTTGCTATAGATTTTTGTAATTGTTTAATTTGATTAGCAACAATGTACTATTTATACAACTTAGCTGCATTTTTCTTTGTGAACTACCTTTGTACTAGTAGGTACAGAGAACCTTGATAGTATTATCATGTTAAATAGTAAACGATTGCAACAGGATATGCCTTTACTTTCAAGGTATCATTCTACCGTAATCAACCAAAAATAAGTAAAACATGTCGAAGCTTGACATATTGTTTAAAAAAAGAAACAAAGTTATTCCGGATACGCATCGTGTCGGTTAAGCTGCGAGTATTGTAGAAAAATCCAAGCACTTATCCTTAGCTTACTTAAAGGGTCCATCTTATTTATATAAGTGTAAAATTCTAATGTTTATGTGTTGTCAGTGAACTCCTCCTAGACCCCTGGACTGATCTTGAAATTGAACCCGTTAACTGACTAATACTACTACTAGAATAAAATACAGTTTTAAAAATATGTTAAAAAAAACAATATATTTAAATTCTCAATAAGAGAAATAGCAGCAGGAGATTACGTGACTATCAAATCACTATCAAATACCTATTTGTTTTTTTTTAAATTCGGAACGTAAATACCATAGAGAGTTATTAGTGGTAGTAATACAATTCGCCATAAGAGCAGGCAAAGGATGGCGGATACGAAATTTTTGAAGTTCTTTATATTTAAAAGTTGTTAAAATTCAATGAAATACAGTGCCGGGTACGATGCACACCAGGGTAAACCTCGTAAACGAACTTTTTTTAGTTATTGTGATTCTAGTCTGAGTATTTGTGATGGGCTGTTGTTTTTTCTATATTACCTATTTGTAAAACAAGCTTAACTTATTCAAGTTATAAATATATACAAAAATACATATAAGTAACATGTAAAACATGTATCGTCAGTATCAAAAATTTTTTTATCACTATTTTATATGAAACAAGAATTCCAAACATAATACGGATGACATTTTCTCAACCTAGTTTTTATAACAAAAACTGGTATTTGTTCACTTGTTATAAATAGTAGCGTAAGCATATTATTTCGATAAAACGAATTATACATCAGCAACAACTGGTTCTCCATATCCGTCTTGAAACAGCCGTAGCAGCTCAGAAATCTTTAAACCCCCGATTGTGGTGCACGTTTCGAAATCAACAATGAATTCAATTAACATTACTCTTTTAGTGCTCTGTGCAGTTTATTCAGTGCACGCTGTTAAGGCTATAGAAATGTATGACTATGACTATGAATATTCAGAATACAGTAGGAAACCACATACAGAAAAACACGAAGTTCCAGGTCTTGTGAAACCACATTACGAATTGAAGGACGCTCCACAGTTGTTTGAGAATTTTATCATAAAATATAACAAACAGTACAAAGATGAAGCTGATAAAAGAAATCACTATCAAATCTTCCTGAAGACGCTGGAAAGCATAATACGTATCAACAAAGAGAGCAAAACGCAAGTGTCAGATATTAATCAATTCGCTGATCTGGACAAGACTCAATTGGCATATCTTACCGGCGGTATTCCTGGTAATTTTAAAGGTAACAACAGTTTATTGTTTACATTGTGTTGTACTAAAACTTAAAGTAAATGGCTAGCGTACGCGGTCCAAACTCAAAGACC
Organism: Dendrolimus punctatus; assembly: GCA_012273795.1. Classification (NCBI taxonomy): domain Eukaryota; kingdom Metazoa; phylum Arthropoda; class Insecta; order Lepidoptera; family Lasiocampidae; genus Dendrolimus; species Dendrolimus punctatus. The sequence continues at coordinate 9,527,001 of CM022539.1, forward strand.
AGGAGTTCGAATCCTGGCGGGAACGTATGGACCACTTAGGGAGTTTTCTGACCTATGCATATTGTTACATTTAGTACGTGCTAACAACCGTGAAGAAAAACATCGCGATGAAACTTGCACATCGAGATAACTGATGTTTCAAACCTGCCAAGCTACCTTGGACAAGCGTCGCGGGTAAGGTACTGTCGGTTTCTCCTATAGTGGGACGTTCGAGCCCAGCAGTGGGACGTTTGTACTAATATGTTAATGTGAAAATCAGTTTTTATGCATATCGATGGTTCACTATTAAGATGTCATGATATTTTTTTGACCAGTTTTTGCATTTTAATCTTGGCTACTTATTTGTGACTTTTGGAGTTGGAACATTGTACCCGTGCCATCCATCGGCAAAGAGATTTTGAAGACATCGTTAAAAAAACTCTTTGACACTCCCCGTGATGAGAAGGCTGGCTCATATTTTGCCCAAAAAATAAGCATGGCCATAAAACGTGGCAATGCTGCCTGCCTTCCGCTAACGCTCCCGGCTGGCAGTGATCTCATACATAATGTAATTTATATTTAATTACTTACTTTGTGCTTATATTTAGTTCGTTTATATTTTTAACTTTTATATAATAAAGTACACGTAATAAAAGTACTTTTTAACGGTTTTTGCACAGTATTTGATTTTGTTTTTATTATTCCGACGTTTCGGCCACTTTACCCGTGACACACACGTAAGACGAAAATGTCAACTACCAATGAGTATTCCTGAAGTTTTATTTAGCCTATCGGCAACTTGTTTAATTAAATTATACAGTTTTAATTTTTGTTTATGTTTATTGTTTATTTATTAACTCTATGGGAGCTTAATTTAATTTAATAAAAATAAAATACTGCGCTTAAAACCATTAAAATTAAAATGACCAACCGGTCGCTAACTGACTGGTCGCCCCAAGTATGCTTTCTTCACTCCTTGATCCTCCTCCATCCGCTCTACATGACCGAGCCAGCGGAGACAGTGAGATTTTATCTCCCCAATTATGTTGGGCTCGGCCATGAGGTCTTCTATTCCGGCTATTGATTAACTAAGTCTACACAATAAATTTAACTTGTATAACTACCATAACATAATCATTAAACCTCTGTGGGTAACGCCAATAGTTATTGAGTAAGGTGTATGCTTACCTCACTAAAGGGATTTGGAACTATAAAGTTTTACGTGCCTTAAGGGTCCTTTATGTTGGAGAAATAGGATAAGTACATCTTATATGGCTAAATATACAGTAATGTATTATACATGCTTACGTTTTATGCAGAATAGAATCTACTAAAACTATATTGCGCTCCAATACATATTCGCTTCATAATACTTGCGCATACTTCTTCCTTTTGTGTTGACTCTTTTACAATGCACGCCATCCTGTCCTAATTATACAGATGAGATTATTCATAAACAAACATTTAATAAGTAAGAAAAATATACCTATCAATGTTCTTTAGTGAAGTGAAATAGATAACGAGATATTACTTTCCTAAGTTGTGAATATTATGTCACTACTTTAACTTTTAATATATGCTCTGAACAATTCTGTAAATCAGGGTGTAGAGCTTACAAAATACTTTCAAAGAAAAGAGAAATGAACAAGATCTGTTGAGTAGATTTTGAGGTATCACACACCCTATCATACATTCCATGACTGCCGTAAGAACATATCCGGCTAAAAATTATTATTTGTGTTAAATTATTAGACTATGCTCACTAGACCGTTACGTTACCAATCAACACCGTTGCGTGCCATGCACGCGCCGTCATCAATGGTTTAGTGGTTCCCGTGGACAAAGTAAATCCTATCGTATTTCTCACCGTGCCTGATACTTTTATAGCACGATCATTTCATATATGTAATATACCCCATATTTTACATTAAATGTTTCTTTATACTGTAATTTTCACATTTTCGGAACACTTCGTTACGCCAATACTGTCAAGCACTTGACCTTATTTTAATTGCTTATTATAGTTCGAAAATCGAAAACACAGGAGTTTAAATAAAACATTTTCCCTTTTAATTAACAAAAAAAATCAAACTAAAAGCAAAATTACCACTCGTAAACAAATCGGAAAATCATTCAAAGTTTTCCACTCTGACACGCCACGGCTCCGCTCAAACCGATTATTGAATAAATGCGCTCGAATAATTCAATTTTTTCGTTGGCATAACTTAATTTCCATCAATTCTTTGAATATTCAGCAGTATGCCATAAGTAACTGACCGGCTGTTAAATTGGGGCACATTAATAAGCCTCGGTTAAAGAATTTTGCATAGGGATGTATTCGCCTCGTCGAGAAAGGGTCGACACAAGGCTAGCATAATGAATTAAATTAGGCCCCACTGATAACCTCTCCTCACAATCTCGGTTCTGGTTCTAAGGATAATACGGCGATATAGAAATCTCTAGATGAGTTTCCTTTAATCATTCTAGAATAAACAAGCGAGATTGTTTATTTTTTTATGTAATTAGAAGCAATAGTACTTTTTCATATTTTATGGCATTTCGACAAAATGTTGTAAATTACACACACAGATAGATTCAAAGGTAAGAAAGAGCTCTTACTGACTAATATATGCGCGCAAAAACGTTAGAGAGCGTACCTGGCAAATGTCAACTTCTTATTATATAATCTTCAGTCTATATCATTAAATAAATCTCAAATGTGTGTGTCAATATCGAAACGTACATTTAAAATTATTATTTATACGATGCTTAATCATAAAAAAACCGTTTTTAGAACGTTTGTCTGTACATCGAAATGGTTCCATATTATTTTTATCCACATATGGAATGAATATTTTAGGGACTAAAGTGTTAATTTTTCTATCTTTCAAGGTTCAAAAGAGATTTAAATTAAATCCAAGCCGCATGAACTGAGGTACCACGCCTGTCAATTCGTTTAAAAAAAATAATTCTTATATAATAATCTTCCTAATTTAAAAAAATAACAAAATCCTTTATTTATTTGTTTAAATTGTAGGAACCTTAAATGAGTTCTATGCGGCATATATTGTAAATGTGTATAAAGAATCGATAGAAATATTATATTAAATATTGCTTTTAGGCCTAAATTACACAGGTTTACTTCATTCAATTCAATTTCAGTTAATTCTTCTTTTAATCTAGATAAAAATGCAGCAGTAAATGTAAAAAAAATAAACCAACTTAATGATAACAGTATTTTACAAAAGACATTTTTAAATGCTTTTTAATCAGTTAAAAAGTCAAAATATTCAAGTGAGTTCGTTTTTTTAAAGATTTTGTTCTTTCTATTATACACAAGTTGAACCACAGAAACGAACCCGTCTATTCGACTTTAATGTCTCCTTTCACTTCCAGATGCGAGGTTTTAACTCGTTGACATGGGACAAGACCTTGCTAATGTCAAGTGGTCCGAGGACCGAGAGTTATGTGCATAACGCCTGCTCTGTGATTTATCTCGTTTCAGATTCACCCCACATACATATGTATGTATGGTCACATACATTTTAACAAACGGGCTTCGACCGCCATTCAATTGGGCACGTGTCCATTTTATGTTTAAGTTTTCTTTTTCGGGTAATCTGTTATACTCGAAAGGTACTCGATATTCTTTTCAATATAATTTAAAAAGAAGTTATATACGATACAGAAATTTAAAAAATGTTTTGGTATCCTAATAAACAACAAAAACTTATTGTGTGGTTGGTAATATAGCAAAGCACAAAATGACTTTAGGATTATTGTACATTCACAGCACAGGTCGAAGAAGTCCTTCGCACGGAACTTCTAGGGCGCTAGGAAATTGCAGCACTAGAGATAACCAGAAAGGTTTTTTTATCTGTTCAGGAACGGAGAAAAATACAGTTTCCTGCCAGGTGGCCTGTCGTAAGAGGCGACATAATGACCCACAGCCAGGTGGTAGAGCATTTGCCTGACTGAGCCCCGGTCTAGAGTATGCCTCCGTAACAAACTTTATTAGTGTAGCTATTAGTAGCCAGGTTCCAGTCTTCTTTTAGAGAGCGACAGCATATTGAAAATACCTTTGCTGTTACAAATGCCCATAGACGATGGTAGCCGCGTTCCATCAAGTGGACCGTCTGCCGCCTTTCTGCTATACTTGTGCAATAAAAAACCATCAATTTAAATTCATTTTATTGTACAACTATGTTATTATGCCAGATAGGTCATTCATAAAAGCTCAACGCTCCTGAGAATAAGTATTTCGAGTTTAAACGAACCATATGTTTATTTATTGCTGATACAGCACACAGGCTGACCGCCCAGTTGTGATGGAAGCTGGTTACAGTCGGCTATGAATATATTCAGCACTAAAGGTTGCTACCAATGTGCTGCCGGACTCGTAGTTGATGAGACTGGAACCAGGCAACTAATGCTGGAACACAACTCAAGATTGTTCCATAAAAATGCTGCCATCAGCATGCTCTAGACCAGGAGGTGCTAGGTATCCAAACGCGCCAATACCCTACCACCTGGCTGTGGGTTGTTTTTTCGCATCTTTCGACAGACCGTCCGGCCGCGGTAATTATTATTATTTATCCGTTCTTGCATGAATAGAGAAGTAAAAGCTATATAAGCACCTTAGAGGAACAAATCGAGTCCCCGAACTCTCAGAATAAGGTCGGCTAAAGGAAACCAGTTTTGGTATAGGAAATCGATTGCGCCACAGTGCGATACGAGAACTTAGTATTAAAAATCAAATTAGTCCGGACAAAAATGGAATAGTTTCCAATGGATAAATTAGTATTAGCCACACAACCGCAAATCACGTGTATATTAAATAAGTTTACGCAAACTAGTTTGAAAAAAAACTATAATATGAATAAATAAATCCCTAACAAATAAATACAAAAAAATATTTAATTCAATTTGACGCTGTTGTTCATGAAGTCTCCGTGTACAATTTCATTTGTCTGAGATCAGTACAAAGATCTTCGATATGCATCGAATAAAAGGCGCGATGAGCCCAAGGGCAACAAGTCGCCATAATTATTCATAACATCCTTAATATATTATGTAAACTTTTGCTTTTGTTGCAGGTACAGATCTCAGACCAGTTTATGTGATGGCAGCCACTTATTAATGAGAATTTAGTATATACCTAACTTTACCCATGTCTTGTACCTAAGTTTTGTTCGTTGAAGAATCTAAGGCTAAGTACGTATTACGATTATCAATATCAGACTTAGCCTTTCTCAGCTCATTGTGAGATTGATTAAATGCGCGCTTAGCCATACAAGATTTTGTTTTTTTTTATTATGTATGTCTGTATACTTTCCTTCACCGTTATGACGGAGACCTTTTACATCAATATTTATTTATATGTATTTTATGTATACTATGCTAAATATACGTTATACATATTATTTCTTACCTATCGCGATTATTTTATATCTATGCATTGTTATATTTTATTAGGGGAACGGACAGTATACTCGCTACGCTTGTCCAATGCGGATTTACGGATTTATTTTTTACGTATTATTATTATATTATTATATTACGGATATTTACGGATGATACATCAGTTATCTCGACGAGCAGGTTTTATCATAACGATAACGTTACTCCGTGATAATTGTAGCAAGCACAATTTAGCAGATCAGAAACTGCCTAAGTAGTGCATTCTTTCCCCGCCCTTTGAGTTTCGGACGCGTGCACTAACGATTATGTTACCACGACTTTGTTTGTAAAAATATATTCTATTGTAGAACAATTCCTTTAGAGTCTCTTATCGCAACAAGTTCATTAAAAATAATGACAACAATTGAATGAAAAGTACTTACTATTGTCTTGGAAATAGCATTTTCAATACATTAAGTTTTCCTTTGTACTTGATTTTATCATTTCTTAATAAAATTAACTTACTTTCTGCGTGTTTATATTTTAATTGATAATATGATAAGTTTTGAAGTCACCAAAACCAAATTGCGACCTATATAATTAATGGTTTATTATTTTGCAAAAATGTGGGACACCGCAGATTACTTTAGTCAACCTTTTTGAGAAACACTCATCATCTCTAAGTACAACAGTATATATGTGTTTTATAATACAGTAGAATAACAAAACGAAACGTAACATGATAGACGGGAAAATTAAATAGTCGCTCGGCCGTGTAACGTATTATACATAAGAACAATCTTTTCAATTTCAGCGAATTATCATTTCAAGTGTATGTTGTAAACCAAGATTTTTGATTATGTTATTATATAAGTTGAATAAATAAAACTAAAAATACATTTACACAAAAAGTTTTCTTGTTATTAAAAATGACATTTCCTGTGTAGTTTTAATAAAAAATGACCTCCGTCTCAGTATTCATGTTATAAACAGGTGATAAATAAAATTAATATTAGTCATGGCAGCGCACTGTTTTGACAACTACACAAAAGAGTTTTGTAAAGCCACCAACAAAGTAAAAAAAACTTTTAATGGCTTTTTAGCTATAAAACTAAAAAAATAGCTAAAGAATTATATTCAATGGTCTCAAAACTGGGGATGCAGAAGACCGCGTGAAGTCGCAGCCAAGAAGAAGCAGGTAAGTGGACTCTAGGCGTCGCGTCAGAACGAACGCTCCGAGCGCAACCGAGCGGGATATAAAATAAGTAAAGCGTTAATCATTAGCTACGCGATTAGCTACAATAATAAAGAAACATACCTTGTGCGGGCGCGATGCGATGGCCGGGAGAAGGCAAAGGGACGGGAAGAAGAAGCAAGGAAGGACTTACCTCGCCACCAGTCCGCCGCCACACTGCGCTCGTCCCCCGGGGGTTGACACACTCACTAGGATTATGGTTTATTGATGGATTAAATTAAGTTCTAACAGTTTATTATCTTTATTGTGTTCCATCCATATACGTAGTTTTATTGCGGTGACAGCACTGACAGTAACTCTCTGTCTTGTTTTGCGTATTCTTCATTTAAAGTTTTTATTATTTTCTTGAGGCTGGGGAGGAAGAATTTATACAGAGGTGTTCAACCACCTTGTATATCAATAACGTTATTAATAATATCGCATCATAAATGGTGCATTAAAACCTTATCGACATCTGTATCTACTAACACTAATTATATTATCCTAGGTGAGGATAATATCCCTGCGTTACAAATATAGCGAACATCACTAATTTCAACTTTTTCGCGATGTCTCTACTGCAATGTAATGTCGCTACAGCATTTAAATTAGTAATTCCTAATGAAGTTCGTGGATATAATATAAAGTCAATTTCGATAATTTAATTTGTTATAGCAGCAGTTATTGTCTTCGATAGATTTGGTAACAAAGTGCTTCAGGCTGACTCTTATTTCGTTCCTTTTCTGGGGTACAAAATCAAAATTTTGTTCATTATTCATTTTTAAAAGGCCCGGTATCAGCGCAATCTGATCTTTACGTCAAAGTAGACAATTATTTTGCCTACTCGAAAATTAATATTTCTCTATGTAGAATTTTCATAAACACCTTAATTATGTCTACAACATAAGTATATTATGAATTTCGTCACATGTCAGTTTCTGTGTAAGTAAATACGTCATAGTGAATTGATTGAAAATAAAGTAAAGCACAACAAACCGTCACTTTTTGTATAGGTTTTCTATAGGATAGCGATATGTACCACATTTTAGATTATACAATAGAGTCTCCCATTTCATGATCGGTATACTAGATGCATTGGCATGCAGGGTCGGTATAATTATGATGGACATACCACCTATACTCGGAACGAAGTGCTTGTCTTTTCATCAAACAACTACAAAAATCTATCTAATCAATGTAAAATTAAATAAGTACCTTCTAGGTCAGTGTCATACAAGTACCGGCAGTAAGTATGCTCTATTACTAGACCTTGCGACATCATGGTGAAAAGTGAACCTATGCTCCATTAAAAAATATATTATCCCCAAAAACCAAACGGTCATTACTAGTGAACTGGAAATTACTAGGGAACGCCGAAGTCCACGCCTGATGGGTCTGAGTGATGTAAGGAAAATACAAACATCTCTTCAAGGCAGAATTCATCAAACGCATTGATTGGTTCAATACTACAATAGATTCGCTCAGTACTTTTGTTGGAAGCCAATTTCGTAAGAGAACGATAGAACTGTTCGTGAAAGCGAATACCAGGATAACAAAACAAATAAAGTACCTAAATAAGTGTATGTGTATACACATAGGTAAGTCTAGTGTCCGGCCCAATGAATAACAAAGTAGAAACATGTTTAGCAAGTTTTGTGGACCGTAAGACGGCAGGATAGACACTGTTCGACCAACTGGGACTCGGAAGTACTTTTCAAAAGGCACAGCCATGCGTAACTATTGACATTACTCCTAACATAATATGTATAGTATGAACGTCACTTTTCTGTATCATTAATTCTTGTGTTAAGACTACATTTAATCCACTTTTTTAGGTTTGCCTAAAAAATATTTAGGTATAGGGAAAGTTGATACATATCAGAATGGATTCTAAAATAGAGCTCATATAAAACACGACGAAAAAATACCATCTCATTTTCATCACAATAATATAAATAATTTTAATTTTTGTTTACACTATTGATACGCTATTTGGAGCTATTATAGAAAATATCTCATAATATACAACGTTTGTACAACATTTAGATGGCTACAGCGTTTTATAAGATAATAATATATCTCAGTTGATTTGTCAATTTCCCAATCTATTATCACGACTAATAATATCAATTAATTAGATATACACTGACGGACTCATAAACTGCATCAAAGTAATAGACGACTTTGAAATAAATATTTTAACCAAGTATGCAAACTTTCTATACAGATTTAAATTGAAACCAATAGATTGGTTCGTGAACTTTAAAACAGCGTAGGGTCATATCCTTAAGTTTAAGTTTGTGTACTGTAAAGGACCTTAAGACTTTTTTTCAAGAAAAAACAGAAATTTAAGGAAAATTGGTTTAAATTAAAAATTGGTTTTAACAATAGACAAACTTTATGCAAGGGTTTATTTGTGTTTTAATAAGGTATATTACCCCCACGTGCCCTTATTACGGATTCTAATCGGTTCCGCATAGATTTTATTAGGGTTATTAAAAGATCTTGCGGAATATTGTCCCATTTTTGTGAAAGTGCTGTTCTTAGTGCTGCCACTGTCGTGGGCAAAGGGTTTCTCGCATATACAGCTCTTTTTAAATTGTCCCAAACATGCTCAATCAATTCATTGTACGTATTCCAACCTCTTCGCAATATTGTCGAACTTGTGCAGCAGCGTGCGGCCGGGCATTATCCTGCATTAAAGTAAAATTTTCGCCTATGAATCCCATGTAAGGCACCACGTGATCTTCTAAGATCTCTGTTATGTAGCGATGTGCAGTCAAACCCCCCCTATTACCGTTTTGACGGACCATGACTATGAACACAAGTTCTGTTCGCCCGTTCATCGATATGCCACCCCAGACCATACACGAACCGCCTCCAAAAGGAACACGCTCCTCAATGCAACTTTGAGCATATCTCTCCCCACGTCGACGATAGACTCTTCTACGACCATCTGCACCATATAAACATGTCCTACACTCGTCCATGAACAATACGGAGGTCCATTGCTCTTCGGTCCAATTCAGGTGATCACGCGCAAATCTTAAGCGAGCTTGTCTGTGAGCTACAACTTTGGACCATTTGCTGGTGTAAAAGGGGTGATATCCGCTTCCTTTAACCTTCTTCTTATTGTTCGTGCACTCATGTTTACTCCACGCACTTCATTAAGCTCTGTTTTGATGTTAACAGACGTGAGGAAACGATTTCGCAGGGAAGTTGTAACAATAAATCGGTCATCACGACCGGTGGTTGCTCGAGTCCTGCCTGTACCACGCCTCCTTCTGTAAGAACTCCACAAACCTCCACAAACCTTCTGTATATTCTAGAAACCGTAGACTGGTTTAAATTTAAATTTCTACCAATAGTTCGTTGATCCAAGCCCTCCCGCACCAATGCTACAATTTGAGCCGCTTGTTCGGACGAAGTATCCATATTATGGTTCAAAAACTCTCGATAAGTTAAAAAACTAACCCAAGAATTCGGCTGGTAACAATAATTCAATTGACAAAAGAATAAAAAATCAATGAGAATCAATTTAAAACTTTGCTATAAACAACACCAAATCTGATACTACGAGTAAATTTTCTTTTTCCGGCTATATTCATTTCTTTTACTGCAGTTCTATTTTTAAATTTTCCTTTTTTTGACATTAAGAGCCAGTCTCTCCATATTTATATAATTTAATCTAAAAAGTTTGCATACTTATTTAAAAAAATCATTTCAAAGTAATCCTGAACTTTGATGCAGTTTATGAGTCCGTCAGTTTAGTTTTTACGATGTTCAATTTTAAAATTTTAAATTTTGTTTAAATCAAATAGTTTATTAACTTTCCTGGTATAGCTACAGAGTTTAATTCGCAGAAGCATTTCTTTATTCTTTACTTTACTTTTTATTTGAAATTACAATTATAATATTACATACTATTGAATACAATGTAAGAAAACTTAACTTAGTTGTATTGTATTCTACCCATAGTCCCTCGAGACTATAAGTAAAATACTGAGCCCAGATAACCGTCTTCTATGGGTAAGATGTCTAGAAGGCTGGCTACGTTTCCTCGCTGGATCGCCATACTGATCTTATCCATACTTTTTATTTGAATATTGTATAATAATGCACGTAAACATGTTTCTGTGATAATTATTGAGCCTATATTAATAGTAGCTACAAATTGTCTCTTGATACAGGCATCAAAGTCGCTACGAGCTACTACTATTTCATCAGGCACTATTAAAAACACTATTAGTTGTCCAACTTCTGTTTACGATTGAAGTTAAACTCTCGGAGTGTTATTCATATTTAGTTAGAATAAGTTTGTAGGATTTTAAGAACTTTAAAGGAGCCTACAAACTTACTATAATTCAATATGAATACGACCGACGGTATCTGTGTATGTGAGTTTTTTTTTTACATTCTCAGCAATTTGAATCGAAAGGTAATGAAGGTTTTATATAGAACTTGAACGTTACTGGTACAAGTTATCAATAATGGGAGTAGTGGCCCTGACAAACGTTGTTTGACCTGAAAAGAATAAGATAAATTTGTGAATTTATACCTTCCGAGAACCCCACTCAAATACACAAAATATCATAAATATCATAGAAAAAGATTTCAGCGCCACTTACCGGTTCTAATTGTGAATCTAAACCACCCCGGGACCCACAAACACACATACAAAATTTCATCAACATCGGTGAAGCCGTTTGTGAGACTACTAGCAGCAATCGATTTTTATAAATAAAAAGAAGAAAGGCAAGGTGTGAATATTAAAACTTAGCTAGACTCTTCGTGATGTTCCTGCTTCATCTGGGATAATGTGAGTGTTAATAACTGTAGCAGTAGTAGTTAAGAATTTAATGCGACATTGTTATTAATTGTTAATAACGTTAAACATTGATAGACAACATATGTGTATACATCTATGTAGCTAATCATTATCATATTTATTTTTAATGGTATATAATATACCTAGTATAACAAGCATTTAGCTACAGTCACTAACAATAACATTATCCCAGATGGAGCACGGACATGAGAAAAACATAACTATTTAAATATGTATGTGACTTTTAAGCTACCACAATAGTTTTGTCGTTTGGCGTCGGTCAAAGATCTAACAATCTATTCGAGGCTGGGTTTTATTATCGAGCAGTCCTGAATAATTCAAATAAGTCTTTGTTTAACAGTGTTTTTACCAGGCCATAAGACGGTATAAAAAGTAAACGGATACGTCATTTCGCTTTGTTATGCCGATGTCAATTGTCAACAATAAACAATATGTCAATAGACCTTTTGCTTTCTCTAATGTCGACTGTTGACGTTGACCAGTGTGTGTTGTTAAAGTTGCGGGTGTTTTATACGATATTTTATTCAATAGTTTATTTTGTTGAATTATTATAATATGTGAATTAAAAATGTATTGTATCAGTTAAACGCAAACTCTAATATCACAGATAATAAATATAAACTAATTTTGAAACGTTTGTGAATTGATCTTCGTGTTGGTGAGTATTTATCGAATTCTAAGAAAGTTTACAGATTTCGTATATTTTTCTCGCTGGGAGATGGGAGATCTATTAATAGTAATATCAGCCGAAAACTGCAACAAAATCTGAAATCACTCTCTATATAAGTATTTCTTTTAAATTATATTATTATGTAGAGAGAGATATAATTAATTATTGCAAAATTTTAACACTGATCTAGCCAAAATAACTTACCCACATAAAATGCTGCATATAAAATTTAAAAAGATCTAAATTTTTAAAGAGCGTATAGTTTTCGCCACCTGAATATTTTTTGGAAACTATAGTTGGCTTGTCCTTCCCTTTGATACAATCTCAATAATTAATTCTCAATAAAATCTGATAACTGTTTATTTATGAAAAGCTATCTATATCTATCAAATAGTTACTTCCATATAATTTATATATTTGTGTGTACATATTAAATTTCTAAGTGAGTAGATTCTCCATATATATTTGAAATCTTTGAGTAAATATGATATATTTGTTATTTGCAGCTAACTATATTACTATATTCTTATGGGGGGATGTCTTTGTATTCATAACATAAAACTTGCACCTAAATTTAAAATAAAACTCCTATTTGATCCCTCGAATTCTTTTGAATCCATTGCACCAATTGCAGCCTATTCAAGACATATGTTCAGATGGATATTCTGGAAATGGCTGATTTAATGTTAGGCATTATCCCGATACCAATATTTACTTAAATTTGAGCATTTAATTTTACATCTATCATCTAACTGACACTTTAATATTATTTATTAGTATCGCAGTACTGTTTGCAGTTGTACTTACTTTTTAATCACCTAATTAAGTCAGTGGAGTTTATGAATACTTGACTGCTTATAGAAATGGTGAAGGTTCATAGGAAACCGAAACAGGCTTATAAGGAATATCAGGTTAACACGTGGAAGCCTTTAGCCTGATACAAATCATGCAGTTTTGGATAGTCTTAGAAATAACTTTTTTTGTTGACTAAATATTATGATTGAAATTTCCCTCACCATGCAAAGAAGGGTTAATGGTAGTTTTATAAGAATTTATATTTAAGTAAATGAGTTTTTATTTTTATCAAGTGTAACCTTTTTTTTGTAAAAAAAATACACTTCTATTATACTTGCTGCATAATAATTGTAAACACTGGGATATAAGACTACTGCCACTTTGTGATTTTCAATTTAGTTGTTTTATACTCTCGCACTTCCTCGTACAGCAGAACCCTTAACAAGTCTGGGAAGATGTTTGGCCTGTCAGACTTGTCTCGCGAGTATTGGAAAATATTTTTAAATATTATACCTAATAATATATATAAAATTAAGCCTTCCTAAAATGACATAAGTTCCCACATTTTTTTTAAAGTATCTGTCAAAAGTTATGGCCCACATCTTTGTTTATAACAATATCATATATGCCATATGTAAAAACTAGCCTCACTACTTTGATGTTAGTTAACATGGTTTGTTTCCACCTTTAATACCTGCTACCTGAAAAACGCTCCTGCTTTCAGCTTAGTGAGTATCCATTCCTTTCTAAGTTTATGTTAAACTACTGATCTTTAAAATTTCATCTTTCCTAAAATCACGAAGTCTGGGCTGACTAAGGTCTAACTCTATATCCATCTTCAAATTTAAAAAAAAGTGTCCTAACATTTCAAATAGAGGATGGAAAATTGGGAAAAAAAGATGTAGGGCTTAATATACTTCTAAAATAGTCGTACAAAAACCACTAAATAGATTTATAAATATGGGGTATATAATTATAGGTATATATTATATCATAATGGTAAATGCTATGCTAACTTCTTTGGAATTGGTCACATATACTTAAAGAATGTTTGTCAATGAACTATGTTTAGTTCACCTTGTTCATATGTTTTCATATTAATTTGTTTCCTTGTGAGGATCTTACGAATGAATATATTTTGTAAATTATGCAATTTTCATAATAATGTTCAACAAAAAAACTTTTTAATTGAAAATCAGTATAGTTTTCACTAAACAATAATATTCAATTTAAATTGGATGCATGTGTAATGCATGTATTACAGTGAAATTTTCTGTTTCCATTTTAATTGCTGGAATACAACAGACCAACGAATGGCCTATATGATAGTAAATTGTTACTAATCTTTATGTCCATGCAACAAGGGGGCGCTACCAATGTGCTGGCAATGTTGAGAGTATTTTTAAACCCATATAGTGCTGGAGAAAAACCTCAGATAGTAGCAATTTTGGACACAAGAGAAACATTTATTTATTCACTTATTGTAAAAGAGAGCACAATCATTTAAACTAAAACTATGTAATGTACAAGGCCACATATAATCCAAAATATTTAATAATTAGCAAAAAAAAAAGTATGAACAATATCAGTTCAGAAACAACAAATTTATGGCTGAAAACCATAACTTTCACATTTCTGACTGATTTCTAGGCTTTTTCTGGTATATTTAGACTGCAGAATGGAATACAAAAAGAATCATCCATATGGGTTCAGAAACAAAAAAATTATGGCTGAACATAAAAAAACCTCCCTTTCTGAAGTCTGTTAAAAACATCAAAATAGTTATTAGAAAGAAAGTTGTTCGCGGTTCTTTTTACGAATTCCAACAATCTTCTTATATATAAAAAAGAATGTTTGTTTGTATGTCCTATATAGAATCCGCAAACTATACATTTGATCATGTGATGATCTTTAGCAAAGTTGTTGTGCATGAGCCAGAGAAGGTTTCTGAGTTGGTTCACAATTGGACCCGGTAGGTGGCGCTGCTGTAGGTAAATCGGTTCAAGCTTTTCCGGACAGGACGACGTCTGCCGGGACAGCTAGTACAACATAAAATGTTCAATAGTACGTACAATAACGATCACTTGATGAATAGAAGCTTTTTAGCTCACATTCTTGATAATATATCTGTCTAAAGGGGTAAGGAGTTAGAGGCTTTAGTGTCGTTAAATGAAGTAGCACGAAATGTCCTTGTAATATTTGAGTGGCAGCCCTAATGAGCAATTCAATTCATGTTACGAATACTTCGGCGCAGCTTACGCTTGTTGTTGTTATAGATTTAAAACAGCAGTTGGTGAACGCACGCGCATGCTCGCGTCGCGCGACTGTAATTCTGCGGGTTTTTTTATTAAATTCAATACGTGATCTTGTGCTGTGCTCTGATTCTAAAAACGATTATTATTATTTTTAAAGTTGTTTATAGGGTAAGTTAAAATCTAGACATAGTAATAAATAGTAAAAAAAATAGGTGCATTTGTGCATGTTCATCTCTAGAATGGCCGAACAAATTTCGAAATGGTTGATAGATATCGAGATAATATTTAAGCATTTTTTAAAAGTCAATCTAATACAAACTAAATTTTAATTCGAAATAAGACTATTAAAGCATAAAAAAGGGTAAGTACTTATTACTTATCATTATATTATTAATAAGTAATTATATCGTATTGTTGAGCAAATTTACTTGTTTGCGACACTAATACATATCTTCTGATGTCTGCAAGCTGTGTAAATGAAAAGACGCGAAAATTTAAAATAATATTCTTGTTTTAATTAATCAAATTTTCATTAAAATCGCGTTCATCTCTGCAAGAACGGCCTGTTGTAAGAGGCGAGAAAAAAATCCACATCCAGGTGGTAGCGTATTTGCCTGTCTGGGTGGCTAGCACACCAGGTCTAGAGTACGCTGCCATAAAACCTTCAGTTGTGTTCCGGTATTAGTGGCCAAGCTTCAGTCTCCCTTTAGAGAGCAGCAGCGCACTTTTGGTGTTGCAAATCTCTATAGGTGATGGTAACTGCTTCCCATCAGGTATATGTACTTCTGTATAGCGATATATAAAATAGTATTATTATAGTTTATCCATATACTTACATTACCCTACCTACCCTGTTTTAGACAATTACTGATAATTAGATATATTTGTACAATATAATTTATATTAATATTTTATCTAGTAGTAGTATGTAAATTATACTTAGACGGAAAGAGGACAGTCGATTATATAAAGGATGGCTTTTCTGACAGATATCTAGGGGGCGCTCTAAATACTCTGCAACGTCGTAAGGATTTATGTATGATTTTTACCATGACAACTGATTTTAAAAGAGTAGATAATAAAAATTAAGAACCTTAAAGACGCGTTGAAACTAAAAGTTACTCTAACTCAATATAAATAAGACGGTTAATATTTACGTTTACAAATGGAATTCGCGCAACTGTGCAAATACGCACAATGCGTGTTCTATAGAATGCCTTAATAAATGTTTTATTCTATTTATTATGGTACAACCAGTCAAATGCGTATCGAGCACAAAGAAGCATTACGTGTTATTACTAATTATGCCTAAGTGTATATAATTACGTATAATAACACAGATAATTTTTGGGGGTAATTTGGAGACTTTTTCATGAGTCCATACACGGTTTATATTTAATTTTTTTAATCTATTCGTCT
Organism: Dendrolimus punctatus; assembly: GCA_012273795.1. NCBI lineage: Eukaryota > Metazoa > Arthropoda > Insecta > Lepidoptera > Lasiocampidae > Dendrolimus > Dendrolimus punctatus. Next base: position 9,543,602 of record CM022539.1, read on the forward strand.
AGTACATAAGTCCCTAAAGTGTTCCATAACAAACTTCATGGGGTCCACTTCAGCGAAAACAAGATTCAGGGATCAAAATCTGCAAATTGGTGTCGACCATTTAATCTAAAAAATCAACTTTCTGGAAATAGAATAATAAAAAGCCCAAAAAGAATTATCGAAATCGGGTCAGAAATAATAAAGTTATTTCTGGGCTGGAATTACGTAAAAAGATATTTACACGACGAATCGAGAACTGCTCTTTTTTTAAGTCCATTAAAATATATTTGAATTTCATAAATCTGGAATAATTCAATATTTTAAAGATACGGTCTGTCTACCCAATCAGTAAGTAGGTACTAAGTCATGACACTTTTATTTATTGTAACTATTTCAAAAAAAAATCTTTAGATGTCTCTGGATTATTTGAGTATTACAATTGTTTTGAAATATTATTTGGTCGCTCAAAATACTACTAATCGACTAATACAGTTCTTATGTTTGATAAATCAGCCCATAAACTCAACTTTTAAATTTCATCTTTGTCATTCGGGGCTCCGTTTTCAATATTAAAATAATATGTTTACTAATTTGATAAAACATACGAATGGGTACACAATAATTTTATAGGTTAAGTACAATATGCTTATTCAATCTCTTGTTTAGAGTAGTAGTTCTAAAAAAGTTATGTCTTTTTGACTTAGTTTTGGGGATTAACAACAACTGCCGCATAGGCAATGAAATAATTATCTGTTCCTGATGTCTTCCTTTCATAATGTACGAATTGCTGCAATTGCCATGATACCGGCAGCGAAAATAAACATTGTAGGGAAAATTTGGATAATAATTATTATTAATAATTTTAAAATCCTCGGACAAGCGTGTCTGGTACACGGTGCGTTCTTTAAAATTAATTTATTTGAGCCAATCAGCTACTCGCTTGTGAACTGATATCTTCTACCACACGAAAATGATTATTGAATTTTATCGCAGCAAGCCCAAATGTTTTATGATGTTCGGTGATCGGAATATGTAAGGTTATCGTGCAGAAAAAGAATACATTCTGCCCGCCTGTCTAAGGCACAAAAAACAGTAGTGTAGGCATTGGACTGGATTACACCTGTCTAAAGTATTCATAAAATTGATTGTTTCGCATTATGAAGTTCACTTAAAGAGAGCACATTCGTACATTTGTTGCAATGTATACGATTACGTGTATAGTCGTCTGTTCTGATCTGCAATAAAAAAAAAGGTTAATTTTCTTATATTCTGGATAACTTAAAAGCACACACATTTAAATTATAACTTTGGCAACTGGGACCAAGAGTTGTAGGTATTCAGCGCGCCCTTGTCGCTATAAGTAAGCGGAAACTCGCTGGTCTCTCTGAGGAAGTAGAAGGGACTTGTATGTCGTACTATAATACGGGTGCGCCGACACCAACCAAGGTTGTGCCGCTGGCTGGTTTCCTACTGTATGGCCCCGTGAGCCTTGTGATGCATGTATCATCAGGGTAACTAGCGGGTGCGTGTTAATCTTCGAGAATACGTACGTAACGCGTTACGTAAGGAAGCGGTTTACCCTTTCATGAAAAGTTAGCACTTCAAAAGCTTTTTATTACCTTTGCACGGTTTGTGTATTTAGCCAAAATCCGGTGTTCATGAATACACTTACTATGTAATCTGTGATTATAAATATAATCATGTATGTTGTGCGTATTAGATATTTATGTATAATTATTTATGTACAGATATATTAAGGTATTTAAAAACTACTGTGTGTACTAGACTATGTTAATATTACCATATATACAATTTCCTTATTCATTTATGTTAATATTTAATATATGTATTTAACGTTCTTCTTATTTTTAGTAATAAATACAAATGTATATCTAATACCAATAATTAAGTTACAGACTATATTTCTTATAAGGGTCTCAATATAATGTGTATATACTAAGAAAGAGGTAGGCACTGAAAATCAGTGCTGCGTCGAATTAACTTTCGGCGCAGCAATATCCTGAGTGTCAGCCTCATTTGTCCAATTGCGACATACGACTTTTAAAATGTAATGATGCTTTATTAACCTTATAATTGTGTGTGTGACGCCGTTGACAAATAAACGTTGCTTTCTTTCTTAGAATACCACAATAACTTAGTGTTTGTCCTTAGTGAGGTGTGCAGAATGCAATCTAAACTCGCATTTTTTTTTTATAATTACTACGTCATTATTTTAATAAGTGTATCAGATATAAGCTTTTTTAAAAGTATCCAAAAAATCCCTAAAAATAAAAAAAAATAAAAATATACCGACACTATGATAGTCGAAGGGAGAACAAAAAAGAACACTCCTTTAGGTTTAACTAAAGACGAGTTTCATGTTCTCCTTTTCAGCACTACTGTTCTGAATATTGGAGATTTTTACTGTAAATTAAAATAGCTGTACAAATATTCCATACCCAAAGTTACTATCGTATTTTTGTTATTCGTATTTACAAATTTCTTTGCCGTTGTATAGTGTTATCTATAGAGCACCAGCACTCGTAAATTTTAATATAAACATTATCTTCTCCATATAAAACTAAATGGTAAAAAATAAAAAAGATCAATGAACTTAGGCATGTTAAGAAGGCAATAACTTTATATTAAAGTAACATAAGATCTTTCATAGTATTTCCATTAAAATAAGAAAAGCAATTGTTCTGCAAAATATACTTTTAATTAAAACACGCCAGCTCAGATCGTAGAAATAAATTTGTTTTTTATCCAGCTATGTTTTTATTGTCAAATAAATAATTAGCGCACCTCGGATCATTTTGACATCAATTCTCAGTAGAAGAATAAATTATACGTAGGTCATATTTTACTACCCACACTTCGAGCAAGACACCCTACAAGTAATGACCTACGTGAATAAAATTTTCTATCTACTAAAGACGAGTTAGGTCACAAGTTTCAAGTCGCTTGGCGATATCTTTTTTCTTCATAGATAAAGTTTATAATTAGAATATCTCTAAGAAACCTCCAATATAAAGAAGACTATTACACATCTGCCGTGATCGCCGAATAGACCGTGAAGCTAATAAAGTCGCCGATAGGAACTAAATATAACTGGGATAATTATATAGGTAACTTAACGCAGTCTTGGCCATGGGCTAATGCATTATTTGTGATGCGATATTGTTGTTAATTGTGAATGACGTTATATATTGACAGATACCATATTAAAACACTAATATGGTTATTCATTAACGGCGTTATATTTAATTAATACTATAAATTAGGCGTATTTGGACACAGCAAATAACTTTAACATTATAGCATATGGAGCCCAAGCATTAAAATAACACTTCACAATATGAAGGTACATAAATTCAACAATAATTTGCTGATACATTTTCTAAGAAACAAATGCTAACCGTATCATCACACGCGTGCACTATATTTTAGTTTTGAAGGCAACTCATATCCAGTAATTGCGTGATCAGTTTACACAATTCACGCTTACAAGAAAAATAAGTTATGGAACTAAAAATAAAGAACAAAATTTTCGTATATTTTCCTTTATTGGAAAATATGAGAAACGATTCTGTGAAAAATTCGTGGTAGAACTTAAGACAAATTATACCTGCAATATTGTAGAATGTGCTTTGAAGATAAATAACAATTTCGCTATAGTAATTTTATAAATAAATGCAATAATTTAAGTGCACAAACAAGCCAACTGCATATCAACCCACCTCCGACAAACCTCTGTGTTTGTCGCTTTACTTATGGGACCCTGAAGCCTTAAAGGGAAATTCTTCATGTCTGAGATTCGTTCAGAAATATTTGTCAAAAAATTAATGGTTCTCTTTTTGCTACTTAGCTACGCTTTCAAAGTTTATTTCTTTAGTAGTACTCTAATAATACAATTTAATTTCAAGAAGGTGCCACTTAACTATTGTTTGAAATAACGTAGCACTAATTATTTTCTTACATGTCTTAGAAGGCACAACTCATTATAATGTAAGTTCTTATGTTTGCGTAATCGAATTACTAAAGGCTTTCTGATAAAATGTAACGGGTTTTACGATTGTCCGAATTGTAACAAAATAAACAGCAAATAACCTTTAACATAAAAAGGAGGACATGTTAACAAAGTAAAGAGAAATGAATTCGTTGTCACCGCCACCGAAAATTGGTCCAATGAAATTTCAACACGATTCACTATGAGGAAATATTTCTGAAATATAGTTTATATTTTGTTTCAAGTGCCCAAGTAATATTTTTCAGAAAAGAAAAGCTTTATCCAATATTTGGAAAAAGACTATTTATCCTTACGATATGAGGAAAAGGCCAATAACTGACTAGATCGGTCTGAATCAGATATAAGCCCAGTTTCCTAAGATCCCTTAACACGTTCTTGGTCAAACCAATAATATGAGATTTTCTAAATAGCCATATTTTTTTTAAATACACTGTATAAACATAACGACACGGCGACGTCATCGCGTCAATTCGCCTGACGGATGGCATCAAAAATCCGCGGCTACTCAATGTTGTGCGATTGCTAACATTCGCGTTAAGAACTATATTACCTTTCTGCATATTTTAGGACGGCAGGCAGTCTTAATCCAAAACTAAAGTTATAAATCTATATTTAATCTATGCCATATTTTTATATATCCAAAACATTTCATCTTAAGTACTCATGCTAATAAACTAATGGTCCGAATCCTGTTACTGCTACAGCGATAATTGAAACCGAACTTACCTGGTTAGCTAGAGTATTTCACTCAATGGCGTCAAATATCACTCACTCGTCTTGTTTTACGATTTCCGCAATACAAGTTAGATATGTGGTAAAATCTATGAAATCACCTCTCTCAATATACCTAGAAACCGAAGCAAACTCCAAGAACATCGAAGAAAACTATCGCTTATGTATATCCGTCACTGTATTGTTTTGCTTTTAGATTGCTTTCGTTGTGTTTAACTTGTCAATCTGATTGTTTGAGTTACAGCGGAACAAATACATGAGATTTCATTTCGAAAAACGTTCCAAACTTAATTTCCACATCGAATCTGCTGAATGTTCACGACCTTCGTCAAATTAATTTTGTTGTTCATTGAGGAGAGCGGAGCTGTTGGCCCTGGCTTCTGATAGCGTTGACTGATCGGCTCTTGGACGGGTAGAATAGATGAGAGAAGTACGTGCAAGTCCCCTCGACGAGCGGCTTGATGAATCGGCGACTTGTAATCGTTGGACTAACACGGGTCCTGTAATTTGTAAAAGGAAAGTTCACAAAGCTAGAGCTCACGACCTTCAAATGTGCACTATCATCGTGTACTTATTGTAAGCGAATACAACATCAGTTTAAAATTTCATATGACAATATTTTTGCACATTATTTTTAAAATACGTCAGTCGTTTAATGTATGATTTTAATTTACTCTTTAACGCTGTGTTGAACAGTGGCGAAGTTTCTACATTTTAAGTATTTGAATGGTGTTGATTTGTTTGATATTTAGTATAAAATGAAGTAGGTGTTGGTAGTTACAAATAAATAGTTTATGAAAACTAATTTCAAGCTTGCATAATAAAAAACACACATTGTTGTTGCGTGCGAAGGTTAATCGATTATGAGTGAACATGTTAATAATCGAGTTTTCCGTGCACTCATTGGAAAACTAACAAGGGATTGGTAGAAAAAAAATACGCCCAGCGGCGTATTAATGACGGTTACGTGCCCTGCTTGAGAGGGGTGCGAAATAAATTGATGTCTCGTAATCGTTCGACTCGCATTGAATCGATTTGTCAAGTCATTTATTAAAACGTTAATTTTGCTTGTTCAGTAAAGGCCGATATTACGTCGTAATTTTAGTGAAACTAAGCGCGAGTTTACGTCAAGATATGCCGTCTGTTTGGCTGATAGAAAACACCATATGTGTTTCTATTTACTTTAAAAGGTACATTACATACATAATTACGAACTAATTTGAAAATGATTTAAATTGATCAATTGTACCTTTTTGTATTTATTAGTGAGACTTTTGGTTTCTATGAGGTGTATTCATAAATACTAATATCTATATTAATGCGAAAGTAATAGTTGCTTACTTTTCACGATTACACAAATGTTAATAAATTGGGCAAGGGACAAAGTATGAAAGTATTTTACAATTTCTTTCAAAGTAACCTTGAAGTGGCAAATGAGAATGAAAATTTGTATAGACACCCATAATTCCTTGAGTTGTATGTTCAAACTTCTGGTAATAAATAAAGGTTACAGTTGCGGTTTTATTTAAAAATAAATAAAAAATGTGTGTTTGCAGTGCACACGCAGTCGCGGTGAAACTACAGAGAATATATTTACATATAATTCTTCTCTAAATTTTGATTAATATAAATATAAAACATATATGGCCTTACTTATAATCGTTTGTTAATGTTGTTTAGCAACTGATTAGTGGAAATCTTACCCAGAAACTCATCTTAAGGATAACAGGTGCTAAAGTAACTTAATAACTGTCAAAAATAACCAACATGGAGACCTCTCGGAACTACCTAGTTTAAGTGACTGCTAAGAGGCAAGCAAGATGGTAAGTTTTATGTAATAGTCATTGATTAGGGACTTAGTCTGTTATTTAAGAGGTGGCTAATCCTTTCTTAACGAGATTATTATAAGTAAGGCCCTTAGCCTATACCCTTCATCATAATAAAATTCAAAGTAAATTTCCTTAAGTATCACTTTCAATTTTTCATTGTTTTAGGTCTAAAAATATTATTATCAGTTTTTTTCCGGCAAAAATTGGATCTATGTTTAATCATCGGTCTTATTGTAATCTGTGCTACACAATGTAAAACTCGTGTCTCATTCTCTCGCAGGCTTAGTCCTATAGATATTTGTGTTTATTCTTTTAGTGTCGCTTTTTCGTTTCATTCATTTTCAAATCACAACGATTCTTAAGGCGAAAGGCAACACTTCAAAAGTTCTAACGTAGTCAAAGTTATCAACAGTAAGTAAATTGTTCACTTTCATTTATTTGGAAAGTGTAATAAATTATATAATCGACACTTAAACCAATATAAGGTTGTGGTTTATAAATGACTAGACAGTATACAATTATACCTATCTACTTATCTACATCATCTAAAGCCACAAATTAAAATAATCTATGTTGTAAATTACTTTGCTTTGTGAAAGGATTATCTCGTCTTGCGTATTATTACTCAAATTCGACGTTTAATAGCTCTAAGCCATTTGATAAGGCGTCGATATTTGTTTGCTTGTGGTCGCTCTTATCTTTATTATACTGACTTTTCGTTGAACGTAAACCCATATCGATTAGATCTTTGATTCTTAAAACTTTCTTTGTTTTAATTATCTTTTTTCATTATACTATTATTATATTGCCTATTTAAACCAAACGTCAGCCCTAAGTCAGGGTTCTGTCATTATCGTAATGATATTAAAATCCGCTATAGTAGTTGAATACGTCGAAATAATAAAATACCTCGGTTTGTGGTTGAATATTAAACTAACAGGGAACCCAAATATTTTCATCATAAGTAATTTCTGTTTTGATACTTTTGTACTTATCCTACATAATATGATCTTTATTATTTATAATTCACTCGTATATCTCATATATTCTTGACTTTCTAATAGAAATAGTATGAGGAACAACTGCTAAAACAAAATATAGACAAAGTATAATATTTATATTTAAACAAAATTTCACTTAAATCAGATCTCTTATAATATTACATATCTACACACAACACATGCATATAAATAGGAACATAATAATTAAGGATATTAACCCCAATCCGTTAATACTTAAAAATATTAATATATCCAAAAGAAGAAAAACTTATTAAATACATGAGTTTAGTACGATTGGTTTTTCTATTAATTCTTATATTGCATCCACAAGTAAATTATTTGGAATGATCCGTCCATCGTCGAGATACACCAACGCGGTATATTTGACATCAAATACGCGCATACTTACAACCATATAAAATACAGCTTATTCCAGCAATACTTCAGATATGCTTTATTAACGTACGTAGCGTGGGGATAGTAGTCGAAATATCCAAACCAGAACGATGATGAGGAACCCTTATTCATTTTCTATTCCCTAAAATTCTAAAGCGGTTGCCTTTAGTTTTTAAACACGAACTGGCTCCTTAATAGAAACAGAAGAAACAAAAACTCTTCTAATCTGCAAAAAGAAATATTATTTAAACGGAACTATCTTAATATTTTTCCACGCTCGAGCGTTATTAAAGATCGCGTTCTTTGATTAATTCGAAAATTCTCGGTATTTTGTGCAAAATGTTTCGTGAAGGTTTTTATATTCAGTCATATCACGAAAGACTATGTTTAACAATAAATTGTGGCAGTCGACGCTCGAACTAAGAAAATGTCAATGAAAGAATACCCATAAATAAAGGCCTTGTAACTAAGAGCATTGTGAATATTTTAGTTATCCGATCCATTGCTTTCAGCGAGACGCCTATTTTATGTAACAATCCTGTACATAGTCTAATCTCATAAACAAGCTATGTTATGCTTATGTCTGATATAAATCGAAGAAAGTTCCACATACCACATAAACTTTCTATTAAAAGAGAGCAAGTATGCCATGCCTCCTTTTCGCATGCGAAATGTACAATGTGTTCTTAAAAAACCTTGCCGTGACCAAAACAACTGACTCAGAAGGCATTTTGCACATTTAACCAGATTTAGAGTTGTATCCATGTTCACGATTATTCCCATTGATCTAAAAATAATTAAGCATGGTGTTAGTGCTAGCACGGTTAGCACGGACAGGGACTTCATTCAAGTCAATTACACTTTAGTTGGCTAACAGCTGGTTTAAGGTCGACTTAACAAAATTTTGATGTGACCTTTTGGAAAGTGCGTACTATATGTAGCGCCTTTCCCTGCAAAAGGTGAACCATAAGTGTAAGCCAGTCTCAGGCTCCTATCTATAAAAGAGGCCTACGAGGCTCCTCCTGCCAGCGTTCGCGGTGTTGGCCATCCTGTTTTCCCGTGACCCTGGCATAAGACGATGGAAGAAACGTCGGGGATGAAACGTATAGAATTTACATGTAATTTTATTTTGTATATATATGTATGTATTCTGAATATATATATACATTCTATTCTTAATCCCGTAAAATACAAAAGCTAACGCAAACAAAGACGCGTAAATGATCCACTTCTTAATTTGCCATATTTGAATCCGCTTTGACCGTTTTTGACCTATATAAGTAAAATAGGGTTACAATAGACGAAAAGTTATAGTTATCCCAGAGCATAAAAATATTCAGAAGGTTCCCGGTTTATTACATTATTATATTTGGAACCCACTTGAGTAGCACATTTGTCACATTCCGAGTGACGAATTGGTTGAAGATGCACGGGTCGATGGATTGATCTAGGAATTACGTGACTGACATCGTATTAGATGATAGATCACTGTCTTGGGTCAGGGAATTATTGCCTGATCCCAGATAGGCGTTTAGTATTTGATACTTGATTCCAATAGCCATCTTTCGTACAAACGAGGATTTGAAACGATGGGAGCATGACATGTCGGTTACATTTTAGTACTCTTTATTCTAAGATAGTGAATATTTTGACTATATGTATATTGTAAAAATCAGGATGGTAGTGTATTTTTGTAACATAATAATATTTACTTACATTTAACTTAATTATATAAATGTCTGTGTTGAAGTCAAATCCAGCGAATTGCAAATTCGTCATGAGCCAAACGTTTGAATAAAAGCTGTTATTGATTGATTGAGGGTTTCTGTGTGCGATGTTATCTCTAATACGATACTCTATCTTAATATTAGAGTTCATATTAAACTATAACTTGCTGTATAAGGAGTGTCGTAACTATTATTTTCATTTATTTAATTACGACAAAAGTGTATTTTATATTAATCTAGCTATATCCACCACTTCGTTCAGTCGGGCTTGTACTTTATATTCATATCCTATGATCCCATTTAGACATTGAAGTGAATCGTAGATAAAAATAAATTTGAGATAAAGATCCTAATGTGACTCCTAAATTTTTCATCGAAATGCGTTGATCCCTTTCGGATATTATTTGAGTCATAATTTCTTACCAACACAGAGACAAAAATTCTAAAAAATATGATTTCTGATTAGTCATCGTATTATATGGCACTTTTTGGTTAATTGTTTGAATTGAATTGAATTCTGTATCTCCACTTGTTTTCCTGAAGTCCTGAGAAAAGTTGAAACCTGAATAATTTAGTCTTGTCCCAGTAGATACTATCACTACTTTTCCCAAATACACTATATTTCTGAGTTTATCTAGCCTTCTTGGCAAAAACGGAACCCTTATAAAATCGTTATGTCCGTCTTTGTATGTCACGGACATTTTTCTCCGTAATTATTGGATCTACATGCATGAAAGGTAGTAATATTTAATATATACGTGCACAACGCAGTAATGATACTGCAAAAATAAAGATGGGATATCCACAATGTATAATATTATTAAGTTCTAAACATGCCGTGTCTGTACATTATAATTATTTTTAAAAACTGCTGGAATAGACTATATAAACGATGGAGAACACGATGCATTTTTTTAAAGATTTCTTGTCTTATCTATTTGTTCGGGATTCACGTAAAAACTACTGGACTGATTTCGATGTGGTTCTCGGTGGTCGTTAGGAATTTTCTAGACTTAAAATCTACGGAACTTTTTATCCTGAGAATCCCGCAGGATTTTTTCTGGGATTTATTTAAAATGGCCAGATTAGAAATCTAATTAAGATGTGATATTTTTACTGATCGATAATAAGTAATAAAATTTGTGATTTTTTATCCCGGGAATCCCGCAGGAATTATGCCGGGAGCAGAAGTGTTTGGGTGCATAAAGTTGGCTTATTCCAACACAGTTTTCGGCTAAACGATAACTTACTTTTTTAACGCTGCGATACTTTGTGGCCCGGGTATCCCGCGGAAATGAAGTCAAGCGTGGACGAAATTGCGGCCATATCCTAGTATATATATATATCATATCACTGAGAATTGCAATCTTTTTATCCACTCGAGGATTCGATATATTGTTGACTATGAAGTACTGGAATAGAAGGTCTATTCTTGGACCAGGAAGCTTAAACCAAGGTTAACGATTTTTCAATACAATTAAATATTGATTAACTATTGACTAGTATAATGACGCGTGCAAAATGTGTGTGGAAAAAAAGGCTTGATGAAGAATAAAGGTTATTTATGTGATTAATGATTTTATATTACCGAATTTCTTGCTTATTATCTTGCATAACTATTCTATACGATATTTAGCAATGAAAAGGATATAAAAAGCTTTTTGAGATATTTATTATAAAAAGATCTTCTGCTAAAGGTTAACCCACTTATGTTATTCGCAATTGGTTTTTTATTACCTGAAGCAGACAAATAGGCAGACGGCTCACTTTATGGAAGGTGGTTACCGTCACTTATGCAACAACAGGGGCGTTGCCAACGCGTTCCCAACCTCTAAGACATCTTATGGCTTCTATCTTAAACAACCCTATGTCGTAGCGCAGAGGGAATAAACCTCGGCAGGAAACTTTCTCCCAAATAATTGTCGTACGCGGAATAAACGTTCTAGAGAACAGTTGCGTAGTTGCGCGTGGGGGCTCAAGGAAATGGGGGTGAACATCCCGTCGTTGGCGAGCAGTGCGGTTGTATCAATGAGGTATTGGAACCAAATCAAACAATTTCTCAGGACACTCCCTATTGTACAGACGGTAGAATACGCATAAAGACGCAGTCTTTCCGAAGTCTAAAGTGATGTGTTAGTGCTGATTTTAATAAGAAAATGCCTCGACTTAAGCTAACACTTTGTTGCTCACTAACGACCGGGTCCGTGTCCGATCATACTGATCGTTCATTTGCTTTTAGTCAATGATAAATAGTAAGATATATGTACCGGCCATAATAAACACTTAGTTCTTGGCAAAACTTCTCGCTAAAAGCGATCTTTTTCAAGAAACCTAACTAAGTGAAATCTAGCGATGTAGTTGGAGCGACTATCATACTAATCTGATAGATTTTATAATTATGGTATATATGGTGTAGAGTCTAAAAGGGTTGGTCTTCAAAGCAATTCTTCAAAGGCTTTAGAATAGAACCCGTTGGAAAAATTAGGAAATGTTTATTTTTTTATTAATAATTTTCGTTGTTTTAAACTTTTAATTTTGTAACAAGGAAAATTATTAATAAAAAATTGCCCCAAGAAAGGATAAAATCTTAAATTTATAGTTTAACAATTATCACACTTGCAATATTCATGTTCAAGCAAAAAAATTTTATTAATTAACTATTGAATAACTAAATGAAAAATTGTTATAAAAAAAATTTCAAGCAGATTATTGTTCATTCATCTATTCAGTTAGTGCCTGAATTTTTTCAATTTTTTATTTTCATATTTAGTATGTTTAAATAATATTTATTCATTAAAGGGCCGATGTGGCTGTGGCTTGCGTAAGCCAGAGTGCCCGTTTTCGGCCGTATTTTCATCCTTCTGGGAAAATTATAAATATTGATCTTACAGTTTCGTGAGTCATGACTTTTTTGAGGAAATTTCCTCCTTTTTTCGAATCTTTTTTCAAATTTGAAAAATCTTTATTACTTTTTGAGATATTTGCAAAAAAACTAACCCCCCCCCCCCTTTTTTTAGTTAATTGTTAATAACTTTTACAATTTTTGCAAGCGGAACTTCATTTTTTTCAAAATCATCTAGATGCCATTCCGAATCGAATGACACCTCATTTATAATTTTTGGAGACTGCTGAAAAAAGTTGGTCCAAAAGGCACTTGCTTACCAGTCTATAGAGCTTGAGTGTCGGGACTATAAGCGCTTGCGTACGGAAGCCTCCGACATTCCGCCAACATGTAGGCGGGCAACAAGCGCGGTGCATGTTGCCGACATGATTCTTTTTACATATATAGGCCGCCGGGTTCTGTCGGCGAGTCGGCGGCTTTAGTGTGTATTACGTTTGATATATCAGTTATACATGTAATAATTTTAAACATTAAACATTGAGTAACTTTGTGTTCCTAAAGAAATGTTTATTATTTTTAGTACTTTAGCTGACGCAATTAATACCAAAGTTATTGCTGACGTGTAACTTTAACCTCTATATACGTAAATCCTGTATTATGCCAGTAAAAAGCGTTTACGACAGTCATTTTTCATCGGTATATAGCAAACTGTGTATACATCAAATTGTACTGTAATTTGTCAGCACATCCTGCTATTTAGTCACGCTATTATATAAAACACTATACAATCACAAGACAATCAAATGACATAAGTACATGTCGTAATAATGAGAAATACAACTTGTAGGAATATAAATAGGTGGGTTAATGGAAATCCTCAATCTCTGGGCAAATAATTGGGTACACGCACCTGGTTTAGGCAACAAAGCCTTCCCTACATTGTTCATCAGTTTATTAGCAGGTAACATACCATCGCAAATTAACACACCGGACCTTAGTAGTATTGGAAATATGACCAACGCCAGTTCGGACACGCTTTTCGGTAATAAATAATTTTTCTCCATTACCTTCCTATATATCAAGTAAATTGAGAGTAATCAATCTGTTTTCTCTTCAATCATTGCGCTACGGCGATTCAAATAATCTACAAGCGAGAAATGTTACCATATTTTTACAGTTCTATTTCTTGAATTAACATAATACATAGATACAAATAAGACATTTGTTTTTAGTTATTTGTTACCTGCGGCTTTATTCATATTTTTTTGCTTTCTAAACGCTAAAGAGGTTATTCGTTTTTTGTTGCCAAAAAGTTCCATATCCTTAACTCGGTGTCAGTCAGTCGACACACAATCAGGGCGTTCCATTAGTAGCTCACAACGCCCAAGATGTTCCGTTAGCCGTTCCACAAGGCGACCGCCGTCGTTGTGGTCGTGGCGAAAACGTCACTAATGACGTCATCAATTTCTATCACGGAACGCTTACAACGACCCATGTAATGCCCTCAAGCAAGTGGAACGGTACAAATGGCGGTCGTGAACGTGGCCCTAATGGAACGTAGCCAATAAAGGATTCCATAGAGATTACAGATGATGAATATATCAACGCTTCTCACTCACTTGTCTACAGAATTCTTAAAAGCATATAATAAAAAAAATTCTTATCTCAAACTAATTTCCATTGAAAGTGTATTTGAAGTTCTTTTTAATTTCACATTCTTTATTTTAAAAGTTAGAGGTAATGGCTAACTTTTCATGATCTGGAAGCTAATGTCCCGCTAAATATTGATGTTACTAAGACACAAGATGATTTGAGAAAAATTTTGGTTCAGCCACCAGTCAGAAAGGCTGATTATTTGTGTACCAACGCTGTCACTATGTATTGTAATGTCAAATTACATAAACCCATACCTCAAGCGCCAAACACCTATTTTTAAGTGCCCACTTACCCGAGAACATTATTACAACCAAATATTTATTACTTTGTACAATATGAATTAGAAACCCCGAGTACATTTAATAACATCTATCTGGTGGTTTACAAAACAATGATAAATAAATGTCATTTTGGATAAAGGTAGAATCGATTGTTGTGGTCCTTTCATATGTAAGAATAACCTTCGGGGCCTTTGTTTTTCGATATTCGCGTTTAGCGGGCGAACCTTTGTTAGGAAATTGGAAGTGTGCGACACAAAGGGTCTTAAATTAAATCAACTACCCCAATATTCCCTATAGGAGTGCTTTGTAGGCAGGGGAAACTAGCTCGTGCGGTCTCCGTTACATTACCAGGCACTTCTTTTCGGAACCATATTGACTGAGTGTGGCACGTACATTTGATATAAAATGTCTGCAACGAATAATACTTTGATATAAACATTGACAAAGAAAAAACGAAATGCGTGCCATTCTGCGCCGAGTCAACGCTTCCATTGAGATGGAAAACGTCTACCTGCAACCCTAAAAACATTTAATAGCAAATACCCCCTATATAAAATAACTACTCGACAGATCTTGTTCAAAATAATTATCATTAAAAGTACATTATATTTTTAAGCCCGACGTACTTTGATATTATTTCGATTTTTTCAGAATTTTGCACCTATAGTTCAGTTCTCAAAATAAGAGTGAGATGCATTGTTTCTGCTTTGGTAGTAAATATTAAATAAGTCACTGAGTAAATGGAGAAACTCTAGATGTTGTGGATTCGACCATTTTTCTTGGTATTACATTAGATTCGAAACTACAATGGGGGGCCCATATAAGTAAACTGGCGAATAGACTAAGCTCTGCAGCATATGCAGTAAAAAAGATAAGATTCATGACTGATGTTGATACTGCTCGTTTGGTTTACTTCAGCTATTTTCACAGCATTATGTCTTATGGCATCCTCTTATGGGGTAATGCAGCTGACATAAATGCTATTTTCGTCTTGCAGAAGCGTGCTGTTCGCTCAGTTTACAACATGGGAGCTCGAGATTCCCTGCGAGATAAGTTTAAAGAAATAAATATTTTAACAGTGGCTTCACAGTATATACTTGAAAATGTTCTATATGTTAAGAAAAATATCACGGATTATCCCAGATTAGGTGATATACATTGTAAAAATACTAGGAACAAAAATAAATTAGAAACTCCCACGTGTAGGCTCCATAAAGTTTATAGTAGTTTCGTAGGGCAAAGTGTAATGTTCTTTAACAAAAACCCAGTAAACGTTCAAGAACTGTCAGTAAATAAGTTAAAAAAATTAGTGAAGCAACGTTTGTGCAAGAAGGCTTATTATACAACGAAAGAATTTTTAGACGACTGCACCGAATGGGAATAATGCGATCGCTATCAAGCTTTTTCAATAATCATTCATAAAAATTACTTTGTAAAACATTGTATTATTATAAACTACATAATAAAAAATAAAAAGACGAGTGATTAAACATGATAATTACAAAGTAAAGATGTGTTACTGGGGAGTTTGTTGCGCCGCTTCTTCTCCTTTAACAGTAACTAAAATTGCCTTGGAAGCGGTGGTAGAGTCATGACTTTCAATAAGTAATCTGTAAGATTCCATTTTGAAATAAATAAATTCATTTTCATTTTCAGTAACTGTTCCTATCTCTATCCTTCCTACTATTCATTCACTTGCCTTACCATCAGAAGAAATTTGCAAGTACTTGTATGGGGCTTATGTTAAATTTTAACTGATAGACACGTTAGTAAGATTTGGGAATCTTCCATAATATAATTTTAACTGGCTAACGATACTCCACACGCCTATGCCTATGTACAGTGATTTTTGTCACATATTTTCTTATCACCCCTAATTTGTATTGTTTCCCAATATCACTGCACTGATATGTGGTTGCGTATAAAATACATCGTCCTGCCAAATTGCACTTATATAGATCTTGTACTTTTGGAACAAGTGACTGTGACACACATGGGCAGATAGATGTGACGATTTTAAAAGGTGACGTTTTTGCCAAAATTACAATAGACTCCAAAACATAAAAGTACAACGAAATGTATACACTTAAAAGACCCCGAAGTTATAATTAACAAACTTATTTCTCAAACAAGGAGTTCGTTTCTGTGTAAATAAATATTGCTCAAACTGTTCCGCAGGGTGGGTATTGAACAATGCCAAGAAGTTTGTTTTACTATTTATATCTGTATTATTTTTCCAGGAACCATGTTTAATACAATTCTATTATATTGTTGTTTTAAGAAAATACTAAGTTTGTATCAGAATGTCTTCTATTATTGACAACTTTGACTTGTTTTTGCTGGATAACTTTCTCAATAATACCTTCTAACGTTATGAATAGTGCTTTAATTTTGTGGTTGTTGTATATAACTAGCTCTCCCTTTTGTCCATTAACTTTGACAAAAAGAAATATATTCCTTTAATATTCATTTGTAGGTTTACTAAAAATATCCAAAATACAAACGTAATTAACTGTATTACTATATAAATTGGACCTACTTATGCAAAATGCAACCAAACCACATACTGACACAGTTTTGAGAAAAAGCAGTTTTTTATTAAAATTTTGCATACAAATATTGTGTCTATATTTTTTTGCAAAATTTTAATGAAAACGGCTTTCAACAATTTCAGTAATAAGGAGAAGAGACATCCTTTTTTTGCCATTCCTCTCTTCTCTCTTCAGCAGTTGTCGAACCATTGCCCAGTACTGTACGTTTCCACCCAAGCGAATTACTGTCAATAATGAATAGGTTTAATAATATATTTTGTGGTCTACAGACAAGATGTCATCACCATCAAAACACCGGACGAAAAGACCAACAAAATGCAAGCGCCTAATGCACAAACGACTTCCAATAACGAAATGGCTACCGGAGTATAATTCTGAGAAAGCATTAGCAGATTTGATTGCGGGGATCACGGTTGGATTGACAGTTATACCACAGGCATTGGCATATGCTACACTGGCTGGCTTGGAACCACAGGTACTGCAACTATAATCTACTAAATAATGTCTATCTATAATATCATAAAATTCTAAACATACCGTGTCTGTACATTAAAAAAACAAACAACTGGAATACACTATATAAACAATGGCGAACACGCTGCATTGTTTTTTAGATTTCTTGTCTGTTTGTCGGTTTGTTTGTTCGTTCGGTATTCATGTAAAATCTACTTGGACCGTTTGGGTTACGGTTTTCGCTGATCGACAGCAAATTCTTAGATTTAAAATCTGCACTACGTTTTATCCCAGGTTTTTTTTGAGAATGATTTAAAATTGAAAAAAGTATTCCAATGTGATTTCTTCACATAGCAAATTTGATGTAAATAATGTGTGATATTTTTTATCCCCGGAATTCCGCGAAGATTTTTCCGGGAGCGGTTATTAATTGTTCGGGTGCGTAAACATAAGCTTATTCTGTGACAGTTTCGCTAAACGATAGCTGCGGTGTATTGTGTCCCGGTTATCCCACGGGAATAGCCAATCAAGCGTCGATGAAGTCGCGGCTATTTCCTAGTTTCTTATAAAATTTGTTCATTTTCTACAAGGTTTTTGTACGTTTACAAACAGAAACTGTTACTTACCTTTATGCATTTTATTTCCGAAACTGTCAACTAACTAAATATTAATTTCGGAAATAAAATATATATTAATGTCTTTTTCCTTGAGAGCATGAAAGTGTCTTTATGTTCAAAAGTATAATATTTGTTATTTTGATACATGAATATGGAGACAAGATACTTCCTAGTGATTTAATAAACTGGTTTGAAATTAATTTTAAAACTTACACTCAATTGTTTTGTTTTTGTCATATAAACTTGATTTTTCTTGCAATTTTTGATTCCATTACTTGCAAGGTTATACAATTTTTTTAAAGAACTTAAATGACATATTATTTAAAACAATCAAGAACCTGATAAAAACAAAGATGAAAAATGTAATTTATTACAGGTGTGTCCCTGCGAAGATTTTTGCCGCTTAAAACAGTTTAATAACATACTGCGATTCAGTATACATTGAGAAAATAAACGTAATTTTTAAGTTTCTATCTATGACCGTCACAAAATATTATTCAATCGAAATTAATTTGTATAAAAAAAACATTTCGTTTTAATATTTTGTATTGAACCCATTTGTATGCAACGTCAGGGAAGTTGGTAATGCGTTGCCAACCTCGAAGAAATTTTATGAATCCCTTAAATTACTGCGTATCAAAGCGCAAACAGAAAACTGCGACTGGAACCTAGAAGAACCTTTTATAGAATCATTGCGTAGTTGAGCGTATTCTGAATCATCTTTTAAACAGTTCTTTTTTTTTTCAGTATGGACTCTACTCGTCGTTCATGGGATGTTTTGTATATATAGTACTTGGATCGTGCAAAGACATAACACTGGGACCAACTGCTTTATTAGCTCTGATGACATATCAACAGATCCAAGGAAGGAATACTGATTATGCAGTACTTCTCTGTTTTCTTTCTGGTGTAGTGCAATTAGTGATGGGAATATTACATTTAGGTAAGTAATATTTCTAATGACAAAATTAATACCAGGATTTCTCCTTATTACAATTTGAATATTGATATATATTTGAAATTAGCTAGTTACACAAACCGTGCTAATCCGTATAAAATGAAGGCAAAACAATGCAACAAAAACATTAATTCTAAAAATACTTTGTTTTGTTAATTAACTTGCAATAAAATATATGATAAAATCTTACATTAAAATAATCTTAAACTGAGTTTCATAGGTGAATTGAAGGACATCTCAGTACCGAACATGAAATAAAAATATAGAAACAGAAGATAAATAATTACAGAACGTTGAAGAAGATGTAATCAATATAAATTGCCTGACCTGTGTGTGACTTTTGTTTATTGCGTCGTTACAAATTCATTATGAAGATTTAGCTCATTGTTTTCCTTCTTAATTACGTATCTTCTGTTCTGCGTGAGTTCATAATTTATCTGAATTATGGCAGCCTTCCAAAAACATTCATCAAGCTAAGCTATTATTCATTGTTAGAAGAGCTAATTAGGTATCGTTTATGATCGTGTACAATTACAAATGTAGTACCTCGCACTACAGCTGTGTACTTCTCGGTATTACTGCAGCGGGTAGGTGTCCCCATTTCTATGTTCTCTTTTATCATGGTTTTTCACATCATTATATTAGTCATCATTGCCTTGACAACATCTCCGACATTGCCTTTCCTGAGCATGATCTCCATGTTTTCCACTGATTAATTTGCGCTACAGTTCTCTGCCCTTCCCAACTCTTGTAGTCCAAAATAGTTTAGTGGTGTCGTGCCGACTTTACAATATATGTATATATTGTAAAGTCTGATTTATAAAGATAATACTCAGAATTTTGTTACAGATAAAAATTTCACCACTATTATAAGAAGAATATATATCTGTTTATCGCTTTTCTGAAATATTTATTACGGTTTTCCCCTTATGAAAATCGAGATTATAGCAATATAAGCTTTGTTTCCACGACTCATTCGAATTGAAATTTATTTGATTATTATATAGGTTTGCATGATATAGTCCAGACATTTGGTTCGAAAAAAGCAGTTATCTGGAAATTTGTCCGGGCGTGTTTGAAAATGGTTTATTTCAAAACTTCCAAACTTCGAAGTGCTCATTTTGAATGTTAATTTTGCCACCTAGTATCGTAGATAGCGCCGTCATAGTGGAAAAATGGTAACTAATAACAGTTTTTTGACAATATTTCCTTTCCAACTCATTTTAGAATAAAAACATCAAATATAAAAGAAAATGTATTTCTTTTTTCGCAAACTTGATTTTAAGCCATATTCTAAATCCTGTCTATTTAAAAATTCTCCAGCAGTCGATATTTTACAGATTCAGGAAGTGTATAAACAAAGCTGTTTGAAACTGTTTCATTTCAAGTACCAACTAGTTTAACCCTAATTAACTTAAGGTTGTGTCCAATAGTAGTTTAGGTCATAAAACTAGCTGCACGTCGTCTCAATTACTGGATAATGGGGTAATTAAACTAAAGCAATTTAATATCGAATCTTAGCATACATAATTGAACTATGGACATAAATTTTAATCTACCGTACTAATTATTTTCAAGTCGTTTGTCAATTAAATAACTTGACATTTACAAAAATAATTCGACGAATAATTGAATACAATAGTGTCTTGACTCAGGCCAGCGACACTGTTGGGGTATAGGGGTTCTCACTCACCTGCATATGCCGTCAAGATGAGAGCGCGAGTGTTCCGCGCGCGCTCATCTCTCCTCCCGTGGGGCGAGTTACAAACCGCCCCACGCCAAAGAGAGCATGACGATGCCGGGGAATGAGTTCCCCGGCAATGGAAGAGGCCTCGTGCTGGGGGCCCACGCCTGCCAGGGCTGCAGAGAAGCTAGGTCATATACCCGTAGCCCTGGCATAAGGCGAAGAACGTGTGGGTGGTAACTTTAATATGATTTTATTACAAGCGGTACTTTAGAATTGCGTGTCACTATCGATGTTCGTTCGCTTCTCACTGCAGCCTGCCCCGTGCGTACTTCTCGCCGGTGTAGCGCGGGCGCAGGGTACGACGCACAGGCGGCAAGCGATTTGATCCGCTTATGAATTATTTGTGTATCCACATTACTCCCTCCCAGAGACCGTCCCTACGGTCGATAATAGGCTGGGAATCTTATTGTACGTCCTGCTTTTGTAATTTTTTTAAAGTTTTCAGGTGGTGTAAGCGTGTCGTCGGAAGACTCATTTAAAGTTTTGCTGCAACTGTCATCCAATATGTAAGCTGGTTTTAATCGGTCTACTGATACTGTGACAGGTTTTCCTTTTATTAATAGTTTATAAACTTTTTCAGATCTGTCTAAGACAGCGTGTGGACCTGTGTATGCAGGTTGCAAAGGAGCTCGTACTGCATCGTCTCTTAAAAATACATGACTTGCAGTTGGTAAGTCCTTGAAAATAAATATAGATGGCTTGACATGTCTCGAAGCAGGTGAGGGTTTCAACTTATTGGCGAGTGAGCGTAATCGGGCAGTGTACTCTGTGACGTCTGTTGAACCAGCTGTCTGCGGGTCAAAGAATTCTCCCGGTAAGCGTAGCGGTTCTCCGTACAAAAGTTCTGCTGCACTCGCATTTATGTCTTTCTTATACGCGCTTGGGATGCCAAGTAACACCAATGGTAATGTTTCCATCCAGTTTTCAGTTGCATGACAGGTAATCGCAGTCTTCAACTGTCTGTGGAATCTCTCTATAACACCATTGCATGCAGGATGATATGCGGTGGTCTTTTTATGTGAAAATCCTGATATTTTGGATAGATGTTGAAATAAAGAGGATTCAAATTGTCTACCGCGGTCTGTTACAATGCTCACGGGGGATCCAAATCTCGATATCCATCCAGTCAATAGGGCTTTTGCGACCGTTTCAGCTGTTGCATCGGGTATTGGTATCACCTCAGGCCATCGAGTAAAGCGGTCTATAGCAGTGAGGCAATATCTATTTCCATTACAGATTGGAAGCGGTCCGATGAGATCTATATGCACATGGAGAAATCGTGCTCGTGGTAGCTGATAGGTGCCCAATGGCGAAGATACATGCCTAGTAATCTTAGAGCGTTGACAAGCTAGACATGTACGTGTCCACTCTCTACATTGTTTTTTAATGCCGGGCCAAATGTAGCGTTCTGCTACTAATTTAATTGTTGCGTTGGCACCGGGATGGCTCAATGCGTGCAAGCTATCAAAAACTTGCTTGCGCATAGGCTTTGTGATATAAGGTCTTGAAACTGGTGTGCTGATATCACAGTATATTTCAGCTTTTGTTCCAGGTATCATCACTTTCTCCAGTCGTAATGAAGTTCCTCGTTCTAGCAGGTCTTTTAGCTCTGGATCAGAAGCCTGTGACTTAGCCAGCTGAGAGTAATCTATGGACAGTTCCACTTCTTCCACTCTGCTCAGTGTGTCGGCGACAAGGTTGTTCTTTCCAGAAATGTGTCTCAAGTCAGTTGTGAACTGTGATATAAAGTCCAGATGACGAAACTGTCTCGGTGAACACTTATCCTTGCGCTGGTGAAAAGCGAAACAAAGTGGTTTGTGGTCGGTGAAGATCGTGAATTCTCTAGCTTCAACCATATGTCTGAAGTATTTCAGAGCTTCATAAATTGCGAGGAGTTCTCGGTCGTAAGGAGAGTATTTTCGCTGCGCTGTACTCAACTTTCGTGAAAAGAAGGCGAGCGGTTGCCAATCACCATCTTTGTATTGTTGTAAGACAGCGCCGATGGCTGTATCAGACGCATCAGTAACGAGGCCTAGTTTACATTGACAATCCGGATGCGCAAGGAGTGTAGCGCGGCAGAGACTTTCTTTGCAATTCTCGAAGGCTTTCAGAGTATCTCCACACATGTCGATAGGATAGGAACCCTTTACAGAGCCAGTCATGAGATCATGAAGCGGTGCTTGTACTTCGGCAGCGTTGGGTATAAATCGCCGGTAGAAGTTCAGCATCCCCAAGAATCGACGAAGTTCTCGGACAGTCTTGGGTGGTGGAAATGACTTTATTGCTTCAACTTTCTCATCTAGAGGCTTGATTCCTTTTTCCGATATGTGGTATCCTAGGAACTTTACTTCGGACTTGCCAAAATTGCATTTTGAAGTGTTAATGACAATACCATGTTCCTTAAGTCTGGTAAAAAGGATACGAAGGTGTTGTTCATGTTGATCCTCGTCTTTTGAAAAGCATAGAAAATCGTCTATGTATGGGTATACGAAGTCTAATCCACGTGTCATTTCGTCGACAAACCTCTGAAACGTCTGTCCAGCGTTTCTCAACCCAAATGTCATGAATGGGAATTCATATAATCCGAACGGAGTCGTAATGGCTGTTTTGTGGATGTCTTCAGGATTTACAGGGATTTGATGAAATGCTTTTACGAGGTCGATTGTAGAAAATACCTTACATTCTGAAATGCTGTGTGTAAAATCGTGTACATGCCTAATTGGATATCTGTCAGGTATGGTGCGAGCATTTAGCATTCGGTAGTCTCCACAAGGCCGCCATCCGCTGTCTTTCTTAGGTGCGAGATGTAGTGGTGACGCCCAGGAGCTCTCCGATGGTCGTGCTATACCTGTCTTCAGCATGGACTCAATTTCAGCTTTAGCAATTTTTAGTTTGTCTGGCGCTAGGCGGCGTGGATTACAGGATACTGGTTGTCCTGACGTGGTCCTGATGTAATGAACGGTTTGGTGCTTAACTTCAACCTGCTTTCCGGATGGATTTGTGATTTCTGGAAATTCTTTCAGGATTTGTTCATAGCGAGACTCGCCGATTGGTATCTTAATTGAAGAAATCGCAGTCGACAAGTGTGCAGGTGAACAAGCGATGGAGAGAGTTGTCGTGTTATCGAGCAGGCGTTGGTTGCGTATGTCTACTAGAAGGCCATAGAACTTTAAGAAGTCAGCTCCTATAATTGCCTTAGTGACGTCACCAACGATGAAACGCCATGGAAAATCTCGACGTAATCCAAGATCTAACTCCAGATGTGTATATCCGTATGTGCTGATTGATGTACCGTTAGCAGCAGCAAGTTCAAAGTCTGATTTAGGACGACGCTGATGTAGTGCTCGTCGTGGGAAGACACAAACGTCGCTTCCTGTGTCGACAAGAAATTGTATCTTCGACCGACGATCTATAACGAACAGGCGACCAGACGAGATTGGACGGTCGCTTGTCGCCATTATCGACCGCCCCGGGAGTTTTCCGCTTGAAAATTGCACGGCTTTACGCATTTATTTGCTTTCGATCCATACTTCCAGTGGTACCAACAGTTGGGAAATTTTCTGAAGTTGGAATTTGAGCGACTTTTAGAGCGGTTGCTACTTCTATGGCGGTTCCGTGGGCGGGATTGGCGATCCAGCAGTGTCTTCATCTGTTTTCTAAGCTCTGCTATTTCATTGGCCATGATATCCAGCGATGAACCAGGGACAGATGCAGATGCTATTTGCGGTGTGGTAGCAACGATATCCTGGATTCTATCTGCCAAATCGGATAGAACCTCCAATGACGCTGTGGGGTGTCCGGCAATCACCGTTTGTACATTATGCGGCAATCTGCTCGTCCAAATGGTCTTAATAAAATCTTCTGGTACGCTTGGTCCCGCTAAGCTTTGAAGATGCCTCAGGAATTGCGATGGGCGACGGTCCCCTAACTCCTCGTGCATAAGAAGTTGCTGGACTTGCTTTTCACGCGAGGCACTCAGGCGCTTGATAAGTTCCGTCTTCAATTTCTCATACTTGTCCGTCAGTGGAGGGGATACAATTATATCCTTCACCTCCTTTGAAAATTGATGATCAAGTTGTCCGATAACGTAGTTGAATTTCGTCACATCCGAAGTTATATTCGAAATCGCAAATTGTCCTTCAACTTGGGCAAACCATATTTCAGGTTCTTCCGGCCAGAAGGGGGGAACGCGTATTCCAACTCTAAATAATTCGGAGGAGGCAGTCTCAGCTCGTTCCTGATTTTTATTTGCCATCGAATTGTTTGATGTTAACGAGTATGTGAAAAATCGCTATCAGCTTGTGACTTGTACCACACACTTTTGATATTTCGATCTACCTTCTGTACTTATTAGTGTTAGTGGTTTTATTACCTTATGATTTTAAGTTGCAATGTCCAAATGCAGAAATATGCACTTCACAGAACACTATAATACACTTAGATCTGTGTCTCGCCTCTTGCGTTCTCACGTTCTTGAGTCGGATGGTCACCAGTGTGGGTGGTAACTTTAATATGATTTTATTACAAGCGGTACTTTAGAATTGCGTGTCACTATCGATGTTCGTTCGCTTCTCACTGCAGCCTGCCCCGTGCGTACTTCTCGCCGGTGTAGCGCGGGCGCAGGGTACGACGCACAGGCGGCAAGCGATTTGATCCGCTTATGAATTATTTGTGTATCCACAAACGGAACACCCAGGGGTTTTAGTGGGTATCCCTAACTGGGGAGTGGCAATAGCATGGCACCAGTTCTGACTGGGCATGCTAGTGCCACCCCCAATCTGGCGAATCCCACACTAGGTCGCGAATTATCCCCCCAAGGTTCTGCCCTTGTCGCGGCTTAGTCCTCAATCGGATTTCCCCTGGTAAAAAAAAGGCCAGCGACACTGTAGGTCCGAACATCATGAGTGCCTTTAATACATTTATATTACATTATCACAGAATAATTAATTATCCGTGCAGAAACGGAGAAAGAATACAATTTCCTGCGGCCGTTACAATGGCCTGTCGTAAGAGGCGACAAAACAACCCACAACCAAGTGATAGGGTATTTGCCCCGAAAGGAGACAGTATTTTCGTTTTGGAGGCCAGGATTCATTTTTGGCCGTCGAGCCGCAGCAGTTAGAGGTTTTAATGGTAGTACTTTCATAATGAAACACTACTCAGTATTTACAAAATTGGGAATTGATTTAAAAATCAGTAATTTCTATCTAATTTATTTAGTATTATTTTTTGAGCAAAAGTATAGTAAGTTATTATTTTAACGTCGTTTCAACGAGGCCACATGCCTTTTAAGTTAAAAATCAAAATCATATCAGTTCATTAGAACACAAGGTTATAAAACATAAAATAGATTTTTTTTTACACTGTTCTACTATTTCAAAAACATTGAAAAAATTCATGAGTAGAAAGGAATGTAAACCACATATTCTTTAATTAAATTGGATATAGATAAATCTTAAAAACTCGAGATAAAAAATATTTTATTTTTAAGAAATCGGATTTTCGGAATCCGGGAATTACAACAACAACAAAATTAATGCTCTTTGCTCATAAGTATTGTTGCAAAAGTCGCCATGAGTTAATCTGTAATTTTAACTATTGAAAAAAAACGGACATATAGGTTTTTCAAAAACACTCGAAAAATACTTAAGACAAAAATCTAAAACGTTTGGTGAATTATTTATATTTCATAACAAAACGATTGCCGTAGCAAAAGTAGAAAACGCCGCTGAGGCAGTTTTTATTCCGAAAACCTGCCTATCCTCTATGATATTTTGAATAGTTGTATCCAAATACGTTTCCCTGTGCGCATTTCAAAGGGACAAATTCCCGAAGGTAATCTCGAATAGAGGCTTTTGTTATACAATCTTGATACGTAATTATTTTATCAACAATGAGTCCTCCATTATCCCTTGTAACCTAGTTTATTATAAAGACACATTCTATGCGCTCATCCTGTTCTCGTTATCAAATTTCCATTCATTGGCGCAAAATGGAATAAGCTTATTGCGTTAGTTTGCAATTACGTTTTCATATTTTAATTGTGTAATTAAAGCAGGTGATACACTGATTTTAAAAACACTTGCAGTATTGACTAACACGAATTTATTCTTTTCTTTTACTGCGGCCAAGTTAGCCCTGCTATTTCCCTTGAATTACTCAAGGACTATATGAACAGTTATTTATATATATATATACACACATATGTGTACGTCTATAGTCATGTTTATACATTTGTTTCATTCACTATGTATAACTTGACATATAACTGACACAACATGTCAGCCTGAATTTACCTTGTTTTATTGCTCTTAATAGCATCATTCGCGATTAGCTCGACTTCTTCTTTAGATATGAAGATGAGCATTTATTTTACTTTAGGAATTTGTACATCATGTAAATTTTAATAACAACACTAACAAAAAAATGCTAAAAACAAACATTCACCAATTGGTAACAAGAACATACATACACGATATCGAGGACAATTTAATATTATAAAATTTTAGCTGGTAATGTTTCCAAAAATTCTTAAGTCAATGTGCGGGTAACAGAATTTCGCTAGCGTGTGATTTTGCCGCGTCCAACCGCGCTTCTCATTGGCAGGTTTTCTTTAAAAATATACTTTTTAAAGATTTTTCCGTTGTAACTGTTTGGTTGATAACAATCATGAACTCTGACCAGTTAATTGTAGTCAAACAGGAATGATCTGGCACTAATTAAAAAAAAACCTAAGACCAGCCAATGATGCGCGCAGGACAAACCAATTATAAAGAAAACAAATTTTCTAGTTAACTTTTAAAGTTAAATGACTAGCAGAAAGGTATAAAAGGGCCTATTATATTCAAAGTTGTTGCTATTATCTTTATGATCGCAAAATTGTAATATCCGTGTAATAAGTAGTTCGACCTGATGTTCCAAGTCTTTGAAGTGCTATTAATTTAGCTATCGCCTCAAAATAAACTTTTACCGTAACTTTGAAGCGGAAAATAAGTGATTGATTGAGATTGCGTTTTCATTGGGTTTTAGTTCCATAACTTTATGAGTTCGTAATTTAATAGCCTAAAACAAACGGGTTTAAAAAAGTATACTCAAAATGTAAGAATTAATTCTTATACTATCACTCTGGTGTATGCCGTCTGTGTCAATGCTGATTGTGTCACGAAATACTAAAGCTGCCAATGGACATATACGGTCCTATTCATAGAGGTAGAGTTAGTTTCAACGCTTTTTTGTGTTTCTTAAACAATCGTTCTAACTTACTCTAACTCTCTATGAATAAGACCGATAGCTCACGTAGTTATTTATACAAACCCATTTAAAATATTCATTTTTTTTGTGTACACAAAACATTTGAAGTAGATTAATGTTTATCTCAGGTGTATTTTATTTATATCAAAACTCATACTTTTACAGGTATTTACTCAATTGTTATGAACTTTGTGTACCAAAATTTATGAAATTAAAATTATAGCCGTAAATACAATACGTGCTAAGTTTTGCGCGGCCATGCCGTAACAGCGGCTGACGAGTTTTATAATCGTTCATACTTTAATTATATACAATATTTTTTTTTAATTTTGAAAGTTTCGATTGATAAGACTTCGTAGCCGTATTGTATTGATACAAAGACCCTCCATGAGCAAATTCGACTTGTACAAAGCCACTTGTTTTGAACAACGTATTTAACCCGACAACGTACCGAAAAATAGTGATTGTTTGTCCACGTTTGAAAGGTGCATATTTGTTGATACGATCATTGTAACATTTCATGAGCGTATCTTAGAGGCAAATACGCAGTACCCTTATATCGATGTAAATGCTCAGGCCATCTGAATTGGAAGGGCACATTGACGCGATGAAACATGATAATACGAGTATACCTTATGATAGATATTTCAAATTTTAAATACTGAAAATAATAAATTCATTTTAAGTACAAATCCTTGTATCGAATAATAATATCTCTCTACTCATGGTTTACAGTTTCAATTTTACGGCGATATTATTACAATAAGAATTTTATAATATTCTTATTGTAAATGCTAATCTAGTTTTTATAACGATTTATTGTTATGCAAACGTGGAACATTTAAATGCTTATTTTGAAAATATACGAACTGTTGTTAAGTATACAATTCCAACTTATTTTTTTTAATACTTTTGTAGTCTTTTACACTTTCGTGACTATTTTTCTAAAATATAACCTTATAAAATTGTCATGTTCGTCCGCCTTTGTATGTGGCAGTAATTTTTCTCGGAAATTCAGAAAGCGAGACATTTACACAAAATCTTTGAAACTGAATGTCATAATCACTCGAATACGAAATCTAATAAGACTTTTGAGACAACTTTTAGAAGACCAAAATAATTCCAAATCTACAAGTTTATAAGTTTTCATTCCGAGATGAAATCCCCTTTTCTTTAACACAGGGGGAATGTCTTCTCGGGACAGCATCCTCGGGCCTGGCGTAAAGGCTTTGCTCACACCCAGGGATGTCTGGGGGATGATCGGCCGTCAGACTACCCAGTAAACTGAACCTGCGCCCCTCCCTATGCGCTTGTAAGAACCATAGGTATTACATCTGTACGAGATGAAACCTCTAAGATGACTGTAGTAATGGTGGACATTTGTCACCCCTATAGAACTCACTGTGGACCACAAAAGACTTGCCAGATTTATTATCACTTCTTAAATTACATAATGTTATAAAACTTTCAAAAGAGTTTTTATTTACAATATTTTCATTGTTTAGGAGTTTTAATAGACTTCATATCAGTGCCGGTCACCGTTGGATTTACGTCGGCCACATCAGTGATTATTGCAGTTTCACAACTAAAAGGCCTACTTGGCCTACAATTCAGGTCCGGTGGATTTTTGGATACAGTCAAGAAGGTAAAATAAATATGTCAAGAAGTATACGATGTAAACGTCAATAAACAATGTTATCTTTCCTAGTCCTAGTGATCTTAATGCCATTGAATACCTAATTACTTTTCTCCACCAAAGCACGGTTGAGGGCCAAAATAGCTGTCCTAACTAACTATTCAGAATGGCTGTTAACTTACCTTTTTGGAGACCTACATCGACTGCTCTCTTACATTAACTTTCCCAATGTTCACAAGTCTGACTTATTATCTGGTTTCTTACGGGCTATGTAAAATACTTTAGTATCCGATGTCGACGTAGTAACATATGTAACCTTCCTTTTTTACTTGTCTTCATGCACGTGCATGTTTGCATACATACTTCCGACTTAATATTTATTAAAGTACTCGATATATTCCATATTGTTTTCTGCAAAAGCATATATTGATTGATTTTCAACTGTTTCTGAAATTTCACCCATTTAATTACACTTCATAATTCACTTGTGTGCATTCTTTTTCAAGCTTCAAATTTATTTGCTACGTAATTGAATTTTCAACACGTGTATATATTAGTGTATGTATGTTTTATTGATATGTAACCGTTTCAGAAATTGTTATTTTTTTAAGTAATCGTATATTCATTTAACAGCTTTATTGAATTTCAAATCGTGTAGGTATATACTTTTTCTAGGTTGGTAGCAAGTAAGGTAGCACATACTTTATGAGACTATTTTGGATTATCAAGTTTTCTGCGCTCACTAATATCGGATCAATATTAAGTAAAAATAGTGTGATATGTTTTATGCAATATTGGTTTTGGTTGTATAAAATATGGATGTCGAAGAAAACTTTGTTTCACCTAATGATCATTTGCTATCGCCGACCATAGCTGGCAACATTATTTCCAAATCCCTCTGGAAAGCTATAAAAAATAAACGGAATGCTAGAAAATACAGGAAATTGTACAGTGTAAGAATATACAATCAGAATTTATTTAGTCGAAATAGTAGCCAAAAATTAGTGTTTACAAACAAAATAAGTATACGATTTCAATATATGAAGTGTCTTTATTCATTAATATTCATATGTATATTAGTTTGTTTCCTACGTGTTAGGAAACACACCGCTTTACTTTCTATATATTTTGCATGAATAGAATTATATTTATCCTACAAAATAAGATAAACCTCATGGAAAATTGTTTTGTGTTATAAAGGTGTACTTATTTTTCAGGTAGTAATAAACATACCAAATGCAAGATTAGCTGACAGTACCTTAGGAATATCTTGTATTGTAATTCTTTTACTGATGCGAGTAAGTTTATTATTATTTTAAACAATCGAAAAGAAGTTTTTGATGTGTTTTTATTGCTCTTACATATTTTTTCAAAGAATTAAATAGATAAAAGTGACCAGCTACCAAAATGATTAAATATTTCGTTCATAATATTTTTACGTAACTTAAAATATAATAGTTATTATGTAAGAAGAATATTTTTAGATATTTTAATAAATTACACAAAATCTCAAATTAACTCTTCATATATTCCTTAGAAGTATGTACTTAGTTTAATTGGCATTGTGCTTGATATAATCATTGAAAATCTAATTAAATACTTATAAATAAATATATTATTACAAAGCATAATTAATAAAGGCAGACTTCCGTAACTAGACTCGTATAATAAAAGGTTCTACGTATTGAAGAAAATGGTTGTTAAAGAGCTACTTGAGAGATGTGGGAGTCTTTCCTTTGGGTTTCGTAGCCAATTTAGCAAAAACCTTTATAAAATCATATTGCTCGTCCATCTTGGATCTATATCAATAAAATTAGGCAGGAAGTTGAATTATATATGTCGCTACGAACTGATATAGAGAAAACGCGAATAAAATAAACGTTAGATGTTCATAGTAAATGTAACTGAAGAGTGTAAGAGAATCATTGTACATATCATTAGACAGATCATGAAAAACATAACACAAAAAATCATAACGTTGTTTTTAGTAATATTATTACAATAACAGCCCATAAATATCCCACTACTGGGCTCAGGACCTCCCACTATAGGGAAACGGACAGTAAACCCGTCACACTTGTCCAAGGCGACTTGGCAGGTTTGACACATCAGTTATTTCGATGTGCTTAGTAATATTTTTATTTAATTTAGCACCCAGTCAGGTATTTAATTTCAATGTAAAACAACCGTTAAGTATTTCTAAGATACGAGATACCAGACCCTTCACTGTGTATGACAATTACTTACATCTTCGACGAATCGACGTTTATTTCAGAAATCCAAAAACTTTGGAAAATCTGTTATTTGTGTATCGCATTACGTTGTCTCGGTGAGTATAAAGTTTTAACTTGTGGTTTCGTTCACAGAAAATGAAAGATATAAACCTACCAGCCAGTCAGAAAGGATTGAAGAAAGCATTGTGGTTATTGTCCACTTCTCGAAATGCAATTATAGTCGTATTGTGTTCAGTTGCTGCGTATCTATTTGAGTCTTATTCGGAAAACCCGTTCAAATTGACTGGAACTGTCAAGTAAGAGCGAATTATATTTATTTACTAGGATAAGCCCGTGATTTCGTTAAACTGAATACCTGTTTTGCGATTTCGGCGGACCTCTATGCTGTACCTACCTCTTAAACTAAAATCAGCCACTTTACAATATAACCCCGAATTCAGGTACCTGGGTTGACTATTTCAGAGTACTTGTGATATTGAGAAGGATCTAAGGAGAAGAATAAATGTAGCATGGCTAAAGTGTGTAAGAATAAGCCTAAATGGCGCCCTGTTGTTTGTTCCTACCCCGCAAGGGACCTGGCGTGAAGTTATGTATGTATGTATGGCTAAAGTGGAGACAGATAACCGTTGTGACATGCGATAAATCAATACCACTGTAACTTAGTCAGATTTGCTCAGTCATGTTATACGGATCCGATGTGTGGTATTACAAGAGTACATAAGATCATCTGTGAGAGTTGCAATTTGGACTGAAAAATTGAGAGGAAGAAGATTAAGGTCAAGATGAAAGCCACGTGATGAAAAGAATGTTGTACTATACGATGGATGGGTACAAATGTGAAGGTAGACCAAAAAAGAGATGAATGGATTGTGTGAAGGATATGATTATTTGTGGTGACAGAAGATGAATGTAGGAAAAAAGACATATTGTGCCAAACCCAAATAGTAGGGAGAAAGTGAAAGAAAAGAGAGATATGCCCGAGACTTCGTCCACGCTTGACTTGATATTCCCGCTAGATTCCCGGGACACAAAGTACCACAAAATTAAAAAAAGAATGTAACCTATCGTTTTAGTGAAAGCTGCGTCGGAATAAGCTAATATTTATGCATCCGAACAACTACTAAGCGCTCCCGGAAAAATTCTCAATTACATAAATTTTGCTAGCGATTAGTGAAAAAATTGCATTAGAATTCGTTTTTTCAAATCTGGGCATTATAAATCGGACCCTGCTGGATTCCCAGTATAAAAGTAGCGCAAAATGTAAGTCTAAGTATTTGTTCTCGATCAGAGAAAACCGAATCAAAATCGGCCCAGTAATTTTTACGTGGATCCCGAACAAACAGACAAGAAATTATAACAGTTGTTTTTTTTTTAATAGCTTCAATGTACAATCACGGCATGCTTAGAATTTTATAATACTATAGACAAATATAAGGATGTTATGTAACTTCTTTATTAAAAGTTCATCAGATTTCTGTTTCAGTGTTCATCGGTTTTATACGTATGCCGATTTATCAAGTTTCTCTTTCCTTATTAGTTGCATAATTGATATTCGACTTTTTTATTTTGCCAGTTATATAATTGTAGCTTAATTCTAATATAGAATTGTATCTGGGCCCCAAATGTGCTTTACAATCGTGTCGGAATTGTCGTTCACTGGTGTCTTTATGTCATTATAATGGTTTCTTCTGTTTACAGTGTTTATAATAGCAGACTTGGGGACCTATTGTACTTATCAGATATCACTCACGTGTACCACCATGATTATCAAATCAATTTTAATTAAAACTACGGTTTAATTCTTTAGGACGCGATTTCTGCTTGTTTTGTATTTTATACGTATAGTTTCTACATATTACAGAAACTCTTCATGAAAATTAAAACTCAGTTTAAACGTGTTTCAAACCGTTAGAGCCTTGTTTTAGTTTTAGCCTAGTTGTTAGGTCGCTTGGAAAAAAACGATCTATCTCGTCATAATCACTATCCACTTCCATATTGTCTGTCATATAATTTTCTTTTTAGAGAGGGTCTCCCATCTTTAAGACTGCCGCCGTTCAGTACTGAATATGGAGGAAGAGAATTTTCATTTATAGAGATGTGTTCTGATCTCGGATCTTCGATCGTTCTAGTTCCTATTATTGCAGTATTGGGCAATGTTGCTATCGCCAAAGCTTTTGGTAAGTTGAAAATATTCTTACATTTTTGTTTTTTTAATTTTATTGTGCTATACATAGACTCAACCACGAACTAGCTTCATGTTAAGCGAAGATGTGGTCTAGGATAGAGCACGCTTATCTAGAAGGTACTTGTTTATACGAAACTTCAAGACACAGACTGTAGGCATCAAGTAGTGCATATGTTGGCAGAATTTCACTCTAATGCGATGCGTATGAGAGGTATGGGTGCAAAACGCTTCGTTCGTGTATATCATAATTAAGTTCATCGGCGTATAAAAAGATAAAAGTTTTATTTTTGAATATCCGTACAAAAATATGGTATAATTATAACAAGCATATTTTATTGTCATATTTTTTTTTCTTTTGAGGGATTTATGTTTGTTGTTACTATATCCAAAGCTATATTTTATGTAAATTATTGTTAATTTATTTTCATAAAATGTTATGAAGATAATTTTTGAATTTAAATGTGTAATAACATGCTAAAATAAAAATAACAAACAATAGAAGTATTAATTATATTATTCTGAAAAAAATAATTTGCAAAAAATCTGCAATAGATAATCATAGTTATGATTTAATCTTAATAGATAAATTAGTTAGTTTGTCACATGTACTGTTTCCATGATATTTCAAGAGGCATCGTTCACGAAAACATAAACCAAGATGAAAATTACCTAACGGGCTATTTAGCCATCCTAGGGCAGCATAAATATAACATTTGTTAGTACCTACCTACAAAAATAAATAATTATTTCAATTATAACCTAATTATTTATTACTAGAATATACCCGCAACTTCGTCCACGTTTGACTTGAATTTTCCGTGGGGTTCCCGGGACGCAAAATACCACAGTATTTGAAAAATAATGTAAGCTATCATTTTAGTGAAAACTGTATCGAAATAAGCCAACTTTTGTAGTCCCGAACTACCAATCCGTTTCCGGGAAATTCACACGGGATTTCCGGGGTGAAAAATATCACACATTTTATTAGTATATAGATAGTAAAAAATCACATTTGATTTTTTTATCTCGCCATTTCAAATAATTTCCAGAAAATATCCCGCGGGATTCCCGGCATAGAAAGTACCCAAAATTGAACTCTAAGAATTAGTAAAATAAAAGTAATAACAAAGTGAATCCAGAACAAACAGACAGAACGACAAATAAACAAGAAATAAAAAAACCCATTGTTTATATGGTGCATTCCAGTTTTTTTGTTTTTGTTAGCAATTACATACAAAATTGTATATATAATTTGCTCTAAAATTTTCTTCCTTCTTACAAATTGTTTAAAAGATTCTGCTTTGAAATCTATATGTTAATATTTTAATAACCCTAAAATTAAACATAACTATATTTAGAATTATATTATATATTTAGAAATGCCTTAGAATTTTAGTTTAATAATAATTTCAGTGATCTCATGCTAAATAACGTATTTAAAATACCTGTCCAACGAAAAAGAATATTAGTTAAAATGGTAGCAATGAAATCAATATTTAACGCATTTACAAGTAACATAAATGTGGAGTAATTGAATGATACGTTTTAATATAGCTGTTGTGCGTGACACATTTTAATAGATGTACATAGATAAAGGCAAATTACTCATTATTTTAACAATCGGCGTATGTACCACACAAGAAGTTTTTTATACCCTCTTGAGTGCTGATTCTCGTATAGAATATGAATTAAAAATAATAAGCAAAAAAATTCGTTCATGCTTAAAAAAGTTATTAATAACTTTTATTTTTTTAACCTTTATCACACTTTAACAAGCTTTTTATGACACAGATTTTTTACACGCGTCATTATCCTCAACAATAGTTATTTTATCGAAAAATCGTTAACCTTGGTTATTTAATAATCCTGTTTCAAGAATAGATATTGTATTTCAGTATTTTATACTACACAAAATATCGCATTCTCTGTATGAGTGGTAAAAAATGGCAACTGAGATTTTTTTTGTAATAATCAGCAGACAAATACACATATTTAGTAATGCACCAAAGAGGTCAAAGTTTTATTGTTATAAATATTCAATCTCTTAATTAATTCACAAGTCGCTTATAGGAACTAAAATTGTTTTAAAGTTTCATTTTACAATGTTCTGTTGTAAAATTCATTTTATTAATTCACAATTTAGCACAATTTAGAGTTACACAGTTAAATACTTCTCAGGTATTATAGATTTTAAGACAACTGTGTTCTCCAATCTAATGCTAATATTAGATTCTAGCGTTTCCGGAAGACGTTTTCCTGCCCTGGCCACCGGGTCTAATTGTGAATCTAAACCAACCCTGTTATGAATATATTATATCTGATTTCATTTCGAAAAATAAATAATAATTGTTTCCTTAAACAAACTTAACTTACTTCTCTAATAAAATCAGACGTTAAATCTATATCTTAATCTGATGAACTCATTGAATACGTCCCATACGAAACGTAAATTGCATTTTCTGTGGCGTTCTACCAACCAGTATTTTTAAATAAAAAATATTGTGTTCGATAACTGAACTCTATTTTATGTCTGGTTTTCAAGGTATTTTTGGTATTGGTACTAATATGTTAATATATATTAAAAAAGATTATTTTCCCTCTTCACAGGAAAAGATATAAAGCAATATGTATAGCATCGACCACAGAATACATTATATAGATAATAAAAAAAACAGATCATATGACTTCATACGAAAAAGCGTAAAGAAATTATGCAAGCAAAATAAACGTACTTTGACTCAATGACATTCTTCGATTTTAACGTGCACTTCTTCACACTTTGCACTTACGATCACAGAGTGACAAACAAGCTCGACGAGCTGATAATTAGGCGTAGGACTCTCACATCTATCAGCTTCATTACATTTTATAATTAAATATTGTGACATTGATTTAATTTTAATGCCTAACGAAACAATGGTAGAAACTTTAAAATTATTAACTCGAAGATTCTTAGTTAAGAAATATAAGGTTTATGTAGTCGTCATCCCACCGCAATCCACAGCTAGGCCCTACCAATTTTGCGTCTCAATCAAGTCCTGGTTCTTCGCTTTTCTAATTTGGCCTCCAATAGTGACTTAGCATGTAAATAGATCTGCTAGACCAAAGAGAGAGTTCTACACTATATTGTGGACACAAGGTCTCAACTCCAGAACTTGTAACCACTAACTGCGTATAGTGTAAAGCCGGTATATCATTTTCGAGTCGTAACTGCTCAAATGTGTACGCTGACTAGGGTTCCTAACCGTGCTATATTTTAGCCAAATGTTGTATATATTATAGAAAAATAATATAGTACGAAATGTACTATATTTTCATATTTCTAATTCAATTGTCACGCTTAGTATTCAAATTCTTATTGTTATTTAGAAAATAATAGAACTTTGCTGGCCAGAGCAAAACGTAGTAATATTTACACATGAAAAATCATTAATGAAATAAATAAAATAATGAAAAATAAACATTCTATTTTTAACCCAATTTTTCCAAAAGATTTTCCTGTTATAAAACAAAAATACTATATATTACATGTTATTTGCAAAAAGGTGGCAGCCCTAACACTAGCACTGATATTTGCCTACAATACCTGCAACGGTTACAATTACAGCTCGCAAGTGAATACGCAGCTTTATAAGTAGCAATTTAAACTCTGTAATTACTTACTTATATGTAACTTATAACTAATATTAAAAAGAGAAAATTAGAATGCATCTTTGTTACTTAATCACGCAAAAACAGCTGAACGGATATGGATATAGTCTGGAATTATCCTGGCAAAATATAAAGTTCCCGTGGGACAACAGTAAGGCGAGCGAAACCGCCGATAAAAGCTAGTAAATAATATAGTCAATATTTTTATTATCGCTTCCACGCGCTGCTTTTAAAATTAATAATAGATACATGAAGTCGATAAGTGTGCGTATTACAAAATCGATTCAAGGCTCCTCTCCTGTTCAGAAGTTTTATACAAAAATAGTTATTGATAAAAGCATCATCTAATATTTTATTTTGTCATTGTATGTGTTATATCAGTTAGTAGTTTTAATTGAAATCAAATCATTAATCACGGAAAGATTTTTATTGTTCCGAATGTATGAAATTTACTACATTATATTAAATGTATTATTTGACCGGATGGAGCATCGGTCAAAAAAGTGACTTCAAAATTCTTGATTTCAGTATAACGTTGCTTTAAATTTGCTTTTTATTTATATCAAAGTCAATTTTAGAGATTATTTACCTGTATCCGTAATAATTCAATTATTTAACTTTAAAACTAAATCCTCGTAATACACTGCAGCACGATCGGCTTCCTTCAACCGGCTTCACTCTGAGAGCTCATGGCTCGGTCTACCTATTTTTTTCGCCTGAGTATAATAATGATTTATTATTATTGTAAGTCGTTTCAGCATATTAGTTTAAAATTGTAATAATAAATAAATTTATTGAATTAAAAAAATGTTATAACAATAAACAATATTAACATTTTAACTTAACAACTTTTTAGCATACACAAACTTAAAGGAACGATAAAGACTATAATATATATATATATATATATATATATATATATATATATAATATTATTTACATCAAAACTAAATTACTGATCAGCCCTTTTATCTTATTAATATTAGATTTCCACCTAATTACCCCCACGTCAAGAAAAAACTTAACATGAGACGAGATAGTGGTCAAACTCGAACCGATACAACCATATAAGAATGTATTTGTAATAGGAAAAATAACAATTATATCTACGATTTCACAAACGGATCTTCCTAATGGTATAATGCTTCAGTACGTACGAACCAGTGTATATTTCATAAACAAATAACTCGATAATTGATACTTGTTAACCTAAAATACGTCAAGAGTGCAATTCCTTATCATGCAATTCATTTTAATCACTTTTATTTATAAGTAGGTATCTTCATAAAATGTGGTATCGGTTGAACGAGTAAGAGAAACAAAATGATATCGCTCGCAAAATATGTAGATAAGCAAACTATGTAACTGGCCACTGCCAGTCATACATACATACATACTTCACTGAGCAGTCACATTTGTCGCAAGACCGACGACCGATGGACAAGACGAGACTTAGAGAACTCGCTTTGATAAATTTTATGTATAATACCCTCGGGCTCAATGGGCATACGATCTGCTCAAGGTCACTGGGGCTGGATCGATATAGTAGAGCACTATAATTTTTGCGCAAACTTAGATAAAACACGTCCAGCAATATATAGTGATTGTTTCGTGACAAATTAATTATAATGAAGATCACGGTATCTGAAAAGTGTGCTGTTTCTCAAAAATCAAAAGGGGTACGCGCTCTCTACAAGTTTGGAAGCACATAATATTGTATCTAAATAAAATATTATAAAAATATTGTTATGAGTTTTCTATACTAAACTAAACTTCTAATAACTAATTAAACTTGCCTATATACGACGAAACAAAATGTATAATAAATACCCTTAATTAATATACTCTTAATTATTAATTTTTCACAATTTTACTGCATAGTTATTTAAGGAATACATACAATACACTGCCAAATACCTAGTAGTTTTTAAGTAAAATGGCTAGATTTACATAGATAGACGACAATTTTAGACACAAGGATTTTCTTTTTCGTATGGCCCTTACACAGTCCAAATAGACTTTTAAATAATTTAATGGCGTTGAATTTTTGTTTCAGCCAGTGGAGAATCGGTTGATGCAACTCAAGAACTAATAACACTGTCTTTCGCAAACATATGCGGATCTTTTGTGGGAGCAATGCCCATAACGGGCTCATTTTCCCGAAGCGCTGTAAACCATGCCAGCGGAGTTGCTACACAGTTTGGTAGCGTTTTTACAGGTAATCGCTTTATCAATTATTATAGTATGAATCAATTTTGCTGTTTACCCTCCTGATGTATGACGACCAACGGATAGTAAAGTGCAGGCAGCAATTTTAGATACTCACATCGGTCTACGTTTGACGAAGCACTGCGCTGTACGTCATCTTTTCTAACACACTGAACCAATAGTGCTTATTGATCCTGCCAAGAACTTTTGTCTGTAAGAAGTGTTAGCATTGAAGTAGAATTTGGGCCATGCATTGGTTCTGAGTGCAACTTGAATCGAGCCAGGATCGGGCGGATCTCAAGGTTGGTGGAGCTTCTGCTTTTCTAGTGCAAGGAGCTAAGTCATGTTTCTCCTAATAGAGTTCACAATATTGAATCAGAATATTAGCCGTGGGCTAGAGTGCTTAACACAAATCCTCTAATAACACTAACTTTATTCAAACATATAAAAACTTAACTTAGTTCTTCTTGTTAAAATCACTATAATAACAAAAAACTAAATCCATATACGAGTAATCTACACAATTGCCCAGCAAAACACAGAGGCGAGTCGAAGCCAACCCCTGATTTAAAGTAAATGTATGAATGACGTAGGTATTTATTCGTGAATTGAAAAAACGCGATTGCACTGCCATCAATTTTCTTATTCGTTTATTTTAAGGAAACAGCGTACTTTATTGGGATAAAATATATCCTAAGGGGTAACTCCGGATATAAGCCAGGACTATAACGAGTTTCGCACATAACCTTTAGTAGCTTACAAAAAAGATGCGATCGCAGCTGCAACTCTTTCACTATTTCCCTCTATCCCACGAAAACGACGTCATTTGTCGGTATAAAAAGTTACGCCCCGTCATATAAGTTAGTTCCGTTTCGAATGTCATTGAAACCGTTCAGTACTTTTTACGTGATGCTCTGACAGACAGACAAATTTCTATAAATGAATTTTTTTAATCAGCTAGTCCGAATTAGCCCCCATGATTTCTTTCACATTTTTAAACGCAATGCACAAACGAACCATTTATAACAAAATTATAGTATAGATAATTAATGTGTTCAGTGTAATGGAATGATTCAAAGAAACGTAATAAAATGTGGTCTATTCAAGTTGTAAACACTGGTTAGTTTTTACTGTGTAAGTTTGAAATTATAATAAAATCAATGATAAAAAAGTCTCAGGTCATTACAGGGTACAATTACAATTATCAGGCTTTAGGTATTGCATTTTATAGTTCGCCTCCAAATGTTACGATAAATTTTAGTTAGTAAGATTTTGATTTTCATGGAAAATCATATTTAGCGCATCCTTCTACTACCAAGCTAGGAAACATAAAGTTTGGCGTAAAATGCTAATCTTCTTTCGTGTTTGTGCCTGTATAACTACGCAAAAAAAATGTTCGCAAAATTGTTGAATGTATAACACTTGTCATATCAATTCAAGGGCAAGATCAAAGAAAATGTAAATCACTGTAGATCGTGATTCATTATGCGATACATGAGTAATATTCAACTAATATAGCGTTATTAATAAATATATTTGCCGATAAGAGTTATCACGGATATGAAATATGTAATAATGAGGTGGTAGTTCAACTTTCAACAGCGATATGTTTTGGATTTGTGTAGTCGTTTTTTTATGATAAATAGATCACGTTGAACCAAAATTACGTTTAATATTAAACGATGATGTAGTCTAAAATGTAGCACGTACGTAGTAGACTTTAAACACTCGTATTGTACTTTTCGGGAAATACAGATTCTGCTAGTCCAGTCCATAGCTCTGCCATACGCAGAAAGAACGTAAAAAAAATAACATTTCATAGATATTTCTAGAACAACGTTTTCAACCTGGGACTGCGACCCTTGTGGGGGTCGCGTCTGTTATTAAAGGGGATCGCTATCTTTTAAAAAAGTAACATCTATATACAAAATATTCAAATATATGAATAAACGATTCTTTAAATTATTATTCTAATTGCTTAGTGAAGTGTTCGCAAGACTTTAGTTTCTTTGTAGGTGGCGACATAAAAATTGTTAAGAAACAATGTTATCGTTAAGAAATAATGGAAAAATAATGGGGAATGACAATCGCCCGAAAATACCTACTCCTATATAAGCAAGCATATATTTAAAATTCAAATCATTCAATGCTGAAAATTCTTTGTAAGTTTGTTTTCAATTCTTGTCTGATTTGGTCTTATAAATATGTTATTAATAATAGAACTTGAATAAGCAACAATAGAATAGAGACCAATGGTGCTATCTACAGTATAGGACGTGTAAGCGTTACATTTTTTAATAGGCGATTATCATATTCAGCGTTTTCTTCAATGATCAATAAACCCATAAAAGTCACAAATTATTATACACATGGATCATACAATATCATTAAAACCATAAGTGGACTTTGTCCAAAACGATTTTTGGAGTTACTCCTTAAGAATCGATCTTCATATCAGGCCCGGGGGACATATAACTTTTATGAAGAGTGAAATAATACAAGCATTATTTCAAAATAACTCAAAAGCGTTAGGTTCTTTCCTTATACAAATTTCGCACTTTAATTAAATGAAATAAGATCTTAAATAATATCCATCAGTATGCGTGTATGTAGTTGCGATACGGTGCTTTGAAATGAGGTCTTGCAAACCACCCTTATTCGGCAGAAGCATTACATATTCAAAGGCAATCGTTTACCTTGTTTTTTCTTACAAGATAATTTTTTGGATAAATGTCTTTAGATCATTAACGTAAATCATTTTCTACTGTAATATCTAACTTTAGATATGTCTTAAGCTAAGAAATTTAAACAACAATCAATAGTGTAATTCATTGCAAAAATCCTGTTTGTAAAATAATCTTCTAAGGAATAACAATATATATTTATGGAGTAAACTCCAGTACCACATAGAGTGGGAACTGACGCACATTTTTTATTGTTTAGTTTAAATACCTTAATTTTAAAATTATATTTCTTTATAAACATAAACCTTCCAACTCGAAACTGTTCGGCATACGTAAAAATTTACAACTGTCTTCGAGTATCGCAAATAACGTAAAGCCTATTGTGACGTCAATACAAACGTCGTAGAGGCACAGCGTTCCCCGAAATGTGGATAACAATGGTGTACTAACAATGAAATCGTACAATATATTAATTAGTGATTGTTAGTGTTGTCTGTGCTGCTAAATGGAAGAAACATATTGGGTTGAATGTCCAATAATTAAAACGCAGACCTACGGCGTCCGATGCTTTGTTTGCGTTCACTACGCAAAATGTTTACAACTAACATATCCACTTTGTTTTATGCAATTACAAAGTTTTGTTTTTCTTTATAACCGTCTTCTATGTCTTACTATTCATTCACTTGCCTTACTATCGGGTAAATTTTGACCCTACTTACTGTCCGTACAAAAGTCATAATGGCGATTTTAATGATGAGAGAGTTTAAGTTTTCATCTAGA
The DNA here is from genome assembly GCA_012273795.1 of Dendrolimus punctatus. NCBI lineage: Eukaryota > Metazoa > Arthropoda > Insecta > Lepidoptera > Lasiocampidae > Dendrolimus > Dendrolimus punctatus. Next base: position 9,587,031 of record CM022539.1, read on the forward strand.
TATTCGTCGATTAATATTGTCAGCCGTTTTTCGTACACGGCTATACTTATTATGAAATAATTATTGATATCAAATCGATGCTGCGGACCCAACCGGGATTTAACTTTACCACCAAAAGTTATAATAGAAATGTAAAAGATATAAAAGTCCTTTTGTTAATAGAAATAAGAAATTAATATATTAAAAAAAGAAATGCAGACCAAAAATGAAAAAGTATAAACGTAAAAAATTGAAACATAAATAGCCCGAGAAACTTGTACGTCAGGGAGGAGGATTTAAAAAACTCTAAAACTACTTATGTCTAATGCAAACGTTTGTGTATTTTACGCTTTATATAGGTTTTTGGTTGTTTACAGGTATATTGGTGTTACTCGCGCTCAGTCTTCTAACGCCTTACTTTTACTACATCCCAAAAGCCGCATTGGCGGCTGTCGTCATATGTGCTGTGATATTTATGATAGAATATGAAGTGAGTATTATAATATATATAATCTTGATACCTATCAATTTGAGGAAGATTTTAGTTATTTGGGTGTCATTTACTTCTTTTTTTCCACTTTATATCAGATGGGCCGTCTGCTTGCTTGTCTAGTTTATACAATAAATATAAATAATCGTACATTGGATTGGTTCTCAAACTAACGAATTTTCCGTATCTAATATATATATGTATTTAAATGACGTTTCTCCGTTCGGTACCTAGGTGATTATTAAATCTGAGTACCACTATGTATGTTAAGATTATAACCAGAATTTACCTCTCAATACTTTCTTCGAACTGAATTTAGTAATAGCTATAGATTTATAATTAACTAGAGTTTACCCCGCGGCTGCGCCGCGGGTTAACCTCTAGTCCGTGTCTCTTGTTTATAGAGCAAGTGCTAAAGGTTATATTATATTACATTTTTTATGTATTTGCCCACGGAAGATTCACTTCATTTTATATCGCTAATTATACCATCCCCCGTCTATCTGTCAACAAAATAAATTACAAAACTTGACCAAAAAGGCCAAAATGGTCTAAATGACCAAAAGACCACAGTGACCGACATGGCCAAAATGATCAAATAGGCCAAAATGGCCAAATAGGCCAAAATGGCCAAATAGGCCGAAATGCCAAAATGACCAAATAGGCCAAAATGACCAAAAAGGCCAAAATGACCAAAAAGGCCAAAATGACCAATAAGGCCAAAATGATCAAATAGGCCAAAATGACCAAATAGGCCAAAATGACCAAATAGGCCAAAATGACCAAATAGGCCAAAATGACCGAATAGGCCAAAATGACTATGCAAAATGACCAATTAGGCCAAAATGACCAAATAGGCCAAAATGACCACATAGGCCAAAATGACCAAATAGGCCAAAATGACCAAATAGGCCAAAATGACCAAATAGGCCAAAATTACCAAAAAGGTCAAAATGATCAAAAAGGCCAAAATGACCAAAAAGGTCAAAATGATCATAATGACCAAAATGGCCAAATAGGCCAAAATGGCCAAAATGACCAAATAGGCCAAAATTACCAAAAAGGCCAAAATGACCAAAATGCCAAAATGACCAAATAGGCCAAAATTACCAAAAAGGCCAAAATGACCAAATAGGCCAAAATGACCAAATAGGCCAAAATTACCAAAAAGGTCAAAATGATCAAAAAGGCCAAAATGACCAAAAAGGTCAAAATGATCAAAAAGGCCAAAATGACCAAAAAGGTCAAAATGATCATAATGACCAAAATGACCAAATAGACCAAAATGGCCAAATAGGCCAAAATGGCCAAAATGACCAAATAGGCCAAAATTACCAAAAAGGCCAAAATGACCAAAATGCCAAAATGACCAAATAGGCCAAAATTACCAAAAAGGCCAAAATGACCAAATAGGCCAAAATGACCAAATAGGCCAAAATTACCAAAAAGGTCAAAATGATCAAAAAGGCCAAAATGACCAAAAAGGTCAAAATGATCAAAAAGGCCAAAATGACCAAAAAGGTCAAAATGATCATAATGACCAAAATGACCAAATAGACCAAAATGATCAAATAGGCCAAAATGGCCAAATAGGCCAAAATGCCAAAATGACCAAATAGGCCAAAATGACCAAAAAGGCCAAAATGACCAAAAAGGCCAAAATGACCAAATAGGCCAAAATGATCAAATAGGCCAAAATGATCAAATAGGCCAAAATGACCAAATAGGCCTAAATGACCAAAAAGGTCAAAATGATCAAAAAGGCCAAAATGATCAAAAAGGCCAAAATGACCAAATAGGCCAAAATGACCAAATAGGCCAAAATGACCAAAAAGGCCAAAATGATCAAAAAGGCCAAAATGATCAAAAAGGCCAAAATGACCAAATAGGCCAAAATGACCAAATAGGCCAAAATGACCAAATAGGCCAAAATGACCAAATAGGTCAAAATGACCAAAAAGGCCAAAATGATCAAATAGGCCAAAATGAAAATTATCCCTTGTCCATCCTCAATATTTAATTTACATACGTACCGAATTTCAGCCAAATCGGTCCAGTAGTTTTTCGGTAAAAGCATAACAAACAAACAGACAAATATCATTTTATCCCGGAAACTATCCCATTTTTCGGGATAAAAAGTATCCTATGTTCATCCTCGGTATCGAAAATATATATATACTGAGTTTCAGCCAAATCGGTCCAGTAGTTTTTACGTGAAAACGGAACAGACAGACAGACAGACAGACAGACAGACAGACAGACAGACAGAGTTACTTTCGCATTTATAATATTAATAGGGATATACAACTATGTGTAAAATCTCGTTGTGTGTTAGGTCACGTTTCGTGGACCAATTTATCCCCTTATCATATTGTGATAACTGTAAAAGTAAAGTAATCGTAATATGATTTAATATTAAATTATAAAGGGATAAATTATTATTATTATTAAAGAATAATATTTACAAATATTAATTATGTAATAAATCCAGTTTTGTCTCCAAATGTGATTAAGTGATATTTATTACCTGTATTTACATTAGAGCACGCTCTGTGGATTGATCACAGTACTTTTCTAAATTGTACGCAGATAAATTGGTCCACGGAGCGTGACATAACAATACGTGTGTAACGTATCATTAAATCAGGTGGTGAAGCCTATGTGGCGATCAAGGCGCGCCGATCTCGTTCCGGCGTTTGCAACGTTCGCACTCTGCCTCTCCGTGGGCGTGGAATTGGGGATACTTGCCGGTGTGGCCGTCAACGTGATACTACTGTTGTACCCTAGCGCAAGGCCACAATTGGACGTGGAAACTGTGACGGTAAGCTTATTTATTTATTTTTATTAAGGCTTGCAGTCAAATAACAACATAAGTTAACATCATAAATAAAAGTATTGGTAATTAGTAGTAATTAGTCTATATGCTAACAAGCCTTAGCATATAGACTTGCTCAGGTTAATGTGTGTGTGTGTGTGTGTGTGTGTGCGTGCGTGCGTGCGTGCGTGCGTGCGTGCGTGCGTGCGTGCGTGCGTGCGTGCGTGCGTGCGTGCGTGCGTGCGTGCGTGCGTGCGTGCGTGCGTGCGTGCGTGCGTGCGTGCGTGCGTGCGTGCGCGTGCGTGCGTGCGTGCGCGTGCGTGCGCGTGCGTGCGTGCGCGTGCGTGCGTGTGCGTGCGTGTGCGTGTGTCTGCGTGTGTCTGCGTGTGTCTGCGTGTGTCTGTGTCTGTGTCTGTGTCTGTGTCTGTGTCTGTGTCTGTGTGTGTGTGTGTGTGTGTGTGTGTGTGTGTGTGTGTGTGTGCGCGTGCGCGTGCGCATGCGCGTGCGTGTGCGTGTGCGTGTGTGTGTGTGTGTGTGAGAGAGAGAGATTGAAAAAAAATTAAATGAAAGGTGAAATTAAAAGATTGAAAAGAGAATTTGGATTGGAAGTTGAATACATATTAAACAGTTTGGAAAGCACTAGTTTTCTTTGAAAAATTCATTGTTCATTATATTTCTAAATGTGTTGGGTTTAGTTACAAAGATATCAATGTTAAATTTTAGTACCAGATCGTCAAATTGTGTGGCGCTGCGCAGAACGAAAGAATTTTGCCTATAATTGGTGGATGCAAAAGGTGCATGCAAAAGGTGCATATAGCAACTGTCTCTGTCTAATGCCCAATTGTTGAGTGCGTAGTCCAACATTGCTAAGAAGTTCTGAACAGTCGATAAACCCGCTAGATAAATTAAGTAGGAAACAAATATCATTTACATTATTACTTATAATGGTTTTATATCCGGAATATAGTGCAAATTGAATGTCCTGAAATTTAAGTTTTTTCTAGAACTGTACAGTAATCATCTTACAGACGCTTTTACGCTAGTGGTAGCGAATGTTAATTACAAGCGCCGATACGAGAGTGCGAGTGAGCAAGTAGCTGGCTAGATTATTCCAGTTCTTGTCTGATTGGCATCCAAATCAGCTTTTTAAAATATAACTTTCAAATTTTTAGTCTATCTGTCTGTTATAGTACCACGTGAAACTATTGCATGGATTGAAATTAAACTACACAGAGCTAGCTTATATTCCAAGTTAATGGTTAGGATACATTTCATCCCGATAAATAACGTCTCCTTGGGATAGCAAATACTCAGAAAGCCAAAAATTCGGTGCTACGTTCGCGTTTTTTTTTTGTTGGTGCTATCGATGCCATTCATCTTGTATATAAAAATGAATCATAGAAATGCATGTACCCGCATAACTTGAGAACGACTTTACCGATTTTGGTGAAATGTGGGGCCTGGTTTTAGTGATTTTGTTTTTGTGTCATGAAACAAAGTCTTTTAGGAATTCAGAAAATATGGCGGTATAAAGTTCGCCGGGTCAGCTACTTAATAATAAACATGGCCAGGCGAAAGAAGTTTCGCTTACAATGCTAATATAGTAATAATTATGTTACGCAAATAATTTTGGTTATTGAAATGTTAATCTTATATTAACTTGCAACATTTTCAGAGTCCTTCAGGCTTCAACTACTTACTGGTAACTGTTGGCAACAGTTTATATTTCCCTGGCGTGGAGTACATCAGGCAGTATGTGGAACGAGCTGCTAAGAAACAAGGTGGATGCAGTATGCCTGTAGTTATTGATTGCAGATATGTATTAGGTGAGGCATCAACAAGACCATTCACTATAGTCCTTACATACATTTAAAATATTATAAAGTAATATCATAAATAAATTTAAATTAATTAATTATAGATAATAATGTTAAATTAATATTAATCACACGAAAAGCTAATGAGACATTGTAATGTCAGTTGTTTATTTTATTTAATGTTAAAATAAAATTATAAACACGTAAGATTCTTAGGTCTATCAATAAATAAAATTAAAATATATGTTTTTGTTTCAAAATAAATACCAAGTACAAACTGCTTTTTGTAAGACGCCCGGTAATGTAAAATTGCTTTAAGAAATGTTTTTTTCAGTCTGTCTGTTGTTCCGAAAAGACGCCGGGACGGTTCCACGGATTTCAAACAAAATTTTTGGGATTGAACAAGGAATTTTATCTTAAATTTCAATTTATCTTATGTGTTTAATTTTGGGTATCAATTTAAAAGATATAAGTATAAAATTCAACGGCTCACGCGCGAGCAAAGTGGCGGTCACAGCTAGTTTCAGATAAATCGGGATGACTCAAACATTTCGTAACATCCTAAAAATAGGTCATTCACCTGAGCGCGTTACAAAAATTCAATTACTTCACGATAACAAGATTAATGACACCATATCTAATATTTGTTGGGTAATTTGCCTTGTCATCGCATCTCATAGACTAAACTATTCTTATCTAAAATATTGCCAGCGTAAAATATGACCTTTCATTAATTTTTATTTCTGAATTAGGTCGCTTGATAACGCTATCTCATTCGAAATCCGTTAGCGTTTCAAGGAATATCGTAGAACTATTGTGAGATTGTTTTCATGCGTCATTAAAATGAGTTAATGGCGCCATCTTTTATATACGCTTTTCTCACGGAAAGAAGTCATTTATCGCGATCAAAGTATTCTAAATGTTGACCCCAGGCGTAAACTAGCTCTATGTGGAATTTCATTCAAATCCGTTCAGTATTTCTCACGTGATGCTCTAACTGTCGGACGGACGAAATTCCTAAATAACGTGTTTTCCGAATTTACTGGTCCGAATTAGCTCCTGATTTTTTTCACATTTTAAAGCTCAGTATACAATCTCTAACCCTCTACAGATTTATTATATTATAGATCATAAAGCAGATAGTGCAGTGAAAGTTGGGTATGGCAGACGAAGCATGAAAGTAGGATAAACGCAGTTGAAACTACAGCTTTGAGAATTATGTGTGCAGTTAGCTTGAATTATATGATAAGAAACAGTGTGATAAGGGTGTGAACGTTGTGGATTGAAAGAAGATGTAATAACAAAAGTTAAAAAGGGAATTTTAAGGTGGTTTGGACATGTAGAGAGAATGGATAAAAGTAAAATTACAAAACAGGTGTACGACAGTAATGTGAATGATAGAATTGTGGCCAGTAGACCAAGACGAACACACCTTGACCAAATATCAGAAGTGTTAAGGAGAGATAAGCGAAAAGAGAAATAAACGTGCGTGTATGAAGAGGTTAATGAAAGTAGGTGATACGAAAGTTGTCAGGATCGTCGCAAGTGGAGATCTATAGTCCTGTCTGCCCATGTCGGTCCATGGGAATGAACGAATGAATAACTTCATTGCACATAAAATTAAAGTACAATGGGCGGTCCTGTCGCCAAAGGCGATCTCCTCCAGACTACCCTATACAATTATTAACCGACTAAATTATTTAGTGACTTAATTATTATTAAATGGAAGATTACACTGTATGTTTATTTGCATTCGTCATAGTTATATAATTAAAGTTATCATTATTGTCGTGGTCATTTATATATTACTATTACAAAAGTAAATTATTTATATTTTATATGTGTCACTCATTCTACATTACTACATTTAATGTAAATGTATCCTAAATGTTATTGTAAAAAAAAAACTTCAATTGAATTGAATTGTCAAGTTTACCAAGTAGTCAAATAACTACTCGTAATGTGCAATTCGGTAGTTGACAATTCTTGAGAAACAGGTTCATTTTGAGCCTTATGGTCCATTTTTACTTATGGTTCTAATATTTCAGCAAAAAAACAACAACATTAACATATTTAATTTATCAATTTTATAAATATTTTGACATTTCATCACAAAAACGCGTCAAGCTGTCATGGCGTCTCGTATGACGTCACAGTGTGCAAATCAAACATCTGTTTCACTGCAGTGTCATCTGAGAAGCTATTGATAACTTCTTGTGTTTCGCACACTATGACGTCACGCGCTCTGATCGGCGTTCATTGTCATGTGGCTGCAATATTTATATATTTTATTTCTCAAAAATATCAATTTATATTTTAGTTAAAACAATTTATTTTTGTCATATTTAGATCGTAATCCACGATATATATTAAAATCAGCCTATATTGTTCATACTGTCAAGTACCGAATTGAGTAGAATGTCAAGTTTACCAAGTAGTCAAATAACTTAATCCTATAAATTTAAAATGAATTTTGAATCAGGGGTGATATTATGTATGTATGAAAGTAAAGCAGAGAGTGCTATGAATGACCATCCCAGTGTATTTTCGATTTATTGATTTTTATGGGAGTGGCGATATTTATTTATTTTAAAATTCCAGGTGCAGACTTCACAGCGGCAAAAGGCATGTGTGCTCTGTCGAATTCGCTGTCGTCGCGCGGCCAGCCCTTAGTGCTGCTGTCTCCGAGAGCGAGTGTCGCTTCGGTGTTTAGCAACGCTGGCTCTAGTGTCGTGGTCGTGATGTCGAGTGATGAATTAGATTCAACGTTACAAAGTAAGTTCGTCTGTACATGGCATTTTTTTACTTATTCTTTACATATTTGTTATTAGGTTCGTATTCGAGAAATTTAAATAACGAAAATGATAGTCCGATTTAAAAGTCTTTGAATGCTCGAGACTACAAAGACGCGCGCTATTTCAATATTAGTATATTTTTAATGTCGATTTGTGCGTGTATACTTTCCACATACATTACAAATATTAACACGAAAATTTATAATAATATTCTGTAATACGGGCTTCATAGTAATATGTATTAAATATATGTTTATCAGCGCCTCTAGAACTTTATCATTGAGTTACCATAAAAATTAAAGTAATTAGTCTCCGGTCTGTGAATTACGTTTATATGTTATGTATTTAAAGATGACAACAAGTTTCAAACAAACACTCTTTTGTATTTAAGTATTATATAAATTATCAAAAAACGTGAAAAAAATGACGTCTCGCTATTGGAAAAGAATACTTTTACTGATTGCTTTAAAACACCATTAAACAAAACAAATGAGAATAATCAACAAAAGTCAATAGTACTTAACTTACTTAGTGAAAGTATTTGACGTTTAAAACTAGATATATCTTGACATGGATACGCATAGAAGTGAACGATCTACCTAAGATTAGTTTTATATAATTAAACCAGATGGCGCTCGATGTATGAGTTAGAATTCTATTTTGGATAAATGTTTGTAGATTTTTAAAATGAAAATATCTATCTTATTTTTACAGATTTAACGGGTCAAATACCATTGCCAGTTATAAAAACTTCAGAAAAAGCACACACCCCTCCGCCTAAGTACGAATCCCTACAAACTGAGGATGAAGTCACTGAAATTGTAATAAGTGACGAACAAAACAGCACACCGTTATTAAGTAACGGCAACGGAGTTGGATCTTTATCAAGAATGAACGATACGTGACGTATCATTTAAGTTTTAGTAGTAAATTGTAAGAACTAGAGCGATATGTAAACCACGGTGATTGCGATCAAAAGCATTGCTGCAGTTCCTAAGTAGTTTAATGATCAAAATAATTTCAATAAATATTTGTCACATTCGTTACCACCACGTGACGTCGGGTGTCTACATAGCTTCCATGTCCATCACTCGACGTCGAGTGTTGTTCTCATGTATTATTTATTGGTTTGTTTATAAATTCGACCTACTAATTAAATCATTTTTGACACAAAACATTATTTTGAAAAACACAGTTGCAATACCCAAAAAACTTCTGGAGAATACGAATGTCGACAGCATATTTGTAACACAAAGACGATGATAATCATTATATAACACAAATATGTTTGAAAAGAAACTTACAATATGTTTATTTACATTTATAAATTAATTTCTCTTTTTTACTTGTAATACATATTTTAACCACTAGTAGAGTTCCTTCTCACGCCATATGTTCAGATATAGTTTTAATTATGATCACTAGTTGTAGAGTGTTGATTTATCTATCAACACTCCGCACATTCGTCTAAAAAATTAACTGTCATGGAAACAGCGATGCTGTCAAACAAGACTTTATTTACCGTCATTTAAAAATCTACAATTTAAGCATGTTTTCTGCTTCCTTGTAAATTATTGTAAAGAACATGCGAACTATTATTAAAGATATAAAGAAGAGAGGAAAAACGTGATTTACTTAGCGCTCTATGTGGAAGACTATAAATAAGTAAGTACATATTGTAATTGCACATCGTTAAGTATCTGAGTTCTATTAGAGTATAAGGTCGATAGTTAGATTTAGAAACTACTAATAGTTTAGTGAACAATAATTGCAATATTTTTTGTGGCTCGTTACATCGAGTTCGTGTTATGAACAATTTGAGCTTAATGCCCCTGCTTCACCTTCATTAATGTTAGTGGTTGTGTCGTAACGCTATTTATAGCGTAAAAAAAATAACGCGTTAACTATTATCTAAGTTTACGTTGCTATAATACGATTTCCTACAGCCTCTCTAAGTAAGTGTAAGAGGCGACAAAACAACCCACAGCCAACTGGGTAGGGTATTTTTGCCTGACTGGATAACTAAAATCCCTGGGTTTTTGTTATTAGCAATTCTACGGACTGGAGGTCCGTACCCTTTTTTCGACTTGATTACTACCCTTTTTTAAGAGTTTTTTTGAGTTCATACACGCTTATTGTTATTTTTTGTTATTGTGTGTGACATTAATTTTATGATTTTTATGTTGTGTTATGTACCTTAAGAATAACTTATATAATATAAGTAAATCCCTGGTTTAAAGCATGCCGCCATGACAACTTTGAAAGGAAGAACAAGAAAAGAAAAAACGTTTATTTGGTCACACAACGAGATTGACATGGAATAAATTTTACGGTGGTAGATAATGAGTATTAAAAAGTCTCGCGATGGTGACGCTGGTTTTCAACTGCACCCTAGGACGGACGGATGTTGCACTGTTATTTATTCATTTATATTTATATATATACATATATATATTAGGGTGGGTCAAAAAAAAAATTTTTTTACAAGTGACACGGAAGAATCGGTTGGTAGACACCTTACGAAAATTCTCACCAAGCATGAGCTCTTTATTTTAGTAGGAAGATCCTCCGCATCGCAGTTTTGTATTTTTTTCTCAGTTCAATAGAAAAAAAATAATACCTCATCATTTATCGATTGAACAGAAAAATGTTCTGAGAGAATTTTTTAGGAAATTTAATGCTCTACAAAAAATGTATTTCGTTTCACGCCGATATTCTGTGAGAGCGTGGAATCATGCCGTTCGAGTGAACCTTGAAAGCTGTAAATAGCATGGCTGTACCAGGTCTTCCACATGAGTTATTTGTCAACGTCATGTTGGATCTGAAATAACGCATTTAACTCTTGGCTACATCTGCGTGATACTGTCACTAACATTAATTTTCCCTCAATAGTAGCAGAGGTATTGCACTAAAATTACTTTTAGATGTAAGAATTCGGAATATACAGTGAAATAAAGTTCCTAATTTATTTTAAACCCATGCAATTTTATCTTTTTGTACTCTACTTTGTTGTGTAATGTCATAATCTCTATAATTTTATGATTAAATAAAGCAAATGTAACTAATGCTGATGTTAAATGGATCAACAAAATGATTATTTTTTTAAGAAAAGTAAATGATGTGACGCTATTGAATGACATTAATTTATTCGAGTATGTTTATATGGATAACTGATTGATTCACTCAAATTGAAATGCAGAAATGTATCGTCTATACTCTGATTTTTAATTACATCATCATATAATCGAACTTTTTTTATGTTGCAAGTTTAGAGCAACTCAAAACTGTGAGTTGAATCTTATACTAACTCTGTAGGAATCAACTCATAGATAGGGGTGAGTCGTTGATTAAACTGTCATAACTCATTTATGAATCTAAAAAAGTCGATTGCAGCTGTCATTTTACTCTAGGTAATTAAAAATTAGAGTATAAAATATCAGCATATTATTTATTATTATTATAGAAATTTCTTACTATAATGAAATTGGGCAAAACAGACTTGCAGCATACTTAGTTCTGTAGAATTTTCGCCTCGAAAAAAGTAAGTGAAAGGTTTGCTAATCATGAAATCTACCCTCATTTTGTGTGATGTTGAGACGGCCAATGCGCGGTGGAAAGTCGACCATTTTGAACCTAAGAAAAATCAATGTTCGACCACTGCCATGTGCGTATCCTTGTGTGGTCTGAGATATCAGTACCCAAATTTATTGTAATATTTCATTATTATCTACGATTTCTATGTTTTCCTTAATTAAATTAATTTTAGTCGTGCAATACTTTACGCTAGAAAAGTTCTAATTGTGACGTGGAAACGGTGATGTGCGCTGTTCTGCTAGCTGCAAAACAATCGATAGTGAATCTCATCTCAAATTAATCAATCAATCAATCTTTATTTGTAAGACTGTAGTTTATACAGGTGTTACATGATTGTAGATGCACAGTACATTCTACCACATAGTGGTGTACAAAATTAATCAAGCTTCTACTCTTCTAGTGCAGACATCCAGTTATTTCTCTCCCTATACAGTCCACGTTTTGATATAGAGAAATATTTCCAAGTTGTGCATCAGTATCTTTTATTAGTACCCCACTAATGGCCGGATTATATATCTTACCGACAGTCCATTTGCCTTAGTATCGGCTAAAATTTGACATAAGCTCCGTTACAAGTAAAAAAAATTCAACCGATGGTAAGGCAAGTGACTGAACGATGAAATACAGAAACTGGTCATAATTCAGACTACTTTTTCACTGAATGAATAAAGTTTACTTTGCTCATTCTTTGAAGCACTAAATCCGCGCATTTTCATTTAGAAGATTTTTTTTGTTTTTATATAATAAGCACCGAGAATATACTAGTTACTTTTCGTTTTTCGTTCACCATATCTAAGGTATCCCAATCGTTTCTTAGTAATTTCTAGTATTGTTTTGAAATAACCATTCATAATTAAACATATATTAGACGATGAATAAATCTTTTGGTTTGTATTGAGTAATTATTATCGTGTTAATATTGAGTGAAATTTATGTGAAAACTTATAAATCTGTGAAACTTTCCATTGTATATGTGGGTTTGTCTGGTTGTTTATTATTTCTTTATGATACATTTTACCTATTGTATGAACATTTTATTCGGAGTCTTGCAAACTGAGTAACTAGTAACAATAGACGACTGCACAATAGATGCCTTTTGATACATACTTAATATTTTACTCAGATTTTTCCAGAGAGTTCGTAAAGTTTACCACGGATGATGTGCTATTTATTTTAGCTTTAGAAGATTATATTTTTTTTATTATAAAAACGGGACCAAATTTGAAACATGAAATGCCTACCAAAGATGCTTGTTTAATATAAAAGGATTTGAAGACTTTCATTGACATAATTATAATTTATTTGGCCTACAAAAATTTTACAACGGTATCCCGCGAAAACTCTTGTACTTTTCCAAACAAAAACTACCATATGCTCATCTCCGGTCTCAAAACCTCTCAAATACTTATTTTCAAATTTGATAAGTTCGAAAGTTCTGTCGTAAAAATGAATTTTGATTTCGTTTACAAATGAGTTCACCTATTATTTTTGTAGGCAGGAAACAATAATCGGTAGATAATCATCAGCTAAAACGACCCCAAACGGCTTTCAACCATTACCAACAAATGTAATAGAAATTCTTATATGGCAATGACAACTACAAATCTTCAAGCCCCTTTGTCACATATTCAAGTAAATTATATGTAAAAATTCTGTAAATGTTTATGTGTTGCTCTCTTTGGGGTTTATAGTAAAATGTGTACTGTGTATTATCTTTTAAGAAATATTTTGTTATGCTGGGTTTCATGATAAAATATCGAATTTTAGACCAATTAATTTTAAGATATGTCATGTACGGAACTATTTGTGCACTATACCAATGGATGTGAATATACAAGACAGTTGTGTGTAAATAATTGTTTTATTTTTTTTATCACGGCCTTTGATCATTGAGAAATTTTGCAAAATAAATTTAATTGTGGCTAACAAAAGAAATTGTGTGACGAAATTCATATAAAATAGTTTAAAGTTATAGTATTCGTTACATAGGGTAATATTATAAGTCAACAGATCATAAATTTCCCATTGCTGGGAATCTGGATTTGTCATTTTTAGGAGAACAGATTATACCCACAGCCACCACACTTATCCAACAGGGATTCGTGACATTCACACAAAAATCTTAATGTGCAAGTTCCTTACGATGTTTTCCATCATCATCATCACCATCATGTAGTAGTAGCACTACAGTATGAGGATAGGTCTTCATCGTCATCGAAATCAAACGTGACCACTAAATAATCACGACTTCATTTTTGAGGTTGGAAAACAAAAGTTATAATTATTATATCATCCACTTTTAATTCAAAATACACATCACATGCATGCATCAGTTATAAATTATACACCACTTTTTATAAATACTTAGCACCGTTTAATTACTAAATAATAAATGCATCATCTGACTTTTAAAATTATGAGTATCATACTTAATAAAATCAGTCAAATAATATATCCAAAACTCAAGATATATTTGTACATCCCGATAGGTAATTGAAAAACGACAGTTCTCTCGCACCAGTTTCTGATTATCTTATTTTTGCTTAATATTTTATTGATCGAATAAATTAATACCTCCATAAAAATTATATAAACTTTCTAAAGCCAATTGACAAGTTGTATGCTCACTTGATCAGTTTACTCTTTTGGACAAAAACCACTTGTGATTCGAATTCATAGAACTCTGAGTGACGTAAATTGTAAGACAAGAAGAGTATTCATCTGCTGCACACTCTAGAAACGCACTGATACTTTATACATTAAATTGTTTCTTGATGTTTCTGCTTACACTTGTTGCAGTTGCAAGGTCAGTCGACCTTAAAAAGATTTAATTTGGAAACTATATTTAAACTATTGTTTCTCTATTAACATTAAAAATAATAAATGCTCTCGTTAAGAAATATAAAGGTACTGAAATAATTTCTTAATTCTCCTTACGTTTTGAATGGAATCACACCTTTATTGATGTGAAGACTAAACTATTCTTTAATAACCGGCTGTTTCTGAAACATAGGTCTGGATGCAGTTAAGAGCTTCTCTGAAACGACGGTGGCTATCCTCGCGCTGCGCTGCCAGGCCAATTCTCTGGTGCGTTCGTGATTGCTGTCAACTCTGACCTAAGAATAATGGTATCGCATTTACTTTAAAATAATTATAATTCTAATGAACTCAGATGTTGATTACAATTAAGTTGATGATAAATTTACACCTTCCAGATTTTATAATATGCTGAGGTTTTTATACGACTACAATCGTGTAATCTTCGATTCCATATATCAGCATAACATTTAAGGAAGAAAGCTTATCTTTATTACCAATTTAAAGTAAATTTATTTTATCATGGCCATAATAAAAATAAACAAACATTGCATAACTACACTTTCTGGTTTGTAATTATATTCAGATATATGGATGAATTTATTAAGGTTGAGAATGCATTTATCTGCATAAATATCATAATTACTTTATAAATTGAATATGTTAGATTTGAAAATTTCAAAATGTATTACTATTTGTATAATATTGATATTACCTGCTTAGGTTGAAGAACTTTGATAGAGTGTAAAGTTGCGATGCCTTGATTGTTCACTCTTAAACTTATTTTTCCAACCATTTCAGCTGTTGTTGCTGTTGCAGATTTCAGTTCTTTTTTAGCGCCACGGCCAACCTGTAATACAAGAATTTATATAAACGATTCACAAATATAATTTTCTAATCTGTTTCGAATTACTTTCACTTTATTAACATATTATACATTCTATTTTCTTCAATTTTCGCGACTATAAGTATACATAATAAAACTACTTTTTAACAGATTTAAGCGTGGTACGCCGGAATAACAAAAATCGAAAAAAGTCCCTGCTTAAAACCGTTAAAACGTAATTTTATCAAATAATATATTCATCTAAAATCTCACCTCCTTTTCCACTTTCAAAACGAGAGGACCGACAGCGAAATTGCTCTTTACAGTTGAATGATCCGACATGATGCTAACAGCTACATCACCCATACGCCTTAAAGAAGACAATCCGTATAGAGTGCCTTTTGCTCTGGGTTTATTTTTTTCTCCAGATTTAGTTTTGTTTTTATTGTTAGTCGGTTTCTTACTTTTCGTAGGTTTAGGCTTCGGCTTCGTAGGTTTGGTTTGTTGTTTAGTTTTATTGGTCGTTGGTTTAGCCTTGCCATTCTCACTTCCTGATTTCTCTTTGATACGCCTGGATTGAACTACCTCTGTTTGAACCTGTTCTATGATGTCATTACGTTTTATCTCATTCACTTGAGGATTTGCTTCGACATTGTTTTCCGAAACGTCAATTGTCTTTGTGTTATCTTTTTTCTTTATATGACGACGACGTGAAGCGGCCTTTTTCTTGTTAGACGATTTCCTGAGATTGAAACGTATATTATAGACTTTATTAAGGTATGACTTATTTATTTCCTAAGTGTAACTGTAAGGTGATTCTTATAATTGGGTGTCTTTTATAAATATAATCATTAGAAGTAAAGACTGTGTTTTAACAAAAGTACAGAACGCGGTTAATCACGCCACAAAATGTCAATAACAATGAAATCTTAAACTTGGATTAACTTCTTACCTTTTGTTAGATTTTGTCTTATTTTTCTTTAGCTTGCTTGTCTTTTTACTTGCGTCAATGGGTTGTAGCTTCACGCTTACTGGGTCGTATGACTCTTTAAGAATATCGTTCATTTTCTCTAGGACAGTGTCCACAAAATGGTTGTACTTGACAACATAGATTGCTGGGACAGGTACTTGTTTCTTAGGTGGGTCAGCTTCGAGAGCGCCTGTCACAGATTTAAGGTTTGATTTTTTTTTTGTCTTTAAGAATTAAATATTTACCATGAAACAAAACATATATTTAAAGCGTTTCCACATTAATCCTGTCCTGATAACGTTCATATCTCAGTGTAGTACCGACGTGTAAAATAATAGCTATTATATTATTGGTATGTTTTGACGATAATTTATAAGAACCATATTTCAGAATCATACTCACATTAAAACGAACAGTTGTGTTTATAATCAGTAAAATTGATCTCGGACTATGACCATGATACAAGTAGACTACGCTTACAGGTGTCCTGAACGAACATTCTGATTTTATGTGACAAATGTTATGCCATCTTTTATGTAATAATCAATTTAAGAGAGGCTAATGTTTTGAATATGCATAACGCAATCTAAGGGAAACCTTATTAATAAACAATTTCTCTTTCGTCGGCACGACACTAGCATCATTTTAATATTGAACAAGCTAAATTATTTGTATGCATATTAACATGCAAGTGCTAGTTAATCGTACGCGTACTTAATAATGATTTGAATGAATATGAAACCCGATTTGTACCACATTACATTGGCACGCGAACTAACTGTATCAGTCTCACAGAGCCCCCGTTGAATTCTAATGGTCTCGCTTACAATTAATACGTCCAGTCAACGGTGAATTTTCTATTTTCCACACGTAAAAGAAACTGCGTGCCAAGCCACGCACATTCGAAGAAATCTAATTACGGCACACCAACATCACAATAAATACCTACTTAACCCATTTTGTTATGAAGTACTTATTCTTTTTATGACAAGAAAACAACTTTATTGTTGTTAATTTCTTCATAAAATACCTTATCAGTAAATATTACGCAATTCAATTTTTCATGAGATACCTTCAGCTTACTCACAACTCTTGATGGGGCAATATAAGAGCTATCAACTATCATGTTGTATAAAATCATTTCCGTGAAAGGCAACCGTAGCAGAAATTCCTATAACCAGACAGGTGAAGCCTTGGCAGTAGCAAACTAGATTAATGTAGGTCGAATATGACTCGCCGCGACACAACATTTCACGATGACAAATATTCAAAATTTCTCTTTTCGCATCTCATTATCTCGTTTTCACTGAGCCGGACGCTTGCTACGCAAATTTCGCGGTATATTTCATAATTAAGTGAGAGTAAACATTTAGTTCGATTTACTTTCTCTAAAATCTGTTGGGAATTTTATATTTCCTACTTCAAGGTTGCTCCTTGGTGCGGGCAGAGCAAGGTCAAAGAAAGTGTCAAGGTTTTAGAAGAAATCGAGCGGGTTCATCGTTCGGGCCGCGATTGGGAAAGTAAGCGGACGCTAGCCGCGGCCGACCTCTTAACACACATCATACACCTGACTGGTTCCTCTACGGAAATACTGTATTTGATTCAGTCTGCATGCATTATATAGTCTCGTAAGGACCACACTCTTTTATTTAGTTTTAATTCAACATGGCAATCAAACCCAGGTTTGAAATCGATCACAATACATACATAAAGGCCCAATATCCTTTTTTTTGCGAATTATTACAAATTTTATATATGATGCAAAGCCACAATTTACAAGATTTTTAGATTTTGTAAACTACTGCTTGATATAGTGTTATTCCTAGTCTCCAGCTTAATATATAACACCTCGTATTAATAGACCCCGTACTCTTACGTTAAATACAAAAATTACGCAACCAAAGTTTAGGTCTGAATCACTATGAAAAGATATTCTTAAAAATCTATATCTATTTATATACTTCAGAATACTAAATAAATCTTGGGTTTTACGAGGATATATATATTTTTTACATCAGAATCCAATAATTGCCAATGCACATGGACTATTAGTTGGGGATTTATTTAGGATATGAGATGGCTTGTGCGTTATATTACATATATAATCGGTCAAAAAGCTAGTTAATTATAAATCTATATCTACATAAAAGCTGGTAGCTGTATAACAGAACTTAATGGAAGTAGTTAAGATATATAAAATTATGTATGATTATAAAAATATATGCAAAAATATTGTTAAAATAATATTTGTTATGGGTGAGGGTAGAATAGGTTATAAATACTTTATACTGACTAGTACACTTTTATTTTTTACAAACAAAATTAAATTAATATCACTAGATAATGTCACTCTATAAGTTGAGTTATCAACGAATTAAACTAGTATTCTGACCGAGTCAATATTTACTCCACAATTTACATTTGTAATCATTCAAAACAACACACAAATCATCGTTAAGGTAGAAAAGAATTGCACACAAAAATTAGAACAACAGATTTATTTCAAATAAATTGCCACGAGACCAATGTGACATGATCTAGACATTAATTTAACTTTCTTGGTTTCATGCTTACACTTTCACGCGTCAAACACACTCACTTAATAAATTAAATAAATTAATAAATAGAATAAATAAATAGTCAATAAATAGCTAAGCTAGAGGGGGACCGCGGAGGTCTCTCAGGTGGATCGGGCTCGGCTTGCCCCCGGTTCGGTGCCGCTTTATCACTATCTGAACTTTTTATGTTCAGGCACTGGGGCTGCGGCGGATGTAGCTTTGGTTTTCTTTATTTTAGCCATGTAGTTTGCTTTTTTCTCGGATTTTTTTGCATACGCCGTGACGTCGAGTTTCAATTTTTTTGACTCACGTGATTGCTTCGCAGAGACATTCCTGCCCAAAGCGTCGGTGATGTCATCATCGTCGTCATCATCATCCTCCTCATCGTCATCATCGTCGTCATCTTCTTCGGGATCCAATGCATCCGAAATATCATCATCGTCATCTTCTTCTTCGTCAGCTTCCGCGGGCGCTTCTTCTTCGTTGTTAACTTGTGTATCTACTTCTGCACTAGAAGGCTCTTTTTGTCCTGGCTGAGCATCTTCGTCTTCAAGTACTGCTTCAGTTTCGGCAACTTCGCCTTCTTCAGCGGCATTGGCAACCTCTTCTGCAGAAGCAGCTTGGGCAGGTGCAGCAGCAACAGTATCAACAGGAGCGACTACTGGTTGAACCGCGGCTGGCTCGTCATCGTCGTCGTCATCCTCGCCTGTGGACAATTCATATATTTTCATATTGGCACGATATTATTATTAAATTTACAAATATCTCATATTTTATTATGCTTACCGCCAAGGATATCATCGAAAAATCTCTCTAGGTAATCATCGTCTTCGTCATCATCATCTGATTCTTCGTCATCGTCGTCATCATCATCGTCATCTTCATCATCTTCTGCAAAATAATACATTATTCCAGTTCACACCCTTTTAAAATGAAAATATTATCTAGAATACTATATTGTAATTTCTAAAATTTCCACATTGCAGTGTAAAAGCATTCAATTAAATAGTTAACTGTGTTCACGGTTTTGCATATCCTTGTTACCACTACAATTAGCACTCAATATAAAACAACCGTTATACGAACAGACAAACAGTAAGTGTGTGCGCAACTTGTCTGTTTTCAATTCGTGATGGCCCTAACTAGAGAGGCTTTCGTCAATAGAAAGCAGAAAAGCGTTAATTTATTTGATTGAGTTTTTCTGTTTGCATTAATTAAGTAACGAGAACGGTTGTCACGCTGCTTGCTTCACATTCCGTATTGGCCCCGCCGCCACGTCCTGATTCTTAGGAATTTCTATCGACGAATTGTAACACTTTCGTAGCATCAGATACCTATATCCTATAATAATTCTCACTAATAATAAACCTATTTCTGTAATCTACAAAATTTTCAATATATCGGTCTGCTAATTACATTCATGTCAATTTGACTTAAAATCAATATAATTATTTCTACTCATAAAACTGTTAAAATGATTTTAAATAAAAAATGTACCTAATGAAAAAATTATGATGCAATTACAAAGAAGCAATGTGGTTAGAAACAGATGTAATCAAATAAACACAAGCAGTCATTATTATCTATGACTTGACTTTCTTTAGAAAAAGCTCAATGGTCTCCATTTATCTGATATCTGAATAATTATCGTTGAATTGGATTGAGATATGAATTGCATATCTGAAAGGTACACGGGCTTATTCATGCAATACTTTTACGACGGTAATGTGAGACTGGGCACTTTATTATGAGTGACCGTTTAACACATTCAATATCATCAATCATCAATAAACTAAGGAAATATTTATGTTGGGTTCTAAGCTTTATTATTGCTAATATTCTTCATGAATATTTAATCAGTCTATAATATATATAAAACAAAATTACATAGGATTTAATAAATATCAAATTACTTAGACACTTTTTTCCAAATGTTTCTACAGTATGAAACTTAAACTTCACCGGCGATATCAAAAGAATACAACATATATTGATAGGTACGCACCAATGCCGAATTCACCATCGTCGTCTTCATCATCATCGTCGTCGTCGTCATCGGTTGAGGCGGCAGGTTGCTGCGCAGGTGCAACCGACTGCCTGCCCACTTCCTTCTCGTCCTCGGAGCGGGCAATCGGACTACCGCAGACCGAGAACACTAGGCAGCACAAGGCCGCTAATAAGAATAAAGACCTCATCTCGTATCTGAAACAAACGCACACATTTTAATAACATCACCGGTAGCATCGCGATCGCCACAGTGCCGGCACCTCACTATCACTGGGCACTGTTGCTAATCACGATATCACAACACAATATCACTAAACACGCACATGTACACTGATGTCCTTGACACTTCACCTTCTGATGAACTGTCACTGTTGAGTCCGTGTGGGCTCCAGCGGAAGAGATTCCGCTCGCGTCCTTCTGTGCCGGTGAACGAAACGCTATGGCCGAGCGTGGCGAGCGGAAACGGTATAGCCGCGGCGTCTTCACCGCACACTCTTTTATAGAGTTACGTCACACATGTAGGGAAGGAAAGTAGTGATGGTAGCTGTACCAAGCAGGGATCACCAATCATACAGACATGACACTTTGTGCTACCAACTCAAAATCCTTCTATCACAAGGCGGCGGGTTCAAAACTGGAATTAACATGATTGTATTATATTATTAAAAGCTTATTTAAAAAAAAATCTTTACAATCATTTGTAAGTCGTATCAAAGCTTCTCTGTGACCGGTCACTGACCTTCCCACAACAGAATTTATCAATATTGAGAATGTTTAGAAAGCGTCTATGGAAATCAGTATTTTATAACTTTTGGCATTCATTATATGAAACACTTGGTTACGAAATAATTAGGAAGTTTTATACAACATTAACAAAAGAAGTTCTGAAGATTTTAACTATTATTATATATTACTAACGACCACTGACAACGTTTAAGAATCGTTGACCTGCAATTTAAACGAGCAAATTAAAACTTTAAACTAAACTGATACTATATATTAATATGATTTAAAATTATGTATCAGTTAGTATTGTATTTTGAGTATAACAGTGCAAATTAGATAATACCTAGTCATTTTGCCTAACCAATAGTTTAATTTAAAATATATTATTATATTTACATTTACAAAAAAATAAATTTCATTTCATTCCTATCTTTAAGAGTCTTCTTCTAAGTAACATTTACCCCTAGAATGCCTCCGCAGTTTTGCGGTAATTTTGATTCCCTATTGCAGAAACCTTGCGTATTCTTGATATAAGGTTTGCCTATTTTATCCGCGTTTTTGTGCATTGTGATAGGTATATACCTCTCTCTTTTCCTTCCACACTCCTCTATTCTGACAAACATCTTCTGTCACACCACAAATCATCATGTCATCCTTCACGCAATCCAACCATCTTTTCTTTGGTCTACCTTTAAATCTGTACCTATCCATCTTGTAGTTTAACATTTTTTTTGTCACGTGACTTTCATCTCTCCTCATTATATGCCCATACCAACTTAGATGACAGGTATATACCATAGTCACCTATATTCCCATATCCCGGCCCCAATATATTTTCACCTCATTAGTCTAGCCCTTTTTAATCCCTATTTCCCATAATAGTCTTACAATGACCAGGACTAGTCCTTAGCCACATTTTTATATGGTCTACAGGTATTATCGTCGCTCAATGTTACGCCACATTTAGATTAACGGTCGTTTCTACATATCTGGCCCCATTCAAGGCCTCCAAAAGTTGGGGTCTTTCTTATGGCCCGGGATCTTCAACGATATACAATAACCACATAGTTAATAACAAGAAAATAATCTGCACATATAAGATTATTACTAGGAAAGAAAGTATGTAATGGTAGAAAAATGGCTAACGCAACCGAATGTTATTTCAATGACGTGAGTTCGAACTCTACCCTGGGAATTATGCTCCGCTTAGGCAGTTTATTCTCTCCTCATATGATTATTATTACAATTACAAGATATTTAAGATACATTTTCGTCCTATTTCTATACTCCCGTTCCTTTCTAAAGTCCTTGAACGTCTAGTGCATCAACAGTTAAGTTTCTTTCTGAACCGTAATTCCCTTTTAAATCCTTATCAATCCGGTTTCCGTCCTGGCCATAGTACAACCACAGCTCTCGTCCAAATTACTGATGACATCCGGCATGGCATGGATAACGGTCTGCTGACTGTTTTATCGCTGCTTGATTTCAGCAGTGCCTTCAACAATGTCAATTTTGAATTGTTGCTTAGGGTTCTTAGCTCTATTAACATATCTCCTACAGTAATCGATTGGTTTCATAGTTACCTGTATGGTCGCCGGCAGCGGATTCGAGTCGATGATGACTATTCGTCATGGCGTGATCTTTCTGCTGGCGTTCCTCAGGGCGGCGTTTTATCTCCCTTACTATTCACGATTTTTATAAATTCAATCTCCAATAAACTTACTTCTTCCTACCATCTCTATGCAGACGATTTACAAATCTATACACAATCACCTGTTGCGACATTACAAGATGCAGTCTTAACAATAAACTCTGACTTCGATCACATAGCACAATGGAGTAAATCATATGGACTACAAGTAAATCCCGACAAAACACAGCTAATTATCATAGGTAGTTCACGGATGCTGTGTAGAATTGACTGGACCTGCTTACCAAATTTCGTATTTGATGGTACATATATCCCGGTCAGTGAAAGAGTAAAAAATCTAGGTATCATATTTGATAGGGAGCTATCTTGGCGACCTCACATAACCGAATTGAGTCGACGTCTCTTCCTCTCTTCGAAATCTCTTGGGAGGTTGAAAAACTTCCTGCCCATAGCCACCAAAGTTAAGCTTGCAGATTCCTTACTACTCCCCATTCTTGATTATGCTGACGCCAGCTATATTGATTTGACTCAAGAGCAACTTAATAAGCTTGAGCGCCTCCAAAATTTTTGTATACGGTTCATATTTGGGTTACGCAAATATGACCACGTTTCTGAATTTCGTAAAAAACTCAAGTGGTTGCCAATTCGCTTTCGCCGGAATACTCATATTCTTTCACTCCTGTACAGTGTATTGTTTATCCCCACAACCCCGTCTTATCTCAAAGAACGCTTTGAATTCATCTCTTCCTCTCATAATTTACGACCTTCTACGAATCTCAGACTTAATACTCCCAAACATTATTCATCTTTTTTAACAATTCTTTTACTGTACAGGCTATTCGACTCTGGAATGAGTTACCTGTTACTGTTAGACAAGCTAAATCTCTAACAATATTTAAGAATATGACAAAAAGCACTACCTACAACTTTGTGATGTCTGATATTTCTACGTATGTTTATGTATGTGTATATATAATAATATATGTATCTATATATTTATGTATGTATATATTTATGTATGTATATATTTATGTATGTATATATTTATGTATGTAATATCAATAGGAGTATTTGTATATGTCTATTTAGTATAAAATTTATGTAAGTAGCTGCATATCCTCTAATATTTATGTATACCACCTTTGACCAATTTAATATGTTTTTATTCCTGCCTCGGGTTGTCTGGAAGAGATCGCTTCTTAGCGATAAGACCGCCCATTGTGCACATATAGAATATTTTTAGGCTATAAGTTAATTTGTGTTTTCTGTAATGGTGTACAATAAAGTGTTATCTATCTATCTATCTATCTATAATTGCCACCAATCCGAGTCGGAGATGCTTGATAGATATTTGGTGTGTTTCTCTAAAAACATAATATGGAGCCTAACAGTGGAATATTTGAATTTATATAAAATTACAAATATATTTATATTTAACTGGACTTTATTCTGCGGCTGCGCCGCACGTACACAGGGACTCAATTCCGTTTTTACATATAATAATAACAAAGAAACTAAGTCTAACTACTAAGTCCATATAGTCTAGACAGCTGTCCAGCAAAACACAGAGGTAAGTCGAAGTGTGTCGTAGTGATTTGAAGTAATACAACGAATGACATGTTGTTTATGACAACGTAGGTCATCCATCTATTTAGCTAATCCGTGGATACAATGGAGATGAGGTCATTTATTGGCATAAAAGTACCCTAAGTTACGCCCCGGGACATGACCCTCTGTATCGAGCTTCATTTAATTCCAATAAGTAATTTTCACGTGATGCTCTGACACACTGACAAAAATTCTAAAAATTGTATTTTAGTATCTACAACACCGTTAATTCTTCTAAACGTAATTCTGTATAAAACTTTTAAAAAAGAACTTGAGATATAAATAGTATAAGCAATATAAAGAAAAATATTTTTTAGCTATACGTATTGCTAGGGAATTTCTTGTCGCTTCTTCTCCTTAACAAAAAAAAAATTGCGAAGGGTGGACATAGAATAGGAAGTATATTTAAATTTTTACTTATATGTTTGATATGAAGGTCAAACATATAAGTTAAAATGTGTGATCTCCAGTGGAACTTTCAATAAAAACTTTTGAATTTAAATATAGAACGAAGAAAGAAAGAAAAACTTAATTTCAAAAAAAATATACTAAGTAGGTATAAAATACTATGTAATGATTAGTATTGACTTTCCTTTTTCCTGAAGTTGACAAGACAAGTGGTCACCGTCTATCATAAATATTTGGTAAACTAAAGATATTGCTGCTAATACTTTGTTGGAATCAAAGATACGTTATGATGCACAAAGTCATAGAGGAAGGAGAAATTTCTGCAGCACGTATCCTCCAGAACATTACTTTAGTCGGGACAAGTTTAACATAACTGTTATGGAAATTAATAAATTCTGATTATATATGCCTACTATTCCTTTCATCTTTATAATCTATGACATGCAGAGAGGGGTTGGTAATGATCTGCTGATTAATATATTCAGCTTATTTACTAGCTTAGTGACTATCGATGGAGAAAAGAACGTCAAACACAAGTGTGGTGACGGAATTCTAAAACATTTTGAGCATTAGTATGAGGGAACCGGCCCAGTACTTTCACTTTAGGTTATGTATGTAAACGCGCTTTAAGTGTTATCGATAAAGTGACGTAAAAACGAAAACGTGGGTGTTTAATTCTTTGATACTGAGATTTACGGCAGTACACGAATTCGGAGAGGTTCCCTAGGACGTTGAAAAGTCCACTGTTTTCTAATTTTGACTACAGAGCTTTATGATTAAATACACTGAAAAATAAATTCAACCTTCAATTACCCATATGTATGGCAGGCAACTATAATCTTTACTTATTTTTCTCTATGTTACAAGTAGAGGCTTAAAAATTATATAACGTATCGAATATCTAAGAATAGTAACTGTGAACATAAGATAGAGACGGCCGGACATGACATGACTGATTTCGATGCGGTTTAGCTGATGGAGAACTAATTCTTAGACTTCAACTCGCTGTTACTTTTTATCCTGGGAATCTCGCAGGTTTTTTTTTGGGAATTATTTAAAATGGCCAAATAAAGACAATCTAATCCCAATGTAATTTTTGCTGTTTAATAGTAAATTTTATGTAATTAAATGTATGAAATTTTTAACCTGGGAATGCCATTATGTAATTAAATGCATGTCAATATTTGTTTCGGTGCATAAAAATGTGACACAGCTTTCGCTAAAACAACAGCTTGCATTCTTTTTTAAATGCGGTACTTTGTGTCCTGTGAATCCCACGGGAATTTGAAATCAAGCGTGGTCGAACACGCGGTCACATATTAGTAACTAAATAAAATAAAAATATAGCAATTAATAAAATAGTTTTAATATATGTTATAAATATCACATAATTATTTATAATATATTATACTTTCTCTTCGTTTTAATAAAATATTGAATATAAAAGTTTATTTTATATTGACAAATCATTTTTTTATGCAAGAAAATAAGAATTCATATTTTTGTGACGGAATATTATTATATTTTAATTACCTACCCTAAATCATTATATTCTTTAAATTTCGATGTTTATACCGAAGAAACTGTCTCATTTTCCAATATAAAAACTATACACGTTTTTCTTTGTTAATCACAATACAAACGTATCTGCTTATTCAATTTCCTGATAATTGATATATTCACCTTCGATGGCCTAATATTTTTATGCCACGGCCATTATTCTAATTTCCGATTCAAAAATATTCATCCTCATTATTAAAACTACCATTTCATGATAATTTTCATGGCCACGAAGACGGAAGAAATAAATGCCCGTAAAAATACGAAGTCGCTTCTATTTACAAGTTAAGTTTAAAGTTAATTAATAATCGACAAACAAGCATACATTGTATCGAACACACAGTCGAACCTGGAGCCTCCGCACTGCAGTAAGGTCGCCAAATACTTAACCCACTCTACCACCAGTTCGTTATTTATAAACTCATAAGAGTTAATCAAATATTTAGAAGGAAATCAATTATATTAAAAAAATTATAAAAAAAATTCAAGCGCTCTCAATGAAAAGTTGTAGTGACTCAATGGAATCTACAGAATTAAGTAAAGAACATAATATTTCTTTAAACTTTCTAAACTGTTATACATCCTTATCCTTATTATTAATGCTTGTATAAAATCACATCATTCACATCGACCACATCAATATAATGTAATTTTTTTACCGAGAGTGGACAAGCGATACTTTTCATCCCGGAAAATGAGATAAGTTTGGGGATAGATTTATGGAAAGATTATCCCAGAAAGTAGGACAAGTTTTTAGATTGTGATTTGGCATTTTCGTCATTTTGGTAAATTTTATTGCAGGAGATCAGCAGACAGGCAGACGGCCCACTTGATGGACAGCGGTTACCATCGCCTATGGACATTTGCAACACCAAAGGTGCTACGAATGCGCTGCTGCTCTCTTTAGGGAGCCTGGAACCTGGTCACTAATGCCGGAACACAACACAGGGTTATTATGGCGGCATACTCTAAACCAGGGGTGGTCGCCATCCAGTCGGGCAAATGCCCTACCACCTGGCTGTGGGTTGTTTTGTCGCCTCTTACGACAGGCCGCCGGGCCGCAGGAAATTGTATTCTTTCTCCGTTCCTGCACGGATAAAAAAATTTGTCATTTCGGTCGATTTCATTGATGTGTTCAACGTGGTCGCTGGGGTTGATGTGGTCGGTGTGGCCCATGTGTTCAACGTGGTCGGTATGGTTGATGTGGTCGGTGTGGTTGATGTGGTCGGTGTGGTTGATGTAGTCGATATAGTCGGTGTGGTCGATGTGTTCTTGTATATTCCCTGAATTAACTTCACAGAAATTGACAATCGCAACAATAGGTTGTTTTTAAGCTCTCCTTTCTCAAGTTTGATCGCTCAAACTCAACTGGCCGTCGTAGACAAGTGGCAATAGAAAATGTATGGGAATAACATTCCTTACACATTCATCATTCTATTCGTTTAGCGCTAATCCCCCTTGTCTATACGGTCTGGTCTCAAAGCAACTCTTGTCCATTTTCATAATAGGTAGGTATGCTTTCATTGGTCGCGTACAGCGTCATGGCGATACCCCCTACGGTTTTGTAATAGACCACCAACTTAGGTAGTTTTTTGATTTTGTATTTTGTTTATAACACAACGGTCTAACAGTAAATATAAACATCGTGATGGAAGCTACACATCAAGGTAACCGCTATGTCAAACCCGCCGATCTGATTTATGACCTGTTTCTATATCTTACAGACAGTTCATTTGCCTTACTATCGATTAAAATTTGACATAAGTTCCATACAAGTAACGCCAAAATTAAAGCCATGAGACTAGCGTGGCGGATATATTGTCCTTTCTCTTGTCCTGGTCTCCCATGACCAGAATCTAGTAGTAAGATTTTCATGGTTTGTTATTATACTTGTACATCTGTGTCTCTATGTCTCTACAGACCACGGGCCATAAAAATGGCCCGGACTTTTGAAGAGCTTGCGTGGGGCCATGGGAAGGCCAACACGTAGGCCCCTTGACAAATTTAATGTAAATGTGGCGTAACACTGACCGGCGTTTGTATCTATTTACAGTGTAATTATATGGTTTAAACTTTACACCATACAAAATGCACCCAAGAACAAGCCCCGGTCATTGTAGGACTATTGTAGGCAATGAGAACAAAAGGTACCGGGCTATTGGGATGAACTGTTAGTGGCACTAGGGATCTGGAACTCTGGCAATATTCGGGGAACATGAAAAAAATGGGTAGACTGTGACTCGCCACTCACTACGTACAAAAAATGGCGTACAGGATTGCCAAGGCTAAGGCGTGGAGAGGTGGACTGCAGGTTCATCATGGTCTGTTATTTTTTTATTCCACGAATTCAGCAGTAAGGCAGACGGCCTACCTGTTGGAAAGCGGTTACTATCGCCTATGCACATTTGTTACATCCAAGGTACTACCAATGTGATGCCACTCTCTAAAAGAAGACGAGAACCTGGCCACTAATATCGAAACACTACTCAAGGTCATTATGGTGATATACCTAGACCAGGAGTGGTATTCACCCAGGCGGGCAAATACCCTAACGTCCGGCTGTGGGTTGTTTTGGCGGCTCTGCCGAGAGGCCGCCCGTTCGTAGAAAATTGTATTTTTTCTCCGTTCCTGCACGGATAAAAAATGTATATTATTATTATTTACTAGCTGTGCTCACTACTAAGGCCGCTTCGTTTTTTTATTTCACGATATCCTAATTTTAAAAGTAGCCTAAGTTACTCCTTATGTCATCAGCCATTTATCAGTGAAAGTTCCATCAAAATCAGTCAATCATCATCCGTTTCAGAGATTCGCCGAAAAATTTAAAACGACAAAAAAACAAAAAAATAGGAATCTTTGGTCCGAATTATCCGCCTGATTTTTTCACATTTTTATTTTGACATTACGAGTAGACACTTCAACTATAGATTATTATGATCATGGAGTCTCACAAAGTTAATGACAAACAGATAAGTGTCAAGTGCGTAGCTTCACTTCCCGGGCATGTTGATATCGCGATGACCAACCGTAGAAAGGTCTAAACTCGTTTTTGGTATTGTAGGTGTCCACAAATATTTGTATGCGCCTGGTGAATGGACTCCGAGGACTTTCTCTCTGACTTGAGTCTCTAACACTCGCATCACCATAAAGACAGTCGGAACACACTGATTCATTGCACAGAGTATGTCAAGTTATTGTCGCGGTAATATAACGAATTTTGTTAATGTGTAACATAACTAACTTTCGATTATTAATGTGGCAAATAATTTCTTTGTTTTTTTTTCTTTTATGAAAGTATTGTTGTTTCAACATTTTGGTAATTTCTATCTATGTATGTTCCCATGTCACAGTTAGTTTTCTCAACCACTACAGGTAATAGACCTGTTGTGATGTGATGATTAAATATACCTACAGGTATATTTAACAATATAGTGATTGTTAGTGAAGTGATTGCTAATACATGCATATTATTATGTAAAATGTGGAAATTAAATTAAACTATCACGCCTATTTCCCATAGAAATAAGCAATTACATCCCGACAAACACCATTTTGCTTCACTTACTTTTAGTACCTATTCATACATAATAATATCCATTTACTGAGATGCAGTCGACCTATTTTTTTTTTTTCAAAGTATATGCGACTTAATAATGATAAGTAAATCGTGGTCTGCAAACACAAATTCTAGCATCTGTAACACTCCTGTCACACACACATTCAATGTGTGAACTTAAATAATACTCGTGTTAACATTACGACGGGCACACACCATAGTCCCTAGAGCCGAGATCCCTAATTCCACTAGCAGTTCATCCCAGTAACCCGGTACCTTTTATTCTCATTTCCTACAATAGTCCTGCTTGACCGGGGCTTGTCCTTGGGTGCATTTTTATATGCTTTAGAGATGGATAATCGCTGGTCAGTGTCACGCCAATTTACGTTGAATTTGTCAAGGGGCCTCTACGTGTTGGCCTTCCCATGGCCCAAGCATGTCCTCCAAAAGTCCGGATCATTTTTATAGCCCGTGATCTTTAAAGACATACAAACAGTATAACGATAATAGTAGCAATAAATAGTATACATACATAATAATATGTTAGTATAAATGACCACGTTAAGGCATCGGTAACCTCTAGGTTGTTTATTATCAGCAGGTTGTCTAGAAGAAATCGCTGTAAGCGATAAAGCCGCCAATTGTCTATTAAAATTATTGTTAATACTCATGTAAACTACCTTCCTGTGTGCAAAAGAGAATATTCTATGCTAAGTATGTTATGTAAATAATCCAAGCACGCGTAATTTTTGTTTAAATTAAACGTCTAAACTTAATTACAACAAGTATCACTGCAACATATACTTATATATCACACACACACACACACAAAATCGCGGCACTTGTCGTCATAAGGTCACCGTATTCGCACACATAGTAACACGGTTACTGTGAATTTATGTTAGTCCTTACTTCCTTTAGGAACCGGCTATCATTTACATCTTGAATGTTTTATTCAATGGGAAATATTAATGGGGTTATTAGATTTCGGAAATAATTAATCTCAAGAATGTACACGATAGTTAAAAACCAGCCAAGTGCGTAACGGTCCACGTGAAGTAAAAGGTTCATTACTGGCAACCATCCTCTTCTTCTGCCATTACCTATTAATAACTCATAAATCTTCAATATTATAGTAATAAAACTGATATTCTTCTTCCGTGATTTATTTTAATTTATATTATTTTTTTAATATTTATTTATTTAATAGAAATTTAGTAAGACTTAATAAATGACCGATTTATTTATTTTTTATATAGGCATATTTATTTACTCCTCTAACTAATTTTGTCGGAAACTTATTTTCTTTTTCTTTTTTAAACATTTCTAATTTCTTTCTTTACAAACTTATGCAAGCTGACATAATTATACAAACTGAACCTATCCCACAAAATGGAAGACAGTTTTCAAATACAGAATTCGAGTCTAATGAAACCTGTATTCTGTAATATACAGGGTCGAAACTTTAGTGGTGCGGTAAGGGGAAGTACCTTTTTTTATTTAGGTTGCCTGGAAAAGATCACTGAGCGATAAGGCCGCCTATTATATCGCTTAGGGAAAATTGTAAATATGGTCTGTTTTTGTAATTATATGTTTTGGTGAGCAATCTTTCTCTCTCTACCTTAACCGTTGTGCCTACCAGTCTTGAGAGACTATCTATAATTTTTCGTAAAATTTGAATCCCCATTCCCATATTTTCAAAAAAATGTACGGTTAGCAAGAAAACGGCCATTTTATACAAAAAATATTTTTGATTGCAATAAATTCAGTTTCTGATACTGCTACAAAAACTTCTTAGGGACCAACCCAGGGTGAAGTAGTAAAAAGTCGGAAATTGCAAAAAAAAACTATTTATATAATTTTATAGAAGTTTTATCATTAGTATCAGAAACAGGATGGATTGGCATCAAAAAATTGTTTTGTGTAAAATGGCCATTTTTTGCTAACTGTACATTTTTTGAAAATCTGTAAATGGAGATCAATATTTCACGAAAATTTATGGATAGCTTCCTAGGACCCTTTTCGTGTAACTGCAATAGTTAAGGTACTTCCCATTACTGCCCCGCTGAAAGTTTCCACTAGTGTAACTATAGTTTTCTCCTATTCGCCGTATTTCAGGTAGAAGCAACAAGCACGACAAAATTGTAACGTCCCGTTTTAAACATTTAGTTAAAGAACCTCAAAATTAGAAATCGAGTTTATAAATCACATTAAATCGCCAATAGTTGTGCGGTTATTAACTTTTGATATTATTTATTAATTTAGGAAATGAAGCCGCTTAGAAAATTGGATATTTTAAGCATCAAAGAGAAAGAGTGCCAAGACCAAAACAAAAAATAAAAGTAAGATGTGATTTTTAACTATTCTTCTATGTAAAGTAGCATTTGTGAAAATAAACATTTTAATTGTGGAAGCCTCCTCTACCTAATTCAGCTATATATTGTGTATTAGATCTATATGCTAAGGCTTGTAATTAGCAATACTTTTTAATTTATGTTGTTAATTTATATCGTTATTTGATTGTAAGCCTTACTAAAATGAATAATAAAATAATAGATTTTATTAGAGTCAACAGTATCATCCAAGCGTTTAATCCTGGTTGCGTACGGAGCGTTCTCTCAGACGCCCAGGGTCCGCTTTTCCACTTGTTCTACTCCACTTCGAGCGGTCTTCAGCATCCCCCGTTTTGAGACCAAGGTACACACGTCATCCTTCACAACGTCAAGCCAACATTTCTTGGGCCTTCCCCTTCGACCGGGACCTGGCGGAGGCAGCACGGCTATACATTTGTTCCTCACTGATATTACTATTACTAAATAGATTTTACTAGCCTCTACTGTATAATACTTAAAGATAAGAATAACACTTATAAGCATAATAACCAGGCGTGCCGTTCAATATATTGACTATAATTATATATCAATACATGTGATCTAGCAAAAATGAAACCCTTATTTTTTCTTATAATCATTGAAAAGTGTTACCCTTGACACCTTTAGAATTAGATCAAGAAATAAGAATATAATAAGTACAATAATTATATGAAAAACACTTAGTTTACTATCTGAAAAATTATAGCTTGTCTCTTAAGCATAATCTTAATGCCGATATTTCATACAGTAGAATAAATAAATTAAAATAATGCCGTT
This sequence comes from Dendrolimus punctatus, assembly GCA_012273795.1. Lineage (NCBI taxonomy): Eukaryota > Metazoa > Arthropoda > Insecta > Lepidoptera > Lasiocampidae > Dendrolimus > Dendrolimus punctatus. The sequence goes on from CM022539.1 coordinate 9,620,357, forward strand.
AGGAATCGCGTCAAAGAACGATTTTTTATTGGCCTTCAATAACAAACGAAACAGTCGTATTTATAAAGCCCTTTGCTACTCTAACAGAAGAAAATAATGATCCAGCAAGTTTTGTAGCTATCGTTCAAGTAACGTAAGTACAAATTACAAATTACTCTTTACCCGCAGGAACGTAATATTATAGTCTATTATCCCCGCAAATTGCTAATGCGCTGGAACCTTATCAAATTAACATTCACGTGACGTCATCCGCAACTCGATATGTGCGCGTACACGCCAGCTAGTGATGTTAACAGTACTGAGTGTTCGGCTACGGTTACGTCACCAAAATGGCCGCCAGGCGCAATAGCAGTTTGTGGGGATAATATGCAATTTAAGGTTGGCTATAAAACTCTAAATTGCATAGACTACAATATTACATTTGAAGAAATAAAAATCTTATAATTAAATACGTTTTGCCGACCATCCGTCTATAACTCTATATAATTGAATGAAAAATACTAAAATCATTTTCGTTAATTTCTACATTTGTGATACACATTCAATCACTTTATTTCACACACATCACTGAACGCATTCACACACTCACAACCACACACATATACACGCACATAATCATATACAATTACTTATTAAAAAACTATAATTATGTTGTTTGAACATTTAGGTGTGGGTTGCCTTTGATTGACTGAAAACACGGGCCTTGTTCCTACTTTGAGAGTCGAAGGTACACCCACCTGTCTTAAATTCTATAACCGTATTTTGAACTAACACATTTTCACTGTTTTCTTATAATCTTAATATTGTAAAATTATAACACATTTATATACTTATCACTAAATACATCAAGTAGTTTTGGAAGTATCGGATACTTTCATTTTACATACACACAAGCTTATACAACAGTGCTATTCATTTTACATGGTTTAACACGCACTTTAGCGGTTTTTACACGCTAACTTAACATTTAACATGGCAATAAAAATTTTAAGGAATGTACACACCTATAGATATTGACATTTTGATCTCTTCGTACTAAAGCTGCTTGTTATCCAACTAAAGTTTATTTAAGCTCATGAAAAGAGGTGTAAGTTTGAAAGTCTGTAGATAATATATTCTAGACGTAATGTTATTACAGTTTCACTTTTTTATAACATGATTGTGAAAAAATTAATATTCGAAACCAGTACGTAAATATTTACATATTACGTTGCATTGTACAGTAAAAACTATGTAAATGGAACTTGAAGGGAGGTCCTAAAAAATTCGAATTGAGTTTTCGGCTTATGGAGGACTAGATTCTGCCCGCGACTTCGTTCGCGTAGAATAGTTAAAAAGAAAATTGAAAAAAAATCCCGATTTTGAAACATTCTTCATTGGTGCTCCGCTCCTATTGGTCTTAGCGTGATAATATCCAGAAAGAATTTTTCAAATCACACCAGTAGTTCCTGAGATTAGCGCGTTCAATCAAACAAACTCTTCAGCTTTATATATTAGTATAAGATTTTGTCAGAAAACATTCGACTTGCAGTGGTGAAGATTTATTCCAACTGATTCGGAGTTAGATATGTGAAATAAATAAAAATCCAAGTTAGAGAGGTAAAAACATTTTATTTGCAATTTAAATGATACGTATATAAGTATATGCTAATAATAATAAAAAAATAGCTGAAAATAGAGTTTGCTATCTCGCGGCACGTTGCCATGTTTTAAGATATAAATTGGCAGTAGATGCTTATGGCAAATCTGTATTCTACAAATTTGAACAATATAACGTAGCTAGTTGTGCACGCGGTTCATCAGCGTGGAATTTTTTTCGCGGAACCCTAAAAAAGTAGCCTAAGTTACTCCTTATAACATGAGAGTCTGCCAGTGAAAGTTGCGTCAAAATCAGTCCAGCCAAGTCAGAAATTAGACGGAACGAGAAATATTTAAAAAAATGATTTTTCGATATAAATGATGTATATACATACTTTCATATGCATTTAGTTGAAAGCGGTTATTAACCAAGTTCAAAAAGGAGGTTTTCAATTCGTTGTGAGTTTTATTTTTTATGTATGTACAGCCATAACTTTGTTGGTTCTCAACTGATTTTGATGATTCTTTTTGCGTTCGATTTAGCAAATCTTTGAAATGATCTTATCTTATGTTATTGTTAGTAGACTTTGGGTTCCGAAGATAAAGCAGAAAACCATGAAATCATGCTGAAATGTGAAATTATTGTTGTTTTTCAGCCATAACTGTTTGTCTGAACCGATTTTGTGATTCAACCGAAAATGCTGCCTGACAATAGACGATGGCCGTAGTCATTTAATTTAATATTTTTCGTCACGCATTTACGCCAATCTTATCTCTTTAAAAGAACAGAATGCAGCGGGTTGCAAGATGCGCCCGAAGGTCACGTCGAGCTGTTGGTTTCTATAAACCAAAATGCACGAGCAGCGCCACGGCAGCGACCGGCGAGTGCCAGAACCAACTGATATACATTTATTAACTGATCAGCATATACTAGCGATGCTTCATTAATTTAAATTTAACGGCACCTATTAAAGATTCTTAAGTGCATATCCATAATATACATGCGAGCTGCGCTCAGTTTCCGTTTAGCAGCTATCGCTTCTGCATTCGAGAAGCTACCTTATAAGGTATACCATATATGTGACTTAAGAGTGTAAAATAAAGAATTTCTAACTAAAAGAAACCGACTTCAAGACTAAGTAATATTAAAAAATAAAATTTCTATACCTTGAAGTCGGTGCCAAGTATAGCATAATAAATGCTACATCTTGCAATATTTGATTGTTGTAACAATGTATATGGTAATTTTTATGTTTTGTTTGCAAATCTATGTAAAACATTCATGTGTTAAGAGTCGTAGAATAGAGATTGGCCGTATTCTGTTAATGTTTACCTTCCAAAATGTGGTAATGGAGATATCTCTAACTCTGTTTAGGGTAGCCCCTTACGAATGATTATCTGAACTAGATGAATTTTTAAAGAAATATTAGGTCTTTACCTATGAAATTGGAGATTTTTATGATAATTTTAAAATATAAAAATTTTGGTATTTTTTTATTTCAGCTAATCAAAGTACTGGCCCAAATTATCTACACAATTTTGCCATTTTGATGGCAGTTTGTTTATCCCTTTAGTGTAGAAGTCTGCCGGACGGGAAGCGATGAAGTCAGCGAAAGCGTTTTGTACTGCCTCTCGGGTATAGATTTTTTTCCCACTTAAAAAAATGTCTAAATTTCGAAAAAAGTATGAATCTGTTGGGGTAAGGTCCGGTGAATACGGTGGGTGACGGAGAGCTTCCAGCTGTAACTCTTGTAGCTTTGCGATGATCTGTCGTGAAGTATGAGCTCGCGTGTTGTCGTGGAGAAGCAATGGGGAAAAGCGATTGACTAGTCTTGGTTGTTGAATTGCGAGCTTCTCAATCATTGTTTACAATTATTGGCAATAGACGTCTGCCGTCACCGTTGTGCCATTCAGTAAGAAGCTGTGTTGTAAAAGTCCGGCACTGGTCCACCAGACAGTCACCATCATCTTCCTATGAGTAATCTTTTTTTTAACACACTGATTAGGTGTTGTACCAGGGTCCACCCACTGAGACGAACGCTTACGGTTGTCGTACAGGATCTACTTTTCAACGCAGGAAACAATTCGATTAAGAATTCCCTCGTTTCTATGCCCATTCAGTAGTGCTATGCACGCGTCGACGCGTAAATCTCGCTGTAGGTTGCTTAGTTCGTGTGGCACCCACTTATCTAACTTTTTTATCTTTCCGATTTGACGCAAGTGCCTCAATGTTATTTTGACACTAACTACATGGCCCGCAGCAAGCTCAGCCGTAGATTGAGTTGGATCCACTTCCACTATCGCCTTCAATTCGTCTTTGTTCACAATGGTTACCGGCCGACCGCGAGGTTCGTTCTTGAACTCAAAATTTTCGGATTTAAAGCGATTGAACCAATAATGGACCGTATTGATGCAAGCAGTATTAGGCCCGTACACGACGTTAATGTTTCGTGTTGTTTGCGCAGCGGTATTTCCACGTAGGAACTCATATTCGAAAATTGTACTTATTTTCAGTTTATCCATGGCGCCAAAAACTACCACAATATCACAAAAACAAAAAACTATCTAAAAACAAATGACTGAATTTGAAAGTAGAATAACATATCTTTCAAATAAGATTTATTTGAATTTTGAGTTACGCGCCAATCCAAAGATAATAAAATCTGAAAACGCTGGTTATAGAATCTCCAATTACGTAGGTAAAGACCTATTATTATGTGTAACTACTAATTTTTATTAACTATTAATTTTACTCCACTTAAGTTGTAGAGATATACTAATTGACAAAAGAAATCTGAATTAATTAAACTGTTTATACTAACGAATTATTACTACTTTCGCGGGTTTATTTTTGGGCTAATTACATGATACTAGTTCATATTAAATTTTTGTATGTCAGGGTTATCTCTCAATTCTAATTGACTGTTTTTTTCTAGATTTTTATCGAACCGTACGCTAAAAAATAATGGTAATAAATGTGATTATATATACAAATTTGAATTAAGTTTTTTTATCATAATCGGCAAATACACACACCTAGCATATCTTAGGGATAAGAAATTGACGCTTGTGTTATGGGTAATATACAATGGACCACTCTAGAGCCCAAATAACGAATTTGAGCATGCCAGGAATCGAACCTGAAGCCCCCGCGCTGCAGTAAAGTCTACCTCATTGCAGCGCGGGGCTCCGGGTTCGGGAAAGATTTAATCCAAACCACACAAGGTGTACGTACATATATTTATCTATTATATTACTTTATAATAAAAATACAATTATATTATTATGATACTAGTTGTCGAGTAAAAATATATCTCCTGAGTATATATGTATTGTCTATTGTAGTATGTACATATTTAATGAAAAATAGTAGTAGCTAACTAAATTTATGTACCACCTACATCGCTGAATTAGCCAAGAATATCCTGTAAATTAGGTTGCCTGGAACGCTTTAAGCGATAAGGCTGCCTATCAAATTTCATAAAATAATGTAATCATATTGTGTGTTTTCTTTTGGTGAGCAATAAAATGTTATCTTTCTAAATGACATGGAATTGAAGGAATCAGTCTATGGACCGGATGTCCAGGCCCATAAATGTAAAAAGTACTCCAAATGCTGCCCAAATTTCGCTTTATTTGTAAAGCGAAGGATGTGGCCGCGGGATCTAGTACTAACTATTATAACAAACGTGAGTATGTAAACACATGTTAATTATGTAGAACATGATGTACTCGCGCTGCCCACCTCGCCACTACTGTAGCAGTGGGCATAGCGTAAACGAAGGGTAAAACACGAATTAATTTCCTTTGGTTGTGTAAAGAACGCAAAACAACAATTATGCCTTTCGGTACATTCTGTAAAGTAGTAGTGGAATGTTAAATACATTATTAGTCACAGTATTTAATTATTTCCGATCTGTTTCCTTTATTTTATACACGAACACGCAAAAATATTTTGTTATATACCTACATTATATTTTTATGCGAGTAAATTATCGATATGCAAGTGTTACATTCTCATTGCCGATATGTATCAGTAAATCCTTGGAAACTGTCCTATCGTCTGTGATACATGTTTCAGTATATAGGTACTGTAGGGGCCAGCGGTTTCTGAGCTGACCAGGATCTTCAATAATAGACTGGAATCAGGAAATATATTATCAACGAAGAGACTTTTACAACCGTGTATTCAGCTCGCGGCCCTATAAAATTCTGCTGTCGACTGTTTTGCCAGGCGTTCCACGATTTCAATTTAAATAATTATATTTCTTCACATATGACGACTAAAGAGGTTAGTCGTTACATTACATAGAGTAGAACAGACCGTATAAATAATGACGCACTTTTTTCTTTTGTGGCTAGGCAAAAATAAAGGCTTTCCACTTACTACAAACATACACCTCTCACTTTATCTTCGCACGGAAACAACGTCATTTATCAAGATAAAAAGTATTTTGAATGTTGACCTGGCATATAAGCTAGCTCTGTGTAAAGTTTCATTTAAATCCGTAAGTAGTTTTCACAGTAATACTCTAACAGATAGACAAAAAACATCTAAAATTTTGTATTTTTAGAATGTCCTGATCCGAACGAGCCTCCCTGAATTGGTTTTTTTTTAAATTTATTATACAAACTTTATCCCTGCTACAGATTTATTAAAACTTGAACTATATGAAATGTTACTCTTGATGTTACTTTGCGAAGACCCAAAATTATAACAGGCAATCAAATAAATTCAATTCTCTTCACAAACTAGACCGTTGCGCTAACGGGTTTGCATAATAATAAGTATATGTTAGAAACGACTGACGGCAAGTGGTGAAGTCAAATCGAGTAGTATAGCCTTTGTGGCAAAAAGACAGCTTCGATTCAAAGACAACGAACAATTATTATCTGTACTTATATAATAAAGAACTAAAGCTAGTTAGTTTGTTTTATGGTAGAAATTAATTTCTTTTGATACTTCACCAATTTAAAAAAATTTTTCAACAATATTTTAATAACGATCCACTCCAGAATTGCGCACATCCTCGTATGAGACACTGCGATTCTTTTCTAAAAACCAAATTAATTAGCGTCTATTGTCTTCTGACACGCATTTGTGAACTTATTAAAGATTATAAAGCCTAATTAAACCTTGATTTACGTGTGTGTGCGTGCGTGCGTATTTTTTTATTGACGCCCAGGAAGTCGACACGGATACTAATCAATACAAATACATTTTTAAGCTCTTTTTTAAATACAGTGTTGTAAGCTAAGTTCTCAGTACATAATATAGTCTACTCAATAATTATATTTTACAAAAGAAATAGATTTTAAAGCAATAAATTTTTTAATCTGTTCTCGTATTCATTTAAAAATTAATATTTCTACTCTCACGTCCAATTTCAAGTGTATTAAAAATTTATGATTTTTATTTTTAAACTATAAAGCAAGGTTGTGTGTGTTGGTATGTGTATTAAAAATAAATAAATTAAAGATATATTGAGAACAAATTGATTGCTAGTATAATATAAAGAGACGGTAGCTCCCGATTTATCGTCGCCATTGGTTTGAACTCGGCTGGCCCACAAACGCGACCGGTTGTCATCGGGTACTTTCTTTCTTGCGTTCTCACTTCCGCCTGCGCCTGCGCGCCTCCACGCAACCGGCACAAGGACTTGTCTCGCCCATAACGTGATACACATTGATACGCGATGTATTCACAATGGCTGTAACAACATAATGATTTAATTGCAGCTCATGAACGATTGAACATTTACTTTTAAATTCACAACCCAGAATGACTCGTTTGGGTAGTGAGAATTGTATAGCTTTACCCGTTATTCATAAAAGTTACACAAGGTTTATAGGCTCCTTGAAATATAAAAATAAGGTGTTATTTCAATTGCATTTTAATTCGATTAAGCACTTTGATATACTTCATGTAAACCTTATTCATAGATCTATAGTTATTACGGGATTAATTTAGACTACTGATTTCTACCTGATTCGAAAAAAACCAAAGCAGATTACGTATAAAGTCTTCTTCTTCTTTTCTATCAAAGGTGGTCTTGTCTCAAATCGCTTCAGGTCGGCATGGTTATATGAGGTATTTTCGACTAAATACTTCTTTTATTGCTTCTAAATCAAATGACAAAAACTGTAAATGTTGGTCCTTATAACGGAACCCTTTCTTTAGCGTCATTTAGCGAATTTTCGTTTATCTTGTATTAAAAATTAATAAATGTAATATTATATAGAAACAAGCACTTCTGGTTTTTAACTTGACAGACAGAGTGTAACAAAAGTGACATAGCCTGTACTATATCCTACGTGATTTTACAGTAAACACAAAAACAGACATTACGAGACTCAACATTATATCAAAATCTGAAGCAGATATCTAAAGAATCACACTTAACTAGCTTAGATTAATATTATGATAATATAATCATACGTACATACGTATAGCGTCCGGCTTCTTTGGCGAGTTACATAAATATATATTGATCTAGGTGGTAAGCTGACCGAATCTTGCTTTCCAATAGAAAAGTGAAATTCTTTACGAATTAATTATTATACTCGAATTTAAAATTTCGCCCAATTAAAAGTCTCTTGATAAGGTTGATTAATTGTAAGTTTAAATGGATTTTATACTAATTTGTTTTACATACTTAAACTAAATATTAATATATTAAAAAAACAAACAATATACTTGATTACACATAATATAGTCTGGGCGTCGGAGTGAACGCTCCGAACGCAACCGGGATTTACCACTCGGATGATGATGATAACTTATTATAGTCGGTCTTATACAACACTTACAATACCTGTGCTCGCGTCTTTGTTCATGAGGGGTTATAAATGTTCATATGCGTATTCTAACCCCTGTAAGACAACCAAATGGAATATATACGAAAATTTTAGACAAAATGACTGCTTTAATTAATATTTTTTTATTAAAATTCGTTGATCCCTTGAGCGTTGAGGCTTTGGAGCACATTAGAAAGAAACATTAAGACTGACAAATATTATAGATAAAAATAATTAATTCAAAGTTATTATTATTTATTATATGTATTTATTCATTCTCAAAAATTTTACATTTTTTTTCAAAACATATAAAGACATTTTATTATTTATCTTGTATGTCTTGGAAGACCACGGACCATAAAAATGGCCCGGACTTTTGGAGGGCTTGCGTGGGGCCATGGGAAGGCCAACACGTAGAGGCCCCTTGACAAGTTTAATGGAAATGTGGCGTGACACTGACCGGCGATTATCCCTGTCTCCACCATATAGTAATGTACCCAAGGACAAGCCCCGGCCAGTGTAGAACTATTGTGGGAAATGAGGACAAAAAATGTACCGGGCTATTAGGGTGAGCTACTAGTGGTACTAGGAGTCTGGGAATATGGAGACTATGGCGTCTGCCCGTCGCAATGTTCAGGGAACATGGAAAAATGGGCAGACGGTGACTCGCCACTCTCTGCATGGGCCCCAAAAAATGCCATAGAAGGCAGGGGCAACATGGGTGTGAGTGGCTAAGGGGTGTAGAGAGGTGGGCTGCAGGTTCACCGAAGCTACTTCCGACGTTAGGCCATTTATCACTTCCAACCCTGGAGCTTAAGTCTTAGCTCTAGCGATCTCCACTCCGTGCCGGCTGGTTAAGGCGAGCACGGAGGTGGGGGCCTTGCCTTGGCCCCCGAAGTCAGGTACGAGGTGTCGCTACTCTTATTATTTATTATTATTATAAGTTCAAAGTATATTCTGTCTAAAATTTCGTTTTCTAAACATTAAAGTGCTTTCAGTCAGAGACAGAAAAGTGCACGATAGAATACAATAGAATAGAAAATTTGTTTATTTTCTCACAACACATAAGGCACGTGTTGTGTATGATGTGTATGATAGATCAGTGCAAAGCTGTTTTAGAGATCAACCGGGCCCCACTCCATAATTATGTATGGAATATTAAATAACCATATCAGACATTTTTTTAAACAACTTGAGATATTGTGCAATATTGTGCACCGACTTTTAACCGATGATTAAAATAAAATAATCGCTTAAAAAGTATGCATAAATAGTGATTATTTTATTTTAACCGTTGGTTAAATGTCGGTGCACACCAGCATAAGTAAATTTTCTGCAATTTCATTTTTAACTAATAACGTTGTCAAGTTTCTCAAACATGATTAATATATTATATTTATTCGCTGATAGGTTTTTAAGAGCTTCCATTGCTCTTTGAAGTCTTAATTTTCTTATTAACAGTAAAAATCAAATTGAAACATTAAATAGTAAACAATTAAAACTTAGCTGTGTTGAATACCGTTAAATAGATGTTTTTTAGAATTTCTCATAATTGTTATTAAGAAGTAAGTCAGACCTATTTCCCAGCATAAATAGTCAGCAAGTAAACAAAGACAGATCTCTAATGTACCATTGAGTCAAACTGATTCAGTGCGCCATCTAGGCTATAACTTAAATATTACTTTCGCTTGACGCTGCTTAAGTTACTCAACTACTTGCCAAGCTATAAGTAAGTGAACAACAAGAGTTGCCTTAATTTATGATAGCTACACCTAGGTGGCTCTGTTATTACAATTTTAAGTTTGCATGGTCCTGCATAAAAATATTCGTTATTTTCCTGAATTAATTCTCCTTAAATTAAATCTGAGATCTATATATTTAATGAGGCTAGTTTGAGTAATTTATACCACAAATAGAAGCAAAAAATACTTTAATACAATAAATAAAATAAATATCTTCACACCTTGTAAACACAACTTTTCGAAAGTCATAAATCTATGTTATTGCTTCGAAGCATATAGCATATGGAAGAAGATAAAGAAGAAGCAAGCAACTTTAAGCAAGCAAGTTTAATACTATTTATTTTGATTTATTTATTTTATTCTTATCTAACCTTTTGTTTTCGAATATGAGTTTCGAATTATCGAATTTGTTATTAAATTTTACTAAAAAACTATTTAAGGGACTAAAATCTATAATATAAAAAAAATCCTACTCGTAAACATGCCATTTCTGTACATTAGTTTTCATTGATTGATGATCGGCAGTAAATTTCTAGACTTAAAATCTGCGCTACTTTTTATTTTGGGACCCTTCGGAAATTTTTCCGGTAATGGTTTAAAATGGCCAGTTTAAGAGAAACGAATAGCCATGTGATTTTCTCACTGATCGATAGCAAATTTTATGTATGTGATTTTTTATTCCGAATACTCAGCGGCAATTTTCCCAAAAATGTTTTAATTACATAAACTAACTGATGCGGATCATTCATACTAAAACAATACAGTTCCGAACTATTGTTCTTCGGGATTTTCTTAATTTGGAATCACATGATATTAGGACTTGCTTGATATGAATGAATGACAGTTTCTATGATTATTAGACATCTTTAGTAGATATAGATATAGTATATATAGCCTTTAGTAACTAAAAAATTCGCTGCCCTGCTAAAAATACTCTTTGATTTAAAAAACTAGAAAAATAACCGTTATCAACGGTATCTGCCAAATGTGGTCGATGTCACGGGGAAATCCTAGTCTATATACTATATACTATATTTTCGGCTGCAATTTCCTAAAACGAAATGATTAATAACCAGCTAGATCATTAAAAAGTGCTACGGGTAACTTCATGAACATGTAAGTTGGGAGCAACGAACCGGAAATAATCTGGAATTCTTACTAAAATACCTAGTGGTAAAATAAACTACATGCTCCTGTTATGATAGTTGCAATTAAAGTATGAATTCAAGCTAACAACAACAAGCTGACTTCTACGTAATATGTTTATTACGTAGAAGTCAACTTATTGTTATTAAATACTAGCTGTCCTGGTAGACGTCGTCCTCCCCGGAAAAGCTTCAATCGATATGCCGACAGCAGCGTCACCCGCCGGGTCCAATTGTGCACCAATTCAGAAACCTTCTTTGGCTCATGCACAACAACTTTGATAAAGATCATCGCATGATCAAATGTATAGTTTACGATTCTATAAATTACATACAGACAAACATTCATTTTTATATATAAAGAGAGATATTTATAAATGCTCGCGTTATTCCCGAGATAAAACATCCAGTCTCTATATAAATAAGAAATAAAAATTGGAATACAATATTTTTGATCTGGCCATTTTATATAATTCCGGGAAAAAATCCCGAGGGATTCTCAGAATGAAAATATATATATTATATTCTAAGAATTAGCTGTCGATCTGCAAAACTGCATCGAATTCTGCCTTTTTTACGTGAATTCCGAACAAACAGACAAGAAAAGTTTTAAAAATGCGTGGTGTTCATTTCTTCGTGTCCATCGTTTCTAGTGTAGTTACACCAGTTGTTTCTTGTTAATAGTTTCAATGTACACAGTATTTTTAGAATGTTATAATATTATAATATATTTGTATACGTATTTTTTTAATATGCACTACCATAGATATTAACATATCAATGTGACAGTGAATTTGTTGGTTTGGTATATTTGAGTATTTAGAATATATGACGCCTGGTATACCAGAGTACTGACAACCAGTGCAATATCGCTTGTAGAGGTTGGATAATAAAACGGGGATATGTTGTGTAGCGCCACCAGCCACGTATATGGGAAAAATCGCGGCTGGTGAATGAAAACTAGCACCCCTAGGCAGAAATAAAGATGCTATTGCCAAACCACAGTTAGGATTGTCCACTAAAACCCTTCGGTGTTCCATCTGTCGCCCTTAATGCCAGGATGACGGGTATAGAATAGCCATGGTATCTTAGTGGCTAGTGTACACGTCCCAAACCAAACGGACACAAGTTCCAATCCTGACCAGAAAGCATGCATCACTTGTATAGTTTTCTGACTATGATGCATATTGTTACAATTACCACTTGCTAACGGTGAAGGAAAACATTATGACCCGCTATTCAGCTTTGAACAAGCGTGGTGGGCATACTGTCCGTTTATCTTTGAGAGACCAGAGCTCAACAGTGTGCCATTTATAGGCTGTTATTATATATAGATATACAACAATTGGTATTGGTCTTCAAATATACGTGACTGTAACTATGAACGATTCACGTTTTTAGTTTAAATCGTTATGACTGTAATCATGACACCCAGGGTCCGTCTGATATTATCGAAACAACATAAATATTGGTGAAGCAATGTTAAGCGACTGACGGAGGCGTCATGCGACCGAATCATGTGACCGCCTCTGTTTAACACAACGACAGCCTTGACATTTTCCGATGAGGACGATACAGCGACCGGTTGAGTATATGCAAAAGCCACTCACACTGTTTTACTAACAAAATAAGTTTTCTAAGTTTTCATATGTTTTTTTCTAAATACGTATTTTGTGTTATGACCCTATTATTAGATCCGGGTACGTCAAACGAAGTGTAAGACGCTCTCGAGCCCAATTAACCGACGATCTGCGCAAGATCGCCAGTGGGGCTAGTACCTTTGATCTTTCATGATAGAGGAATTTCCAATTAAAAGTATTTTCTCTATTTTATGAAAAAAGGAGTTATATGTATAGTTATATTTATTCATCCATAATTCATGGGTTTGCTGGACGACATATGTAAGGGTTAGTTTATTTTTCCGTATTGGACTCATGTGATAACTTGAAACATACATAACACAACATTATATATAAATGACACATTTCTATCATAAATGTGTCATTTATATATAAAGTATGGTAACCATTTTATCAAAATCAAAAACTCGTGTAAAATTGTGTCTATCCATTCGTCTATATAGGTACTTCTTTATGATTGACGCATTTTTTGGCCTCTATGATGATGAGCCAACAAAGCCTTTGCCGGCCTATCTATCTACAACGCAGAGGCTCCGGGTTCGATTACTGATATAGTAGACTCCGGAAATGTATTTTCTTCGTTATTTTCTATAGTCTGGGTGTCTGGAATCAGCCCCACATTAGTCCGTTGTATGTTATGTGATGTCATAACACAAGCGTAACTTGGTTAATTTGGGGATATGTAACATGTGTGTTGGTCTGCCGATTGTTACTATTATTTTCCACATTATCTTTACAACAATTATTTCTAAATTCTGTCTAATAATACCAACAAATAGACCACCGATATTTTTCCAAACAGCTTAATTGTACTAACGCGTTAATTCAAGCTTAGCCTCTAAGCTTAAATGACATCCATTAAACTAATAATAAATAAGCATTACGAGACGTGCAAGCAAACTTTTGATAGCGTGATCGTCGACCACATCCGTGGTGCGAACCATCTCAAATTACCAGCAAACAGGTAGGTATTTCAAATAATTGCTTGCGTAGTTACAAACACACTGACTGCAATAACGATTAGTGATTGAATCGTTCAGGGTCTGCCTTCGAGTATAGAAGTAAACCCCATATTGCCCATTGTCCAATTATTTTACGCAGTTCAGTTTAAAGGTCAATAAAATCACATTGGAATTAATGTCTTTTGAACACCAAGGTTGTTTGACCGCTTCATTGGTTTTTGGCAATAATATAACGTAAGTCATATACTTGTTACAGCAGAGTTATTTCATTATTAAATCATGCTATGCATGTTTATATTAGGCCATTTCTTAAAGTGAAGCCAATCACGTGGTGATTATTTTAGTACTGTTTAATTTTGCTACATTTTGAACAAGTACTTTAGCAAAAGTTTTTTAAAAATTCCGTAATTTGAATTATAAAAGTAAAGTCTTTTATTCATTAAATTCTTCGTTTGTCCTCCTGACTACCTATCTATTATACAAATTATTATGTCACTGTTAATTTTCTCCAAAATTGTTAACTGTGGATGATTGGGTGATTTACAAACAATGAATCTTATATATGCCGCTAAACAATGGAGTATGAGTATGAAGTTTCGTTAGACAGATATTGAAAAATCATATCAAGATTTTATTAGTATTTTTTAATTGACAAAATCTTAATAAAACTACGTTTTAACGGTTTTAGTCGCGTTAATTTATTTTATTTAGGTTTACCCGACGTTTCGGCCGCTTTTGGATAAACGCTGGATAAACCCAACCATTACATCAGATTCGATAGCCCAAAATCCTCGCGAAAGAGAATCGTTTCATACCAAGAATGATGCGTGAGGCTATTGAAATAAAAAAACACCCAAATTTCAATAGAGAAGATGGTTGGCAGGTACCACCTGTTTGGGATCCAATCATCAAAACTATTAAGAACCAAACCCAGCATAAACTAACTGCCAGACCTCAAGACACTGTGAGCTCTTTCTGCGTGCAACGAAACAAACCAACTTGACTGATAATTTCTTTTATTTTTCCTTCCACTCATTTTAATATTATATAAAAATTTTTTTTAGAACTAGGCATGTTTGCTGAAGAGTTTCTTGCGCCGCTTCTTCTCTTCAAGCCACAACATGTTGTGAAGCGGTGGTAAATTAGATTAGGTTCCCATAGAGTAAATAATATCCATAAACAAAATTAAAACTAAATAATTAAAATGAACAAGTTGGCGGTAGGCTGAATAAAAACTTTGACAATACACGTTTGACAAATGTCATCTTTGTCTTCCGTGACCACGGCAACTGAAAAGCGGCCGAAACGTCGGATAAACCTAAATAAAATAAATTACCGCGATTAAAACCGTTAAAACGTAGTTTTATTATGTGTACAAGTCGCGAAAACTTAAGAAAATATTATGACAAAATCTTGGTGAAACCTACATTTTAAAAGTTGTCTCTAACTTAGAAACAAAATTCATGGTGGCACAACATGAAATTACTCAACCAAATTTGGTTTCAAAAAGATAGATACAATAGTTTTTGATATTTGAGGTATTTTCGAATGTTTCGGTAATTAAATAAGGAAACTGTTTTGGAAGGAAATTGTATTACTTTTCCTCCTGGAGTGTAAGATTTAATATTTGACACGAACTACGAACGAAGAATACAAATTCCTGCGGCCAGTCGTTAAAAGTCGGCAAAACAACCCACATCGAAGTGGTAGGGTATTTATTTTTCGATTGGATGGCTACCATCCCTAATCTATGTATGCCGCCATAACAATCTTTAGTTGTGTTCCGGCATTAGTGAGTATTCCTTAAGAGGGCAGCAACGCATTTACAGCATCTTTCGTGTTGTAAATATCTATAGGCGATGGTTATCGCTTTCCATCAAGTGGGCCGTCTAGCTGTCTACTGAACTCATGCAATAATTTAAATAACCACATAAGTGTAAGGCATAAATAGATATACCCAATACATAATACATATATATGTGTGTGTGTGTGGTGTGTGTGTGTGTGTGTGTGTGTGTGTGTGTGTGTGTGTGTGTGTGTGTGTGTGTGTGTGTGTGTGTGTGTGTGTGTGTGTGTGTGTGTGTGTGTGTGTGTATATGTATGTATATATAATATGTGTGTGTGTATATATATATATATATATATATATATATATATATATATATATATATATATATATATATATAATATATATATATATATATATATATATATATATATATATATATATATATACATAATACGCAATACATGTTTGCCATAAGGGTAGGCAGATACGATGGATTTCTACTTGTCGAGCTTGACTTACATCTTTTGCTTCATCTACTGTCATTAATCTGTTCGTATATACGCGTTTATTATATAGGTGCTTTTTATTAAGTCATTTTTTAAGACTGCAGAAGAAGACTTTAAGACTCAAGAAGCAAGTGAGGTGTGTAAGAATAAACCTGAATAGCGCTCTGTTGTTCGTGCCTACCCCGCAAGGGACCTGGCGTGAATTTTGTATGTACGTATGTATTCTTTAAGACATCAATGATTTGATTGTAATAATAATAAATAGATAATTTAGTGATGTTAAAATGTTAAACAAGTAAAAATAGACTGATATTAGTCGCAATAACCATTAATATACGACAAAAACGAAAAAATAATAACTAACCACCAGTCTTAACTAACAGCATACTTAATATAACATAAATTCAAATATTTGACGAAACCAGTACAAATGATTATGCAAGCTATTTACATCGTTGATCCGGCTTACATACAACTATATGTATACCTATACGATCTAAGCATCATATAGCTTCCCAAATCACGTGAGTGTTTATCTCATAGAGATCGCCCACAAGTTTATATCCTTAAACGGTAATCGTTTTAGATCCAAATAGTTTATACATCCTGTTGCCGGTCTATTAAGGTTTTTCCTATCATTCTAATCTTCTTATAAATAAAAAGTTCTTTATTCCATTCTTTTTTTTGTAAACTGGTAAAGTTCTTATTTCTTTAACTTTTTGTTTAAATGCTTTTTTTATTTTCAACATTATTATTAAAACGCAAAACAATCTTGTTATTACAGCAACCCCGAAACATATACTCACACTCATTACCTAGAAACAGTCAACATCGAATCGTGGTCAGCCACGCACAGTCCACTGTTGGACGTAGGCCTCGCCAAGTTGGCGCCACTCATTTAGGTCCTTCTCCTTCCTCGTCCAAACGGACTGGAGGACGTCCGACACTACGAGACCCGGACTCCACTCCATGACTCGTCTGCTCCATCGGCCATTGGTTCGGCGACAGACGTGACCGACCCCATTGCCACTTTAAACACAACCCGCTAATTCTGCGAGCTATTTAATAATAGTTGGTACTTTTTAACTACAATTTTTTCCTCCCACTTCCTGCCGAACACTTAAAAAAACAAAATCTATCTGGTGTTGTTTCTTAGCATAGTTATATTTTAAGTATAATAAGTTACAACTTTTTATTTCATTAATTACATAGATGTACAGCGAAAGGAAACCCGGGAGCGAATTGTAGTTGTTCGGGTGGATAAAATTAGCTTCTTCCGACACAGTTTTCACTAAAATGATAGCTCATATTGTTTTGAAATGCTATGGTTCTTTGTGCCCTGGGAATTTTAAGACAAGCCTGGACAAAAGTCACAGACATATCCTAATGAATATATTAATTATATTTAAATTTGAAGACATTTTATTGAGTAATTTATAATACAGGTTTAAAGTTACTAAAGTGTTTGATGGTAGCAATGTTTATCGTATATCATTTTAACACCTTTTAATTTGACGGCTTCCGTAAGGCTTGTAGACTTCTTAGGGTTCCTCAACCGTTTAGGCAAAATGAAACCCATATAAATTCACCATGTCTGTTCATCCGTTGTTGTTCTCAAAAAGTACTCTGTCTGGATGGATATTTTATTGTAAAATTATCCATTTTATATGCCGACACTTGACGGTGTAATGCAGTCTCTAGAAACGTAAGAACTAAGCATGTCCGCCATACTTGTAGGCCTAGGAATGATTTTTTGAGTGAACCTACAAAGTTCAGCATGATATCGTTGGTCTTGAAAAATCATAACGACGTCTTGATTACTTTATATTTAAACCAATAAGTATTAAGCAATTCGTATTTATAGTGTAAAAACCTTCAAACAGTTCTAAAATTTATTCCGGTATCATTGACTTGATCTTGCTTGAGCTTGCGAGGCCAAGGCTCGATCGGCATTCTACCACGCTCTCACCAAATATCGATGAGAAATGGTTACTTTTGAGCTAGTCGTGTTGCGCAGGAGGAGTTAGAGTTCCGGTGCCCATTTCCGCCTCCCCCTGCCTATTCCTCATATCTCATCCCTCCTATCCCACCACTCCTATCTCATCTCCTATATCCCATCCCTGCTAGCCTTCCTTTCTCATACCATGCCCTCTATCCCATACTAAAAACTGATTATGCGTTGGCATTGTCCCCTGTGTTTGCAACGTCCATTACTTGACAGTAGTAACCATTCTCCGTCAGGTGGACTGTCTGTTTACCCGCTTCAAGCAACAAAGTAAAAATTTTTGAGCTATGCAAAAAAAGTGTAAAATAGGTGCAAAAAATCAAAAACAATTTCCACGAAAAATTTATATGAACAAGATACCTTGAGTAGTTTTTAAGTATGGAGTATTTAGAATAATTTCTCGTTATATGTTGCAAGGCAAAGTGTCGAATACTAAACAGCTGACGTACGCTCTATAGAATCCTCCATTGTACGTGGACTAGCACGCACTTGGACTGTTATTATGTTTTAGTAGGAATAAACCTGTTAATTGACTACTATAAGTTTATAATTGGTATAGTAAACATTTTTAGCATATTTTAATATTAAATATTATCCGAAGCTCGAAAAATCATTAAGGGCAGACCGTCGCAATATTTAAACCTCAAACATCTTTTGTAGTTCAGTTTCGTTTCTACAAAGAGAGAAAGAAAGAAACATTTATTCGAACAAATAGCGACGTACTTAAATTACTTACATGCATCTGAAAACAAAAACATATTTGGAGACTTTGCACACCGCATTTTCAGCAAACAAGTTTGCACTTAGCTTGTTAGATATAATACCCAACAAGAAATCTGACAAAGATGTTTGAGAATAAGGCCTCTGGCCGTATCCCATTCACAAAGAGCTTTTGTTAACGTTAAATTACAGCTTCGCTTACTTGGTTTAAAAACATATTTAACAAAAAAGCGAATGAAAGAGTTATACGATCAATAACTAAACAAATTTGAATACTCCATATTTTTGAGAGGTTCCAAAAATAAAACACATTTCGGAGTAGATAAATCGCTTTTGTTCATTTTACTATACATATGGATTTCACTATTCTTATCAAGTTTTTAAAAGTTCATCTATTACGAAAAGGACTTGTTGAAATTCAACTTTTGAAATCCTTCAATGAATAATAGGGTAATCAGACCTATTTGGACATCAACTTTATTGTTATTTTTTTTAATTTAAATGTTTCTTTTCCTTTTGTTCTTTATACTTGTCAATATGATTTCTTAATAATATCGTAATATGAAACATTTTCCTTCTAATTTAACTTCTATAATTGAATCATCAGTTTTATATATAGGGGCGTTCAAAATTTCCAGTGACTAATGAATATTGTTGGCTATCTAATTCCCACCGCTTTGTTTGCATTTATTATTCACACTGTGAAAGCATCTAATGGAAAATAAAGGATGTTAAGGCTCCTCATGCCGCAAAAGGTCGAAAATGGGGGCAAACGAAACAACTCTTCTTTAGTAATTACTTATCAATAATTTACCAAAAATTATTGACATGAAATTATTTTACTTGTTCAACTTTTAACCAATTATTATAAAATAAAACATCTTTATAAAAGAGAAATAAATAATTTGGTTTTATTATTGTTTTAAATACTTTATTTTATTCATAATAAAATAATAATGTACCTGAGAAACGATCGCGTCCATGGAATCCCCGCTATCGCCCGAAAAATCGTCAAGGACGTTAGCGTAGCTATATTTAGGCGTGTGGTTTGCACTATAGTCGAGAGCCAACCAGGATGAGACGTCGTCTCCTCCTTCTGCGAGCGCGTCTTGCTTACGAAGGAAGACGCGGAGCGGGACCGTGAGCGGATTTCCTTGCCTTTCCTAGGACCAAAGGACGAGTCGACGCTAGAGAGCGGGCTTCGACCTTCAACCACCTTGAGCGAACGGCGCGGGTGGGGCCCCTTGGGGTATACGGGTTCTCGCTCACCCGCATACGCCGTCAAGATGAGAGCGCGAGTGTTCTGCGCGCGCTCATTTCTCCTCCCGCGAGGTGCGTTACAAACCGCCCCAAGCCTCGGATTAGACAAAGAAGATGTCGGAGTATAAAAGAAGTCCCCCGACAGTGAATGGGACCTGCGGGCCACAGCCTGCCATGGCATGCGGAATTGGTTGAGCTTCCGCATTCCCGTAGCCCTGGCATAAAGCGTAAGACGGAATACCCAGGGGCTTTAGTGGGTATCCCTAACTGGCGAGTGGCAATAGCACGGCACCAGTTCTGACTGGGCATATTAGTGCTACCCCGACCTGGCAAATCTAACACACTGGTCGCGAACTATCCCCCCCCCCCCCTCCCCCAAGCTTCTGTGCTTGCCGTGGCTTATAGTCCTCTATCAGATTTCCCGTTGCTAAAAAATAGCTATATTTAGGCATGTCGAGTACGGATGCAAGGTGACTGACAAAACATACTTACAATAGCAATGGTTAGTACATTGCTCCCGGTAAATCGCGACGTGCTCACTATGATCAAATTGCAGATCATTGAAGAGCGGTCGGGTAAAAAGCACTTCAAATAAACGTGCGCATATGAAGAGATTAATGAGAGTAGATGAAGCGAAACATGTTTGTCAATACCGTAGCGAGTGAAGGGCTGTCAACTTTACCTATCTCCATGGAAAACAGGCAAGATAATATTTATGTACATATTACCTATACCAATTTACATCCCCTATTTCGCCGTTTTCAAGACTATTTTTGAGATTATAGGTAAGTAGCTTATGTCTTTCCCAAGTTACAAATTATGTTCTTGAATTGCAAAAGATCCGTTATGTAGTTAGTTATCGTGAAAATTAACAGACCTAATGAGTTTTGGGTTTTTAATATTAATATTTTTTTACTGTTTGTTTGTAGATTTCTGATGAGTAGAGATGCATAGAGGTTCTGTTGATAATGTTTCCGTTGCCTATGGACGTTTTCAACACTTAGAGAGCTTCTTACTGTTGCCTACTTTGTTGAAACTTAATATCTGTGTCATGCACACATTTTCCGAAGAATCCCATATCCTAACCCTGTTCTTAGAAATTGTGTGGATACAGAAAAGATTATAAATATAAAAATTGGGAATATCTTGCCGCTTTTTCTACTTAAACAGCGAAAACACGTTGCGAAATAGTGTGCATAGAATAGGAGGAAAAATTATTTAAACTTAAGTATATTTATGACCTTCAAAATTGTTCTCCAGTGGAACTTATTTTGAATAAAAACCTTTGAATTTCAAGAGCATGTAAAACCTTATCCTTCCTAATTCCTTTTGATTTAAATTTCGAATTCTAAACCAGAGACCATATATACAAAATACCTACACGATTTAATTGCATTGTGTAATATTTATTATGTCAATAAAAAATCACGTTAGAAATACAAAATAGCTAGTAATACGGGCGTAACTTGCGTAGCCCAGTTTACATATTTTCGCAATGCATTGTGAACGCCCGCTGAGCGTACCCCACCTGATCACATGACCCGAGTCACATGCTCCTGTGCTCTGATGCTGTTGCGGAAGACATTCAACTTTCTACCGCCATTTACGTGCTTGCGTACCCCCACCAGCGCCGCGGTGTAAAGGGCAGCTGTTTTGTTTTTACATCGATATCTAACAAACTGTTGTTCCATTCAGTAGTATTGTGCATTTATTAACTGATTCGATTGACTTTTAAGACAATGAGTTTTATGTAATAGCAGATATTGGATTTTTAACCGAGGAATATAAAAACGGTATTAATTGATGATACACTCGTATGTGTTCTAATGTTGACTTAGTATCAATACATTAAAAATGTAAATTTATTTGCATTGAATTGAAACTATGTTCCTGAAGTATATTTGCGAACAGATACTTCCTACTCATGAACTAAAACTAGAAAACATTATTAAAGCTTCATATTTTAATTAAACCACATTATATTTGAAAATATTTTATTATGATTTATTACTAGCTGAACTCAGCCACGATTAACTGTGACTCAATCTGATATTAATTAAAAGTAATAAAACTTGTGCTCTTTTTTTAGATGCAGTCCGTATTTAATAAAAGATTAAATAAACTGTTTACTCGTACAGTCTTGTTTGGAAATGAAATATTGGATTAAAGGTTCTAAGTCAATTCCGGTATGAGATAGCCGCTACTTGTTGTAACTTAACTGTCATTATGCATAAGCACATTGGTTATAGAACCATCTCGCAAAGCTAGAAATAAGTTGACAAAGTTTTATCGCAATCGGATGAACAAACAGTACGGGCGCGTTCCCACTTTGTCGTAACGATTAATTTATCGTTTGACGTCTGTCGTTTCTAGCTGTTCCCATTATAACAATTGTTTGTCTTAAAAAAAAATTACCGTTTAGCAACTATCGCATCTAGCAGTTCCCATTGGATCGCGACGACATTTTGTCGTTTCACGACAGTCGCTTTAACGTTTACACGTCGTTAGCGAGGAGGAAGGGAAAACACGTGTAAACAACGAGACGATATTTTTATCGTGGCTACGATAGATTTGCCGTCACGATTTAGTCGTAATGATTTTTTATCGTTTTACGACTGTCATGCTAGCCGTTCCCACTGACAATTTGTCGTCTCTGGAAAAAAAACGCGTAGACGACAGTAAATTGTGTCGTTCTATATGTGAATACCTCCATTTAAACATATAAGCCACGACACTTAAAACTACGCGCCCTTTGGTAACGCTTAAATTACGAAGAACCACCAATTTTATATATTAGATGTTAATAATAATAGACTTCAATTATGAGTAACTAAAAATAAATATTTTTATCTTGAAATAACAACAGGAAAATTGTAAAGGATGCAATCATATTTCCGAAGCAAAAACAAACTTAAAACCAATGTATGTACCAGCAGGCAATTTTATCAGAAATCTTTACGTGGGATTTCCAAGATGAATCTTTCCGATGTGCTATTCTGCTTAGGCAATACCGCGTTAAAGACCAAAATCTGTTATCTTGGATAGAATTAACCTTAGATTTATTACAAAGCCACGTAATCACATGTGTTGCAAACGGAATTACTAATTAAAATAATTATGAAACCATTAAGTTTGAGAACAAAAATATTGCAAAATCTTGTATATCAAGTTTATGCCCATTTCACGATAATTTTAAGATAATAACTGACTTATTTATCTTACATATATATTCTTTGTCAGGCAAACATTTATTAGGAGTCCGTAGGCATTTTTCCAAAAACGATACTATTATAGAAATGTGTTTTACGTCTGTTCGTTTGTCTATTGTATACTTACTACAGAAATTTCTATCCGAAATATATATAAAAAAATTTGGTAAGAGAAAGTACTCTTATTGCCAACAAACTATGATAAGAGTAAATTGTAAATACAATAAAAATAGTTGTAGGTGATATTTTTTTTTAGTGTATCAGAGTCATGTTTTGTTATTAAGGCGTTTAAAAATCTTAAAAATCACGCTAATATTTCTTTTTTGTTTAAGTCAATATATAAGTAAGGAGATGGAGATATATGTTTTCAGTCATAAAAATTATACTATTGGCAGGGGGTTAGCAGCTCAAAGGATAGTGCAAAAGTAAGGCGAGAAATTCTGAAAAATATCAACATGATATTTTATTTTGTGACAAAAAAAACACAGTTGAAGTAACTTACAATAAATCGGCCAAGTGCGTGACAATCTACGCATAGTCAAGGGTTTGGTAAAGGGAAATACCTGCTGTTTTCGTCTCATGATTGAATTAGGTACATACATGTATGGTGTTCACCCCTCTCTTTTTCTCTTCTTTCAATGGAATGTCTGATTTTAATAATTCAAAAATTAATCTACAGGTATTGAAATGATCTTAAATACGAATTTTTTTATTTAGATAAGGATTAATTAAAAGGTAACATGGCCTGCTTTTGGTCAGCATTACTATCAACTTTTAAAATGTAAAAAAGTACTTGGGCATATAGCACCGTAAAGTTTTTTGTAGATATTGATATATTCTTTAATATCGTAGAACTTTTTTTATGCCTATCATCAATAGTTTCCGTAGTACATGTGATGAAAGACATTTTATGGCTAGTAGGGATCCCTAATTTTGTCTAGTAATAAATATACCTTATATTACTCAGGGATAATGTAGCTTTCTAGTTGTGAAAGAATTTTTGAAATCGATCCAGTAGTTTTTGAGTTTATTCGTTACAAAATACAAATGTTTCCTCTATAAAATATTAGTATAAATGTTGAATATTGCGCGATTGGGTCATTTCACTTCGCTAAGCAATTTGGAAGCCTTATAACTTGAATAACGTATTCATAGTAATCCAATATCGTCGAGACAATTGCGTTTATTAGCCTCACGGTCCAGTTGGCAAATATTACGTGACATTACGCGATTCACAAGCTTTGCTAATTCGATAACGTAATTTGACCACTCTCGCTTATTTGACTCTTATCAAATAAGTCCTTATAAGAATTTTTAACGGACTTCAAAAAGGAGGAGGTTCTCAATTCTTTTATGTAAGTTACGCGATTCCTTACTATAGCTGTATATATAGGAAACTATAGCTTACATAGTGCTTAATATATCTCCGTATCAAAAACGTCATTACAAAAACATTATTTCAATAAGACTAGGATAATTATCTACTTATATTATTTTTTCAACAATTTATAACAATTAAAATGCTATAACGAAACTATGATGTACAATATCCGAATATATCGATGACTCCTACATATAGTGAGTCAACTAATTTTTTAGTAATTTTGAATTTTCGATGGATTTGGTCATCAGAAAACTTTATTTCTCACCCTTACTCAGAAGACTTTAAATACCCACATAATAGAATAAGTGTTGTAATAAAGTAAATAAGAGAAATATAGTAATTTTTCTCAAAAAATTCTAGATAGTGTAATTTTGATGTCTTCAGTTGTAACATACATAAACAGGGTGGGACGAGCATAAGGAGGATTTTGTAAAGCTGCAAATTTAACCAAACTGGTTGCGATATCAAAAAAATAACTATAAAAGAATAGATGCAACCCAATGTAAAATCAGCGCCGTCTTAACCCGGAAGTGCAAATACGTGAGACCCAAGCGTAGGAACCAAAGGGGCACAAGCCGATTGACTTCTACAAAAAAGTCACTCAAGAACATAATAATTTGTCAAGATCCGAAGGATAATAAAATAATCGACACCAATGTGTAGCACCATATAGACTGCATTGTCGTCTCAAATTTCATCTGTATAACCCAATAGTTTTTAAAAACAATGACTGTGACACCCAAAGACAGTCGGATAGACGAACATGGCAGATGTTTCATTTCATTTCATTTTCATTTTTGCTAAACAGCTATAGGTTCTTAAAAATGAAACATAAAAAATAATTTTGAGAGGGGTCGGTCAAACTAATTTTCGCATCTCATAAGACAATACGCTTGAGATGGCCTAGTGTAAATTTAATTGCTTAGTTATTCTTATTATTAAAATTATGGTTAGATACCATTTGTAGTATTATGAGGATTACAGAAAAAAATGTAATTTTAAAATTAAAACATTAATTCTTAAACTGAATACGTAATAGGGATCAGCGAATTTTATTCGAAAAGTCTACACGCAATTTTTAAGAGAATTTTTATTATTTAGATGAAACGTGTTGTAATCTATTGTAGAACATAATTTTGGTTGCATAATTTTGTTGACAAGGAACCTTAGCCTTCATGTCTGAGACAGCAGCCAGACTGCTAGGAGAGTCACCTACGCTGCTACGGTCACGTATCACAGAAACTGACTAGTTATGTAGCAAAGAAATGTTTTAACTTGCCGCCAAGCATGATATAACTAAAAAGTATGGGCCTAAGAAATGCTAAGTTGACATAATTAAGGTATATATAAGGTGATATGCACACTAATGCCAATGGACGTACTAAGATTAGTGAAATGAGAAGAAAATGTAGGAAAACAAAGCCCAGGCTTGGAAAAAAATCCAGTGCATTTTTCGGTCGACTTAAGGATGATAATACTCAGTAAAACTAAGTTTTAACGGTTTTAAGCGCGGTTTGGTTTGATTTTTATTATTCCCACGTCTCAGCTACTTTTCAGTAGCCGTGATCAGGGAGGACAAAGATCTTAAGTGTCAGTGAGTATTGTTAAAGTTTTATTTAGCCTACTGCCAATTCGTTCGTTTTAATTATTTAGTTTTAAGACAAAAGCGGCGCAAGAAACTCTTTAGCAAACATGCCTAGCTCTATTCTATTCTTGTGGGTTATGGCTCCAAATGCCTAGCTCTAATAATTTTATATAATATTGTTACAACTTAGGTTCCAACCAAAACAAATTCCACCTGCATATCTCTAAAAACCCATTTTATTACCTGTCATATTAGTACATTTGAACTAATTGTAATTCTTTTATGATCGTCTTCTTTTGTTTATTTATTGGCATAAGTTTCTAGAGAACAGCATATTGTTGATACGACCGCTTGCGACCGAATCATTAACCAGGTGTTGCAGGTTACGGTGACTACGATACGGGCACATTTGTACTTTTGACGTATAAAACGACGGCTTAGTAAAGAGAGAGTTCAGCGAGAACTACGATCAAGGCGTGACGTGTGTATATTCCTGAATCTAATAGTGACGGACTTTGCGCGATTTATTGAAATACGACCTTCTGTATTTGGATTTGTTGTGTTCGGTTATATTTATACCTGTGTTATACGTGATTGTATAGTTCTAATAAACTCTATAGTCATTCTAACGGCATATTAATTCGAGTCCCGCTAAACTCGTAACAATATTAATATGGGTGGGAGGAAAAATAAACCGAAATTATAAATAAATTATGTTCCAGTGCACGCAGAAATATCTCAGATGTTAATATTTCTTTACAAAGAAGCCACAAAGCTAACACAAAGCCTTGAGCCATGTACACATTCTCACATTATTAACACCAAAGTTAACAAACCACTCCCACATCTAATTGCTCTATTACAACGCAAATCATTCAAGACAAACATATTAGTATATTTATAACTCACTTAAATTATTCAGAGTAATCTTACGTAATTTAAATATTTTTAAAATCGGATCACCATGTTATCATTACCAGTTTCTTGATGAAATTCCAACGAGTCATTCATATTAAGTCGTTTGCATCATCCGGGAATTATATTCCAAATTTATTATCGTCATTCTGTAGTTTGCCGAAATAAAGAGACTGGAGCGATCGACCCAGGCTAGATGCTCGACCCTCACCCAAGGAGAGGCTCACTTGCAGATGGGGGTTAAACCACATCTACTAGGGCTGCGGCGTAAACCATAGCTTCTTCCCGTGACCCGGCTAATGTCGACGGGAGGAGCACCGGGGTGATTAGTCGGTAGTCCAGAGAATCAGTCAGCGAGCCCCATTCTTTAAAAAGGGTAGAGCTTACTTCTAAGAAGAGTTCTATAATATGAGTTCTTTTAAAGAAGGTGCAAATTCTTCGGATCCCTTGGCGTTGCAGACGTCGCTGATCGAAGATAATCATTAAGCAGTCTGTGTACCCGTTTGGGTACAAGTAAACCTTAACAAAATATTAATAAATAAAAACTATTAACTAAAAAAGTCCGTTTCTTTTACTCCTAATCTTTTTACTATTTTTCTACAATTCTTAATAACCATGTTAAACTCGACTTTTGCTTGCACAAGTACAAGAATTAATACTGATAACATTTTGATAAATTTTACGTTTGTAAAATTTTGAAACGTGAAAAAGAAAATTACAATATTGACAATGACAGACACTGAGATTAACAATAAGAAACAAAGAGGATGTAATCACTGCACTTAACTTAAATATTAAAACCAAAGAAAAAAGCTATTATACATGTCAAAACGAATCTTCTTAGACAATCTAAGAATTCTAAGTAATTTTAAACTTTTTTTTTTTAGTTTGAAAAGGTAACACGTGCTCGTGGAACGCTAAATGAATCAATTTGAAAACTGGCGAACACGATTGCACATTTGATCAGAAAACTACCTAAGTACCACGGCCACACTTGACTGTGAGGTTCGAACATAAGCTATTTGAAACACGAGTTTAACACTCGAGAGCGTCAACCTCTGAGCTACTATAGCCTTGCCATTCTTATATCACTTTAAATTAAAGACATGAAATTATTTTCATGTCACAATGTTATGCTTCCGCGTCTTGTTGTTGCTTAAAGCAGGTAAACAGGCAGACAACCCACCTGATGGAAAGTAGTTACCGGCGCCTATGGTCGCTTGCAACACCAGCGGTGGTGCCAACGCTTTGCCAGTTTTGCAAAAAAAATGGTTTAACTAGGATATGTCCGCGACTTCATCCACGCTTGACTTGAAATTTCTGCGGGATTCCCGGGGCACAAAGTACGGTGGCATTCAAAAAAGAATGTAAGCTATCATTTTAGTGAAAACTGTGTCAGAATAAACAAATTTTTATGCATCCAAACTACTATAAACCGCTTCCGGAAAAATTTCCGCGGCATTCTCGAAATAATAAATATCACACATTTATTACGTAATTTTTTTTATCGATTAGTAAAAACATCGCATGGGAATTACATTTTTTTCAATCCGATCATTTTAAATCACTCCCAGAAAAAAATCCGCGGGATTCCCAGGATAAATAGTAACGCAGATTTCAAGTCTAAGAATCTGCGAAAACCGCATCAAAATCGGCTTAGTAGTTTTTACGTTAATCCCAAACAAACAGACAAACCGACAAACATCAAAGAAATCTAAAAAAATGCTACGTGTTCTTCATCGTTTGTATAGTTTATTCCAGTTGTTTTTTTTTAATAGCTTCTATGTACAGACACTGCATGTTCAGAATTTTATACTTTTATAGATATGTCTATTAAGCTTTGAACGGGTCCTATTACCCTTTCCCCTTTGTTTTCTACCATATTTCTACAGCTTAAGTATTTAGGCATATTCTACATAGCAACCTAGAGGCAAACGACTTTTAAATCCGGGTTGACGACCGAAACAAGTTAAGAATAATAAAAAAATGTGTTTTGACTCGTAGAGATCAAAGGATCGAGTTAGCTTCATTTGTGTAGTGATTTAACAAACACTTTATATATATTGCATATATACCTAGTAAAATCATATCAGCTACTGTATGACGCCCGCTAGGGCCCATGCGGAGCAGGTGACTGCCATTTCTCGCAGCCCTGGCTATAGAAGAATGGACGGAACACGTGGTGTTCTAGATAGAGCATATTCTAGCAGCCTATCTAGTCGGCGAGCCCCATTGCGCCCCGTGCAAGTGGCGGCGCACTCTCCGCAAACGGATATACCCTCGTCAAAAATAAAAGCTTCCATATGACGCAGCGTTACCTATAATCTATTGGTGTAGTAGCACTTCTCCTGTGTTTTCACTCTCTTATATTTGGGATGCGTATAAGCAGAAACTAAGTATACGATTTTTTGATTAATAAAAACTCCAATAACATAATGTTTTGACACTTGACTGTTCAATAAAGTTTCTTTGACCTTACTTAATTACAATTATTTTGAAATTAAATTCTTGTTATAATTACTGCTTACATAATAAAAGGCAAGTAAATAAAATTGTATGTAGGTACTTAATATTTTACAACATCCTGACATGGAAAATGTAACTAGATGATAATTGGGTAGGTCATACATTCTACAATTATTTTCATACAAAAGAGTGGGCACTGAAATACCGTTTTTTTTATTGCCTTAAGCAGGCAAACAGGCAGACGGCCTACCTGATTAAAAGTGGTTACCGTCGCCTATGGACGTTTGCAACACCAGGGGTGTCGCCAACGCGTTGCCAACCTCTAAGAAATTTTATAACCCCTTCTTAAAGAACCCTATGTCATAGCGCAAAGGGAAAATCGCGGCGGGAAGTTCCCTCCAGATCATTGTTGTACGCGGAATAAATGTTCTAGAGAACCGTTGCGTAGTTGAGAGTGGGAGCTCAAGGAAATGAGGGTGAACATCCCGTCGCTAGCCAGCGGTGCAGTGGTAAAAGTGAGGCGTTGGCACCAGATCAAACACTCCTATTCGTTCCTCGGAACACTCTCCGTTGTACAGGCGGTAGAATATTCATAGAGACGCAAAGTCTCTTCGAAGGCTAAGCGATTCTAAGCCGCCTGTTAGTAAGGGATCGTCGACGATACGAACGGCGCGACGATGGATGGAGTCGAGGGACCGTTTTATCTTGCTTTTAAAATAATATGATAAAAATTGTTTAGACAATTGAATACAATATTTGACTAATTTATGTTATGACGTCATATCTTGTTCTTGTACAAAATCTAGGGGACTTCAACGTTCGAAGTGTCTCAATTGACTTGACTGGGAACCGGCCTATTGTCTTATAAAAATATACATAATTATGAAAATCTAATTCTTGCATAACGAAAGGATACTACAGATTATCTTTCTCTCACTGATATTTTATTATTTAAAATGTGATTCTTAACAATAAATTAAACAGCTCAATAAATTACTTTTTAATCTATACCTGATATGGTTTAATTTAAATAATTAAG
Source organism: Dendrolimus punctatus (assembly GCA_012273795.1). Classification (NCBI taxonomy): domain Eukaryota; kingdom Metazoa; phylum Arthropoda; class Insecta; order Lepidoptera; family Lasiocampidae; genus Dendrolimus; species Dendrolimus punctatus. Next base: position 9,651,100 of record CM022539.1, read on the forward strand.
TCGTCACGGATTCCAAGCTTTACGAAACTGCAAATTTTACCGGGTAACGTTCATTCTTAATATTATTCTACATTCTTCAGCTTATTCAAGATGCTCCCTTGAGAAGAATGTCCCACTGCTGGGCTCAGACCTCCCATTATTGGGGAACGGACAGTACACTCGTCACACTTGTCCAAGGCGTCTTGGCATGTTTGACACACCGGCCATCTCGATGTTCGGGTTGTATCACGATGTTTTTCTTCACCGTTATTAGCACGTGGTAATTGTAACAATATGCACATCAGGTCAGAAAACTGCTTAGCGGAGCATGCGTTCCGGTCGTTGGGACGCGTGCGGTAGCCATTACCCTATCACAATTTTTTTAACTTTGTCACGAAATTCATATCAGATACCTTTATGATATTAATCAATAGCACAAACATAAATTAGTTCATTTGTAAGTATAATTATGCTTACTAGTCAGCTAATTCATTTATATTTATTAACTTCTATCAAAAGGGAAATATTCTGGAGTATCTTCCATGCTGATATCATTTATCTTAATTTATAGCTCGCCTAGACTCGACTGGTGTCATGTTACCGTCTGACAGATTATTAGTGTAAATAAATATATACATGGATTAGCCTTGAACTAATCGTGTTTCTTATGTTAAATGAGTTCCGATAGCCCACTTCTCCCTATCCTCACTAAACCTATCCCCTCTATCCCACCCGTCTAGCAACGCGTTGCTATCTCCTCTGGTAATTTTAACGTCCACAGGCGACAGTAACCACTTTACATCAGATGGGCCGTTTGTATGTTTGTCCCCTTCTGGTGATAAAAAATTATGTTTGATACATAGAAAGGCAATTATTAAGTGACATTTGATTGCGAAGTCAATGCAATTACACTACGCAGCATGCAATGAAATCTCCTTAAATGTACCTAAGCTGACTTCCGTGTTGCATAACTTGACATATCGGTGTCTATTTTTCAATAGGATAGTTAAAAGTCAAATCTACTCATGCACTCTATAGGTGTAGTAGTGTAGGCCTTTGGACAAAAACTGTATGCTAATGTTTTCCTCATGACCATCCGCCTTAGACCACTAAAGTGGTATAAAGCGGATGGACATGAGGTAGATCAAAAACATCTCCACTCAGTTTAGAAGAGACTATTTAGATGGATGTGTGGTTGTTACAAAAATGGATAAAGTGGGAAATGAGCAGATAAGGGGCTTTGTACGTTACACGTGTGACTGAAAACTTAAAAGGAAGAAGATTATATGGTGTAGGCATCTAATGAGAAGGAATGAAACTTACTTATTATAAAAGTATATTCAAGATAGATGGATTCAAGTGTAAAAGCAGATCAAGAAAAAAACGGATGGATTTTGATTTGACATTCTATTGAATAAAACTTGCTTTTCAATTGTAGTTATATATTTCACAGGCTTTTTATTATATAATATTACATTTTAGAGATTATGGGGTTTATTTTAGACGTATGTTAAGCGAGTGACATGTATGATTTATAATAATATTATCTAGTAATGAAATGAGGTTGTACTGAATGAACAGGTTGTATTAATCGTCAACAGATTTTTTGATGTGACAGCGGAACATGAAAATGATTGTGATAAAATTATAGACGGTCATTTTTGTTACCAAGAAGTTGATCTCAAGGACTAAAATGTAATACAGCAGACATAGTCTATATTTGGAGTAATATAATGATATAGTTAAACCGCGAAAGAACTAAAAATTTGTAGTGACCGCCGCCATACATGTTAGGGATGATTTTTGCAACGAAGTTCTTTTAAGCGGCTTGCAGTACATGAACTAACAGATATCGTCACATAAGGAAAAAGGAGTATCCCATTCAGGCGATCTTTGACGTAGGGAACTTAGTGCCTGGCGGGATTACCCGACCGCATATTTTAATTTTATTTCAATGTACAAGATCTTATAAGATAACGTTAATCACAGATCCTAATGGTAAAAGATCGTAATGAATTTCCTTAAATTTTTTCCTTTAACGTTTGCGTTAATAAGTGGGAAATATGAATGAATGAGTGAATGACAAAATGAAAACATTTTATTGTTCACCAAAAAGTAAAACTACGTTCTTAAAAAATAGGTACAATAAATATTATACAAAAGGCGACCTTATCGCTTAAAGCGATCTCTTCCAGTCTACTCTCTAGACTAAAGAAAATATTAAACCACAGTGGCGATGAAGAAAAGAAATAATATGAAACATTTCACGAATAAGTAAAAAAATTATATACATCATATACTACTACATATACTACATATACTATACAAACGTAAAATATATCTTACTATATGTAGCGTCAACAGAATTTTCAGACCTGAGAGGACCAAAGATAATTAGTAACCGTCAGCTTAAAAGACGATATGGATTTAGTTTGTCCGATGTACAGTGGCAGTGAGTTCCATGAACGGACAGCCTGTACTCTGAAGGAGTTATCAACGAAGGAAGAAGTGTGCAGAGGTGTCAGACAGTGACAGTGTAGAACGCAAATAACGAGCATGAGAAAGATGTAGGAAATCAAAACGTTCATTTAAATACGGACGAGTACAACGATCACAAAATACATTGTACAAAAGAGAGAATAAGTGAACATTCCGGCGAAGGCGTATAGGTAACCATTTAAGCTTCTTAAGGTATTCGGATATATATTTGCGCAACCCAAATATGAACCGATATTTTGAATTCGATCGAGCTAGTTAAGTTAAGTGTTAAGTCGATATAACTGGCATCAGCATAATAAAGTATGAGTAGTATTAACGGAGATTGAGCAAGCATTACTTATTATTGCAACGTTATAATTTTAATGAGTTAAAAATAGCTTATTAGTATAATTGTTTAAACAGTAATTTAAATTGTTTTTATCGCGATATTATTCTAAAAGTAAGATTTTAATAAAGATATTTTAATACAAAAATCTTAATGTTATGCGCAGATTGTTCTAGAATTTGTTATAAATGTTGTCATTATAATAAACTAGACCATGTTTTTGAAACAGCTTTAGTGTCAGTGAAATACGAAGATAAAAATTATAAACATATTATTTATTTTGCGACGCTGGCAAACAGGCAGACGACCCAGCTCATGGAAAGTAGTAACCGTTACCTACCTATAGGTGTTTGCAAAACTTGGACCAGAGCTAAAGCATTGTCAGCCTTTAGAATAAGATAGGAGAATGGGGGGTCAAGTGGTAACAGTGGAAAACAACAGAGGGAACAGGCGAACCAACTCACTGGGAGCCATAGCCTACCCTTCTAAACCGGAGTGCGTAGTGAAGAGCTACATCGTTCTCGAGGTGACCCTGTTAGCCAACAGCCTAGCTGTTGCAACTTAACTGAGAAATATCCGGAGTTAACGGCTGTCGGTCAGAGAGGGAGAGTCAAACACCTCTGGCAAAGTCCACTCTCCGTGGTGCGGCAAGCTTGCGGTGGGTTTACGGCTTCGGCCTTCTGAACCGGCAACACAAACCCAGCAATGGCTGCGGGCGGAGGCTGGAATGGGACGGCAACTGTAGGTTGCCATAGTCGTTTTGGAGGGGGCGAGTACGTTATTTTGGGTGTGCCCTCTTAAGGACTCCAGTAGAGTATTCCAGAGGCACCAGATGTTTGCCATCTTTCCAGTGTGCACGTTAAGACGTTGTCCCTTTCAAGGTCAGCCACGTCCAGTCAAGCCGCAGTTGTTTTCCACTAGAGTTCCCGTGGCCTGGCAATTGGACAAAGCAGGAGCAGGAGGGGTTTTTAGTGGGTATCAACATCGAGTCGCCACACTTCTTCAACGAGTCCCTCGTTGAGAAATCAGTGAATAGGATTTTCCTCACCATACAAATAAAGGATAGGAGGATGAGTGAGAGGGATATTCAGTTTGCATAAGATTTATTATGATGAAGGTATTTTCTGTTTAATGCCGTTTTGGGCCTCCATAGTCAAATGATATGAACTTTTCACTTCTTCTTCTTGCTTTACATATGGATCAACACATTCATTTAAATTTAGTTTCAAGTCAAAATTATTATACTTATTAAAATTAATAAGTATAATAATTTAGTAACATCATGACATTGTGCAACCGCAATAACTCTTTTGCAGTGCAGAATATTCGCAATACAGCATCCTTAGGGCAACAATGAGTGTGTGCGGTCACGAGCGAACCTCACGTTCATCCTTGATAGTTAACGATTGTCCCTTCTCTAGCTCATAGATCAATGACCCTCATTTAACTACCAGTTCTATACAATAAAACTTATGATTAGCCTTCCTACTTGATTACTTTATGTATGTACTCGTGTGAATTTAAAATCTAATGGCGAATATCAATCATATTTACGGAATATGCAACGCTTTAAATCTGCAAAAAAAAATTGTTGTATGGCGGCCTCCTTAGAGTCATACGTTATTATATTAATATAACAACATACGGCTCTAATAATTACAATGTTTAAAAAAAATCGTGGTTTACTAAGTCGTATAAATCAACTTCAAGAAAAACAATATCTATAGTATCAATAGTAAAAACATAAAGATACAAATTTCATATGCTCATTAATTTTCTTTCTTGTCTAATATTCGTCAAATAAATCGTAATAAAAAAGAGGCCGCCACCGTCGTTCATATAGCAAAATAGTAAATATCATAAAAATTCTAACTTAAATGAAGTACATAAATGCAGACACATTTGTAGAATACCAATATATTTCGTAGGTATATAAGTATACTTAATTGTCTAAATAAATATATTTACTAACATTATCTTATACTAATATATAAAGCTGAAGAGCACGTTTGTTTAATTGAACGCTCTAAAATCTAAGGAACTTCTGGTCTGATTTGAAAAATTAAATTAAGATTTGATAACCCATTTATCGAGGAAGACTATATAGGCTATATATGATGACGCTAAGACCAATGGGAGTGGAGCACCAATGAAGAATGTATCAAAATCGAGAGGTTATGAAAACAAATTCGACGCGGACGACGAAGCGGGATTCCCGGGATAAAAAGTAAGGCAGATTTTTAGTCTAAGAATTTACTGTCGGTCAGCAAAAACCGCTTCAATATCAGCCCAATTATTTTTATCTGAATCCCTAACAAACATCAAAGATATCTGAAAAATACATCTCCATCATTTATATAGTGTATGTATTCCAGTTTTTTTTAATAGCTTCATTGTACAGACACATCATATTTAGATTTTCATAGTATTACTAGCTGTCCCGGCAGACGTCGTCCTGCCCGGTAAAAAATAGGGGTTGATCGTAGAGGGTCGAAAATTTAGGGTTGTATGTATCTTTTGATGCTGTATCATAAAAAAATATAAATTAAAAATTTTGTCTAAAAAATAAATAAAAAAATTTAGGGGTGGACTACCCCTAATATTTATGGGGATGAAAAATAGATGTTGGCCGATTCTCAGATCTACCCAATATGCATACAAAATTTCATGAGAATCGGTCAAGCCGTTTCGGAGGAGTATGGCAACGAAAACTGTGACACGAGAATTTTATATATTAGATAGATACAAAGAAACTCGTAAATATTGGAAAAAATATAAATCTTTAGATTGTTTTGCACATGCGTCCGCCATTACGTGCGCCTAATGAAAGTGAAATTTGGTCAATATTGTCTTACACCAAATACAAGTATGTTGGTGAAATCACATGATATAATGATGATGTTAATTGTATAACCGTTATATTAGGCATTTGTTTTGCGAACATTTTTTATGAATACTACGATAATGAATGATACAATAAAAGCTACTCCTCTGAAGTCGATTTACGGAGGTGTGCCGTCAAAGAAATGGAAACATTTTTGTTGTCAAAAAGTAAATTACAAATCAGTTTTTTAAAATTATTTTAAGTAAGTTTGTTTTTAATTTAAACTTTAGACTATAATATTAATATTATTATTTCAGATATTCTTCCATTACCCAACCTCAGAGTTATGAGATGATAATTAAGCTCAAACCGCGATTTTGATTTCCTTTGATGTGACTACCTGCAGCTGTTCTATTTATTATTATAAAAGGAATAAAATTCTACCGCGACAAGAAATAGAAGTAATGGAGTGATCTCTTTTATTACTTGTAATAGATGTATTTTCCTTATTTATTTTCATTTTTGTGGTAACGCTCTTTATTTATTTTGGCTCAGTAGAGCATGAGTATGCAGTAGTTAATGGCAGTTAAGTCTCTCCACTTATGGAGGCGCACAGCGATCGATGCATCATGCCCACGTAAGATATATTGCTGCCACCGCCTTTGCGATCTTAGTGCCAGTGAAGATTGATGTGTATCATCGAGGTTCGCCATTATCGTGATACGTTCACAATCGGCAACTGTAAGCAACCTAAATTCAAATTCAAAAGTTTTTATTCAAAGTAAGTTCCACTGGAGAACTCTTTTTGAAGGTCATACATGTAAGCCAAAATTTAAACCTACTTCCTATTCTATGTATACCGCTTCGCAATGTGTTATCGCTGTCCAAAGGGAAATAAACAGGAAGAAACTCCCCAGCAACACGTCTAGCTAAAAAATATTAATGAAGATAGATGTTTCTGGTAATAAGAAGAGGGTTAAATATAATTAGTAGTAAATTAAAATGGATAAGTGGCGGTAGGCTTTATCAATACTCATTTACAATTGACATCTATGTCTTCCTTGATCGCGGGTACTGAAAAGTGTCCGAAACGTCGGAATAATAAAAGTACCACATTTAAAACGTTAAAGCGTAGTTTTGTTACGTATCTATATTTCTGTAAATCAATTAAGTGTTACAATAATTTTACTGAGGATTTGAGTTGACAGAAAGACGGAAAGAAAGATAATCTTAACTAATCTGGCGATTTAGGCAGTACAGGAAATGAGAACGATGCATCAGAACACACTTTGATCTCTACATTGTTGAGACCACACGATCTTACATAAGCTTAGTTGTTAAAAACGTGTACATCATCAATTATTTTAGGCAAGATAAGGCATGATGTCACGGGACAGGTTTTAATATTTACTTTCACTTTATGACTGACGCTTTTTTTGTTATTTTTGGGTTTACTTCGTAGCTGATCTTGAACAGATTAGCTATTTAACATGAGGGCTCACAAAAAGATGGCAGCTACGGTAATTATTTTGCTTTCTTGCTATTTTTTCGTCCTCGTCAGCCATTCGCAGTCCACTACTAGATGTAGGTCTCCCCAAGTCGACGCCACTCATCCCTGTCCTCTGTCTTTTTGATCCAGCGACTACTGGCGACCTTGTACAGGTCGTCGGTCTAGCGTACTGGAGGACGTACGACACTACGAATCCTAGAGAGGATACTGCATATCGACAGATATGCTGTATCCTCTCTAGGTACTCCATCGGCCATCGGTCCTGCGGCAGACGTGACCGGCCTACTGCCACTTCCTAGTTTTTTATAAAAATCAATTTGTAATTAATTATCATCGAAAACGTCATTATTATAAGATCATTGGGTAAACATAATTAATAACAATATGATTAAACTCAACTATAAGACTATTGTTACCGTGTCTGTCTTTCTACTCCCATTGTTTTCAAACCTACATTGTGTAATAAGCTAAGTTTGCAATCGATTCTTTACATTAACAAAAATAGTCTATTGATACCATATCCCTTTAAAATAAAAGCCTGAAGAAATACGTACGCTTTCACTAATTCGTACAAGACGACAAGTCAAATATTGTATAACAGAACTTTGTCCTGTCCAAGTCTTTTGTGTTGAAACATTTAACGACACGTGCTGAACTGACATAGTGAGGCATTATGTCTTTTACATCAAGAATAATGCCGCTAAGACTACACATGTCACATTATGTCCCCTTCGTGTTTCGTAATTAAAATTTCGCAACTATTGTCTTTAGAAAATTACTTCCGTGTCTAAATACTACTCACCTGAGATGGGGAAATCTGTAAATAATGCGAAGTGGGTTATGCATGCTTTGTTCACTGTACTTTTGGAATGTTTTGGGATGTCTTTCAGATACTGTTTTATATGCTTTGAGTAAAGAAAATCCCATCATCATTGCAGAAAATGTGTTAATAAATCTGAATATAGTTCATTAAAAAACAATTCAACACACACACTATAATAAACCAAAATAATTAAAATAATAATACATACATCGTATGTATAGTGACATTTCAAGATTTTTTTTATCGTATTCCTATTACCGTTGACACAATATAATTTAATTGAAAATTTCCTTTCAATCAGCCTTAACCTTCTACACTGTCAAACTAAACATTGAACAATGACTAATTAAAATTTCGTATACAGCTACCAGCCACACAAGCAGTGTTACAATTCCCTTTCGCAATCGAGCGAATTGCACAGAAAATTCACATAACAACATAATTTAACTTCAAGGAATGGGAAATAATATGATAATCTTAATTACTATGTCCTAATATCTAGACGATCTGTAAGTGGTCGTGGAGAGCACCTGGTCAAGGCTTAGAGATGAATGGAAACAATTGGAGGAGGCCTATGTCGAAGGACAAGCTGGTGAACACGAACAAAATATAAATTAGATGAAATTTGCAAAAATGAACATGTAATCAGCAATAAAGGCTTTATTATTATTATATTATACTAGGATATAGTATTTATATTGAATAATATAATAATATATTATTATATTATTCGAGTCAGGCGTGGACGGAGTCACGGGTCCACGCTTGACTAGAAATTCCTGCTGTATTCCCGAAGCCAAGAGTACCACAATATTTAAAAAGCGGGGATTCCTGGGATAAAAAATATCTCACATTTAATCGCATATAATTTACTATCGATCAGTGAAAAACCATATTGAAATTCTTTTTTTTACTAAAATGGATATTTCAAATCATTCCCAGAAAAAAATCAGTGAGATTCCCGAATAAAAAGTATCGTAGATTATTATTATATTAAATCTGAGAATTTGACGTCGATTAGCGAAGACCCCATCAAAATCGCCCCAGTAGTTTTACGTAAATCCCGAACAAACGTGTTCTCAGTCCTTTATATAGTCTATTCCAGTTTGTTTTTTTAAATAGCTTTAATGTTTACAGACACAGAATGTTTAGCATTTTATCATGGGGGTTGCCTGGAAGAGATCGCTTTAAGCGCTAAGGCCGCTCTTTGTTCAACATTTACTATACTTAGTTTTAAGAACGTAGTTTTCATTTTTGGTGAACAATAAAGTGTTTTCATTCATTCATTTCATTCATTATATTATAGATAATATTGAAACATGAATGTGACTTGGTGAGTAGAAATTATCAATGGAGTAATGTTGTCGTCGTCGTTTCTTTATATTAGGATAATCCATCCACACATCCACTCCATCCGACTGTTATGTTGTCAGACCTTTCAGTCCTTTTGTTTTTCTCTCCAATTTGTTGTTCTTTATCCTTTTTTTGCTTTTTATTCATAAATGAATGAATGAAAACTCTTTATTGTTCACCATAAACTTAAATCTAGACAATTGATATGGATACATTTGTTTTAGCACAATGGGCGGCCTTATCGCTTATAGCGATCTCTTCCAGGCAACCCGGTGTCAGGAGATTTTGAACGAAATTTAAATATAAGATTAAATATCTTATATACCTACTATTGCATTCTATTAGGACTATACACATTTTCTCATCATTACTAACTATACCACACTATCAACATAATATTTTCGAGTTACGAAATTCATGTACGGAGATAATGCAAACAAGGCGATATAATTTAATTTTAATTAAGTTTCTAAGAAAAGTATGTATTACAGTCCACAGCAAACCAAATAGCTTCTCTACTTATAAAGATCTTTGTTTGAAAACCACCTACTGTCCGAGCCATTTATACTAAAGCCCAAAAAGTATGCACGAAATATACTCATAATCTGCGTAAACTCTTGGAACGAGATGAGTAAAGTTATTCCTCCTTATCGTCATACGTGCATACACGTATCTGCTATTTGCAAAAGTGAAAGTTGCCCGACCAACACTTACAATCGAATAAATATTAACCTGTGTATTATATAATAAAGATCAATACCGTACACCGGTGTTTTATACAAAATATTGATGTTTAATCGAGTTTATATCTAGTGCTATTTTCGGCTCACACGAGTTCATTAATGCATTGATACTTTTAGCTTTAGAAATTTTGCAGTTCATTAATATAATATTGTGAACAACAATTCCTACCTATTTACTCATTAAATTGAAAATATGAAGAAGATTTAATGTGAATAGGCATATAGAAACTATATACTGTTAGCTATAGATGTTTTGAAATCAAATCTTAAGAAATAAATTTAATTGCATAAAACATGGTTATAAAGATGTTACGATATAATAATAAAATACACACATGTTTTACTAGGTTAGCGTGCATGGTTGAAGTTAATTGTTTGATAATATAATGTTGATCTGATTACGATGCTAATTTTAGAGGTAAATTTATTAACTTATGAACGTATAGGTAACCTTTACCCATGGGTCGCATAGACTAAAGTAGTTTTTAGGCAACAGTAAAGATTAAAAATTACCTGAAGTAAATAAAAGATATTGGTAGCTTCAGAATTTTTAAAGTAAATGACATGAACTCAAATTGGAATAAGTCTCAAAAATTATAATTTATATCAAAATCAGGTGGTATAAATACTGAAGGGATAGTTTCTCGACTTAACTACTAAACAAAGAAACATATTGATTTTATGCATAGCTTTAACGGTCTAAACAATAGACAAAAGTACTCTGCATGGTCTTATTTTAGCACCAGGTAAAAGGTAAATAAATATTATGTGATAGTAAGTGGAACGACATAACAAACATACGTTCACTGTGTCAGTAGCGCGTCAGTAGTCGCGACTGTACGAAAATTTAATTTTGTCAACGAATACGCAATCGCCGAGGGGAAGATAGCGTCATCGCTGAACGTAACCGCGAAGTTTGATAATACTGTAACTTTCTCTCGCGGCGTTGCGCTGGCGGCTGGCAGGTTGCTTCTGCAGAGTGAGGTGAGCCTCATGCAGCCAGCCTCATTCGGGCCCAGCCAACGAGCCAGCACGTTCGCCGCGAACGGTGTGCGCTCGCACCCACCCGAAACACATCCGGATTCGCGCACGAAAAAATCAATTTAAATATTTGACATTCGAACGTTTCATTAATAAAAACAAAAAGTGATTTCAACAAACTAGTCGTGTTCTTTTGTTTTGTTAAATAAATGCGTTTTTAGTGATATTCTGTTCAGCTATATTTTATTGACATCAACATGGGAACATTTAAAATGTAAGTTGATTCAAAATTGTACACAAGTAATTACTTAAACTATTTAATGCAATAAAAATATGTTTCAATTTATATTGGGTACAAAATTCTTCTCGCACTAAGTAGGACAATGCCAGTCGAGGCTACAAGTTCAAGTCATTACAATATTGCAAATGTTAACTCAAAAGTTCACCAAACATTCACAATTGTTAGCCATGCATTTAGCGGTGTGATCGCTTGTGATCTTGGTTCACTGAAATCAAAATTAATTGGGTTCGCTTTCAGATCAAATCTCGTAAATAATAAATTTGGTATTGGCACTGCTTTGGTCGTTACTGGAATCAACCCCAGAGTTGTCTTAGTGTGTTGTCAAAAACACAGTGGGTAAGGGACAGTACCGTCTTTATCCGGTGCAAGGGGTGCCTAACACCCGGGCGCAAAGACCTAGGAGGCGCAAGTCGACGTCCTACTCATACTTACCTTATTTAACTTGTCAGTTCTGAAGATAACTTAACATCATCTCAACTCAAAACATAATGAATGGGAAACATTGAAATCTTATTGACTACACAGTTTTATTAATTTTATTTTTCGCCCCCCGGCGTGCTTTATTCTTAGACGCCTAAGGAATATAATATTATATAAACAATACACATGTATTTATTGTCATCTGTCGACTTTTATTACAATCATCGTATCTACATATTAAAAACTTGAAAAATTAAATGCAACCGTCCCCCCTATTTTACAACCTTGAATTTATTAATATTGTCTCGTCTTCCACATGACAGAGCAATGGTCTCTAGGCTAGTGATTGTACAAGTTTAATAAATTCCAAACAAGTCCGCGAATACGCCATAAATGGAACGTTGATGAATTTGTAAAGCATGAGTAGGCGCTTGAATTTCGATCGGTTTCAATTCATTTCCTGGTAACTTGTTTGGTTATATTTCATAAAGCTATTTTAATTAGTTAATCGTCTCTACATCTTTATAATATTTGAAATAACTTCCACACTTCACTATTAATAAACTCCAAATATGTCAGCGTGGTTGCTAGTGATAAGCATTCATAGAATCGCTGTTTGCGAGGTATTGGGATTGGGCCTGTCCCGACAGAACAAGTTTTGGGGAAAATTCAAATCCAGAACACATCCCTCAACACTTTTATTTTTTTAATGATTTTATGGCCAGGTAGCATTGACTTATAAGCCAGGTTATCTACAAACAATTGAGTTTTCCATAAGTACAGATACACCCACTCACTAAAATAGACATGAAAAAAGATTAATCGGACCAATAAGCGTAATTTATTTGATTTAAATGACATATTTGGGTTTATACCTATTGATTTGTAATATTGAGTAGTTCACTTGACTCATGGAATTCCCGCTATAGCAGATTTGAGATAGAACTTTTTTTGCTCTTTGACCTTACAAACTATTATTATTTGCCCAGAGGCATAAGGGCCTCTCCACTTCAAGGAAGTGACTGTTTTGGATATGCATACGCGAAAGACGTGTAGGCGGATTATCCAAATGAATAAGCCTTATGTGCACTTCTTACGTAACAATTCTACACCATAACAATAAAATGTAGATTAAATCTGAAAAAACGGTACATTCTTTTGGAAAGATTCAAACCAGAGTCATTGGAATTAGACGCAGGTGCTTTAAGCTATGAGCCCTTACGACCATCGGGACACAATTATTACTGACAATGTGTATATTTTAGTCATTATTTTAACATTAGTGCATGTCTACATATGTACATACGTAGTAGGTATTTGTGTAACTGCATAAAGATACATAATAATTATTTCTGCCATGTGAGGTGTGACTGTAAAAATTGCTTTGAATTAAGTTTTTTGCACTCTTGCAGGTACGTTTCTAATTTGATCATAACTAATGTGTATAAATATTTTAGTATAAATGATCTTCAAAACATTAAATAATTTTATAAGATAAAATTATTGTAATAATATATGTACGTCTGACCTACATTTAAAAATACTTCACCGACTTTTAAGGTCACTTTTTAATTTTAATACTGTGTCACTTTCATTCTTTTAAGCTTCACACAATCTATTACGGCCACCTCTCGTAGTTACATAAACGTTGTATAACTCGCCGAGACTAGATCGAGTCGTCTAGTATAAAATTCGTAAATAAATATTTGCTTTACTTTGAACCATACAAATTGCATACATTTGACATATAGCTCGAAATCGACGCTAAAATATAAAATAAATATTACTTTAACTATTAAAGATATTTGTGTCAAGGATTTAATGTCGTGTGTATTACAACAACAATTTGAATATTAATTATCAAATATAGTAGTGCATATTATATTTACATAAAATTTTAATTTAAAAAGTCATTTGTTGCAAAGTTATTCTTTATTTATTTTTGGACACAGTGCCGACTTTGGGTGCCAGCGTGCGAAAATGAACTTGCGCCCCCATTACCAATTATAAAATATAGCATTTAATTTGTATGTTCCATTTATACGATTCCCTATGCATTCGTCATGTCTGTCTGTCCGTCCAACTCTGTATATGAGAGTAATTTTTCTCGAAAACTACTGAGTTTATATGGATGAAATTGGCAGGAAGATGCAGTCAATGCCACTAAACTTGTGTAATACATTTAACTGAGAGTTGATTTTTTATGTCCACATATTTATGTCGGGAGTCGTTAGATTTTGAAAAACAATGATGACGTTCTTTAATGACCTTACAATGAAGTCAGTCACACAACTTACGCCCTTTTGGCCAACGCGCCCGTGCTCGAGTGCCGCGCACTCGTTACGCCCCGGGTAAAGACGGCCCTGTCTTAACTTTAATATTTTTCACGCTTTTCAAAGTCCCTCCTCTCTTGTCTAGAGATCTAAGAGTTGTTGACCTGCCTAGTTCATAAGTACACAAAGTATGTAAAGTATTTTTTAAAGGAACTTCCATTACACATTCTGGTCTCGCTAATGCCTAAAATCGACTCCAGATTTGCTCGTTGTAAACCATGTCACAAACGTAATTATTAATATTATAATTATGATATATGTATTATATTATCTGCCGATTTATTTACTTAAAATGCAGTTTAACCGGTTTCACGTATTGGTTTGTAGATTTCCTTATGATCACTGTTTAATTTTGTTATCTTATGATAATTGTAATAAACATAAGACCACAACACTACATAAGCTATGCATGTACATAGTCTGCCTGGCTTTCTTTCAAGCTATTCAAATAAGACGAAAACAATGCATCGAAAAACCTATATGTCTACTATATACATATATACTGTTCGCTGAAGTACATTAGCCCAAATTCTAATTACATTATTCTTGTAAGTCTCTCGGAAAATATTGTAAATTACAGGAATAAATTAGAATTGCATAAAAATTTAATTATAACTTGTTACGTAATACAAACTCCAACAGTAATCTCATGCGTGGGTATACTATCTGAAAAAAGGTATAAATATGTAAGTAGTTACAAAGAGCGTGGTCAGACCAGCAATTTATTTTTTGTCTTTCTATTGTTTTTGTGCATGTAATAGGTACTCCTTGAAATTAGCAGCTAGTCTACATTTCCGTAGTATTTTGATAATTGGCGGACGTCTATACTTTCGTGTTAGGTAGTAGAGCCGAACTGTGGCGACTTTGTGCAGCTAGTCTGTCCATCGAGCTAAAAGGGCATTCAGCATTATGTATACCGAGATGCGGTCTCTACTTCAGAACTCATCTCCTCCATCGGCCATCAGGCCTTATGTTAAAACGCAGGGGAAAATTGTCGGACACCATCCTCGGGCCTTTCGGGAGAAGAGAGAGAGCCAGATGCATGCATTGAAGGTGCATGGACCTCTCAGTGACGGGTTCACCACGCTAGCTTCAAACAGAAGCAGTCGTGAGAAACCGATCGCCGAACTACCCACTAAACCTAAACCAAAATTTTCTTTATCATTTAATTACCTGTTGGAACTTTTTAGAATGTTTTTTGAATATTTAAATTTATGATATATTTTATGTGATGATACTTTTGTTTTTGAAATGTCACCTGTGAAAAATTTCTGTAAGAACAAATCAAAATATAATGATTACTAGAAGCGAATTTCATATATTTTCGCTATAATATATGGTATATGCCCGTTAATATATGGTCGTAAACTTAACTAAAACTTAAAGCTAACTCAAACTAACTGATATATTATACATAGGGCGTTGAATAAAATGAAAGATCTATCTATCTATATTGCCGGTAACTTTTGTTGTAGGCTTAGAGAAACTCACCTATGTGAGTTGAATCCTGTATATAATAACAAATAAAAATATCACATTCTAAGTACAGACATAATAATCGTTGTCTATTAAAGTATTGTTTACCGGTGTAGGTTTTACACCTAAGCATTACTAATTTGTTAAATTGATATTTTTCCTTATTTTGCTCATCATATCTTCTTGAAAATGATGTAATTATTTGATCAAAAATACATATTATACATTTTGTATGATAAAATTGTATTGTTTTGTATATTAATTGATTTAATATTTTCTTAAGTTTTCGCGACTTGTACACATAATAAAACTACGTTTTAACGGTTTTAATCGCGGTAATTTATTTTATTTAGGTTTATCCGACGTTTCGGCCGCTTTTCAGTTGCCGTGGTCACGGAAGACAAAGATGACATTTGTCAAACGTGTATTGTCAAAGTTTTTATTCAGCCTACCGCCAACTTGTTCATTTTAATTATTTAGTTTTAATTTTGTTTATGGATATTATTTACTCTATGGGAGCCTAATCTAATTTACCACCGCTTCACAACATGTTGTGGCTTGAAGAGAAGAAGCGGCGCAAGAAACTCTTCAGCAAACATGCCTAGTTCTAAAATTTTTTTTATTTTTTTATTTGAATCAATCTCAATAGAGAAGATGGTTGGCAGGTACCACCTGTTTGGGATCCAATCATCAAAACTATTAAGACCCAAACCCAGCAAAAAACAACTGCCAGACCTCAAGACACTGTGAGCTCTTTCTGCGTGCAACGAAACAAACCGACTTGACTGATAATTTCTTTTATTTTTTCCTTCCACTCATTTTAATATTATATAAAAAAAAAATTTTTAGAACTAGGCATGTTTGCTGAAGAGTATACTACGAGACGAAATTACAAATAAATCTTCGAAATTATGACTCTCTTTACAAACTTTTCTCATATTAACGAAAATTTTCAAGAAGTTATCACAATTCATAGCCCCTATGGCCTATATTATTATACTTCATTATAGTATAAGTGCAAATAGAAAACAATTCTCAGTCAAAGTTCATTCATGTAGATTCAGTAGTTACTGAGAAAGTGACTGTGACGCACAAAGACGGACATGGCGATATCACAAGCGTTTCGTTTTTGATAAAAATGCCTGAAGGACCTTAAAAAATGCCACGTATAATTGATCACTTAGCTTGGCGTCACGTATTCGTAAAAGAGCAATCCAATGGCACGGATTACGCAATTGGCCATTGGACGCATCGACGACGCCACGACATGCGTGCTTCTCTTCACAATTGCGACCCGCATTTCTGGCTGTGTCACGGCGAAGTTGCGTCAGTCGTATACTAACATTAATCTTCCTTTATTGTAGCTAAAAATATACAAATTATACTTTCATTTTCTATTTTTAAAATTATTGGCATCTAAGTTATTTACAGCGTTATAATCCGTAGATAAGTAAAAATCATTTGATTCATTCGTGGTTAATTAATAATGTACCATCCCATCTACAGTCGCTGTAATTCTCAAACATGATTTAAAAATATATTTTATTTTTCCTTCATGTTTTGATTTGTATTTCTATTCCAGCCATTTATCACAATTGAATCATATATTACAGAGTAAATTTACCCCAATGACAGAGTATAAAGAAATTTTGTTTTCAGTTTGTATAGATAGATAACTCTTTATTATACACCAATACAAACATGAACTTATAGACTGGTAAACAAGTGCCTTTTGGACCAACTTTTTTCAGCAGTCTCCGAAAATTATAAATGTGGTGTCATTCGATTCGGAATGGCATCTAGATGATTTTTGAAAAAAATTAAGTTCCGCTTGCAAAAAATTAGAAAATCAATTTAAAAAATCTTTATTACTTATTGAGATATTTGCAAAAAACTAAACCCCCCCTTTTTTTTACTTAATTGTTAATAACTTTTACAATTTTTGCAATCGGAACTTCATTTTTTTCAACAATCATCTAGATGCCATTCCGAATCGAATGACACCTCATTTATAATTTTCGGAGACTGCTGAAAGTTGGTCCAAAAGGCACTTGTTTACCAGTTAACTTAAGACTAAAATTATATCTAGTTAGGGCGGTCATATCGCTAAAAAGCGATCTCTTCCAGACAACCCCACAGTTTGTATTTGTTTCTTCTTTATTTATAAAATAAACACACTAGAAGAAGTAAGCAATTAGATTATCACGAAAATATAAACGATGAAAAGAAATCCATAACACGTACATCTTTTTTATCTATGTAGATTGTTATAACGCCAGCTTGACAGTTACGTATAAAGTATTCAAGTGAAATAAGTCTCCTTGAACAGAAAACTTCAGGGCTCCCCACAGTTTCAGCGAAATGTCATAAAGAACGACTTGCTAACAATAGAGGTCATTGAAGATCTTGCAAAGTAGAGTGGATTGTATAGAAAGACAGAATTAATAACTGCTAGTATCTTGGAAGACGCTACAATTACTGCGAGGTGCTTAATACATATAGATGTTACACTACGTTCTACATAAATATAAATACATGCTTTGATTGTCCTTACGTTTTATCAACATCTTACGCAATTCAACAGGATCTCTTTTTTAAATTTCCGCTTGCATAACATGTTGTCGAGTTCTTTCAGCCCGAGGCGTTTATTGTCATCAATACGTAGAACCTGTTCTTTTGTGAACAGATTTAACGTGTTGCTTATCTTAATGAATAGATAATATATGTGTTAGTTAATCAATCTCTTTGAGATTTACTTCCTTGTATATACTATATATTATTAGGTTCTATTGTATATATTTTCTTACTAATCAATTATTAAGGTTTTAGGATGCATTTTCTGCTAGTATTTTCCTATTATCAAAATTATACTGGCGTTCTTGTTAATCAGTTTGTTCTCAAGACGATAAAGAAATAAAAAACAAATATAAAACTCGTTATCACATTTATATATTAGTATAGAAAATTGTTGATCTGATTTTTCAATAGTGTGTTTTGATTACATCTAAAATCATTAAAAATAATTTGAATATCAATTTATTGCTAATCTATTTTCGAAAAGGTAAATTGTAGTATTTTTATTGTGTGATTAAATTTGTAGAATTGTATATTTAATCACAAGATAAAAATAGTTTTTACATACTAAAACTATTAAGGTCGGAATATTGTATTAAAGGAATGTGTTGATGTCTACATAATAGGCACTAAATAACAGATAATTGGCAAAGCTTCGACAAGTTGCATGTTTGTATAATTAATTTAGGCTGAATAGATTCCATTTAACTCATTAAAAATACACAATCTATGTACTTATGCTAATATCTTGCTTTAGGAGTATAACATGCACATATACCATATGTATCTTCTCTGATATTATATAGTATCTGGTCTCTTTAGATACAACGTCATATTGAGATACAATTACTAGTATGCTATGAGTGGCATACTTGTAATTGTGAGTTTGTGTCTCATATTGAAATAAATACAAGTATACCTCTCATAGTTTGTATCTAAAATTGAAATACAATTATACCGCTCAAAGTTTATATCTCATATTGAATAACATGTATACCGCTCACAGTTTGTGTCTCATATTAAAATACAAATATATCGCTCATAGGTTTTGTCTGATATTGAAATACAAGTATTCCGCTCATAGTTTGTGTCTCATACTGAATGACAAGTATAGAGCTCTTAGTTTGTGTCTCATGTTGAAATACAAGTATTCCGCTCATGGTTTGTATCTCATATTGAAATTCAATTATATCGCTCATAGTTTGGGTCTCGTATGGTGAAGTTTCGCCTTACGCTACCTAACCTCTACACAACACACTGGCTTATCTGTTCTAGGGAGCAGAATATAGACCTAAAGCACCTTTCCAAGCGCAAGTCTCGATTTCACACTATGGCATAGTGATCTGCAGAATTAATCTGACCTTACACCTTACTCTCGTAAACCTCTAAGACAATATTCACAATCATAGTGCGGAATAAGACTGGGCTCGTACTTGCTATGTTTTTACAGCGTACAAAATGTAAACTTAACCTAATCAAATTTACAAACTTAAAAATTATATAATGTTTTCTATATGTTACTGTAAAAACCCTAACTACGGTAAAACCTATGATTTACCGCTAAATCCCAAGATTAACCAACACGAGTTGATAACTGTCCGTAATAATTTAAAATATAAAGAGTTCCCGGCTTTTACCTCATTAAGTGGTAAATCTTAAAATTAACCAACACCAGTTTATAGATGTTGATTTTGGGAATAAAACAAGTAGTAATAATTTGTTATTAAATATTTATTAACTATTTATTACAATTATCAGTTTAATACATACATAATATCTACTTTCTATTCTTCTTCTATTCCTTTTTTTTAATGTACAAAGCACGTAGAAAAACTGACCGACTGACATATCAGCACACGGCCTAAACTAGTGGTACTAGGTCCGTGAAAATTTGCATGCTGATTTTCACGGTCGATTGAAAATATATCCCCCCCCCCCGTAAGGGGGTGCAAAAGGGGGATAAAAGTTTGTATGAAAATCCCTTATGTGCAAAGTAAAAAAGACAATATTTTATAAACCTACTTCTGGTTACAAATAAATGAACACATGTATCAGTGTTTTTGTGAAATCAAACTAAGGGGGTAAAAAAGGGGATGAAAGTTTGCTCAAACTACGACTATTTTTAATCTACGCAAGTGAAGCCGCGGGCAACAGCTAGTTTATTATATAATAACCAATTCTTTGCCATTAACGTGCTTAAAATAGACATGTATCGCTTCGTGTTAGCGCTTCGAAACCACGTCATTAGTTTAACACGCGGATACTAAATCCACTTAAGCTACCATTCTTACTTTATTTTTAATATCTCAAATAATCAATCTCAAAGTTTCATTACTAATAATTATACGTGATCTATTTAACTGCCTGTATAAAGCAGTTAAGAGGTTAATAGAGGCCGCATTACCTTCAAACGTTGTTACGGTTATTATAGCAGTGTTGGGTTGAGTAAGAGCGCGTGCGCATCGTTACAGCATGAGTGCGGTTGAAGTTAATTTTCTTCCTTCCTTTACGCATTACACAATATTAATATTACATAGTGTGTAATTTTCAACAGTAATACTGTAAGCATTTTTTATATTAATAAGTTCAATACCTTTGCACTCAGCTGAGATGAGAATGTTGAGACAAATATCTCTCTTTTCTATCTCCGTATCCCAATTATTTGGGGTCGGCACAATATGTCTATTCCTTCCACACTCCTCTATTTTGGCATACATCTTCTGTCACACCACATATCATCATATCATGCTTCACACAATCCATCCATCTTTTTTTGGTCAACCTTTACATTTGTACCCACCGATCCACTTAAATATGCGGTGTTACTAAAATGGATAAGGTGATTAAATGAGTACTTATGGGATTTTTTTAAAAATTTTACACTCATGTCTGAATAATTGAAAGAAATAAGTAATAAAAGTTACGTGACAAAAATGATGTTAAACAAGAAAATTGATTGGCATAAATGTAAAAATAGTCCAACAAAGATATGGATGGATTGTTTGAAGACTGACCGGCTGATTTGTTATGTGACAGAGGACGTATGCCAGAATAGTTACATGAAAGAAAAAGACATATTGTACCGCCTACAAATGATTAGGAGAAGGTAAGGCTGCCTGTCCATTGAAGCGGAGCGAGGCTGCGGAGCGGAGAAATGGAGAGATGTTAACCAATAGGATTGGCTGTCTGTCCATTGACGCAATTTTTATGCAATCCTATTGGTTAATATTTCTCCCTTTCTCCTCTTCGCAGCCTCACTAAGATAAATCTAAATAGCCCTTAATCTAAATTAATAAAATTAGTTAAAGAGTGATAGGAATCCATAATCCCTTAGGACTGTAAGTACAATATTGAGCCTGAATCAGCGTTTTCTAAGACTATGATGCCCAAAAGACTGGCTCGTTACTTCACTGGATCGCCATACTGATCCGTTAGGCACCAGGCTTATGATTCTTTTTGTTTTGTTAACGCTGGAGGAATACATTTACGCATTCCTCGTGCTCTAGGGGAGGTGACCGAGTAGTTAGTGAAACTCCCAATGGCCGACGATACACACAAGCTTCTGATAGCCCTCTATTTAACTGGGAATCGATAAGTCGTTTTATATACATGTTTTAACAGTGAATGGTTTGTTTTAATAAGCTAAATTAAAAACTACACGTGCGTATACCTCATATAGAAATATGATATGGCTCTACAAGGCTTATGAATCTCGCCAGTGTCAGTTTATTCAAGAATAAAGAAGCTTAAAAATCTTCTAGTAAATAGGCTCCGAATGACAGTCATATAAAAAACCCAGCAAAACAAGGGCGTGTTTGTAGCAGCTGGAAAAAGATCATTTCAGTAATGAAATGTTCAAAAGAAACACAATTCTTGCTTTCAACAATCAATATCATACAAATGTCGCTTATTTTTAACCAACATTATACATATTTTAATAAAACTGCACACGAAAATCGATGTTCAAGTTCAAAAGTATTAAGATAATAAATGTGCATGTGGGTACACTTCACGGACTTTTTTGCACGTCAGTCACCGTAAGCAAGTAAACGTTAGTAAACTTTTTAAACTCACAAAATGCGACAGATCATAATTAACCGTTTTTGCTTGTCTATCACCCGCTTTAGAGTTTCGATTATGTAGCAGTGAAAAATTTAATGCAGATGACTACACAGTGAATGCCCTTATTCAATTATATTTTGGAATGTTAATCTCCTTGAATATAACGGTACTGTAATAAGACACTATTATTTACAGTCAGCAGCTGCATAGCTTGATCCCTTTAACCAAGCTAATACTGATATTTTGAAGGCCAACTGGATTATTAGCTTAAAACAAGTTGTTCTAGCCTAAACAAATACTTGTTATTAATACGAGCTACACAACGTACGCTATTAAAACGAGCTAAACAAATACTTGTTATTAATACGCGTACGTACGCGTACGCTTACACAAAAATGTAAGTTAAAAACCATCCGATTTTGAAAAATTCTTCATTGTTGCTTCGCTCCTGTTAGTCCTAGCGCGATGATAGCCTATCGATAAATAGGCTATCTAACACTGAAAGAATTTTTCAAATCAGACCAGTAAGTAGTTCCTGAAATTAGCGCGTTCAAGCAAACAAACAAACTCTTCTGCTTTATATATTAATTACTTCATTTCATTTATCGTTCAAGAGCATTTTCTTGTCGGTGGAACCTCTTCCAATCTTCTTTATTATAGGCCAGTTGTTTTACTTCTATGTAAGACACGACACCCACTTTTTCTTTTATTTGATCCATAAATAATTCTTCATTAGTCTTCTTCTCTTTCCAACTTATTCTCTCCATGCGTCTCCAACAACACATTTCATGCTGCAATGCTTCTAATCTATCGTGTCATTGTTCATTAGGGTGGTCGTTAAAAATTAAATTTCTTGCGGCGCCCCCTAAAAAGCTTCCTTTTAATGAAAAAACCTTGGGAATTTTTTTATAATTTTTTCAAGTCAAGACAACACGTGCCTCAAGACGATTCAAGTTAAAACTAAAAATATAAGAAAAAATTAAAGATAAGCTTGAATCACGAAGAATTTTAAACTTTTTCTGAAAATATAATTTGAAATTCATCACTGAGAATGATAATACGAAAGGTATTTCATTGTTAAAACTTTTCCAATCTTAAAATAATGATTACTTCATACTTAATAAGAAGTTTCCTGAAAAAACATGATATTACCCAAAAATTAACTTGAATCGTCTTGAGGCACGTGGTGTCTTGACTTGAAAAATTATTTAAAAATTCCCAGTGTTTTTTCATTAAAAGGAAGCTTTTTAGGGGGCGCCGCAAGAAACTTAATTTTTAACGATCACCATATTGTTCATGCTTCACACCCGTATAAAGCTATGCTCCAGATAAAAAAATTAATTAAACTTTTTTAACCGGTTGTGCTATTTTAAAAAACTCGTTTTGCAATTGTTATTCTCGCTATTATGTCGTCTGTGCATCGAGAATCTGATATAATGACGCCTAGATATCTAAATTTTCCTACGTGTTGGAATGTATTACTATAAGATATGTGTAGGAATTCTGAAAACATTGCAACCATAGCCAATAGTTATGGCTTTCATCTAAACATAGACTAGAACATAAATACTCCGGATGTTTAAATATGAGTTACACACATTACGCATGAAGTCGTGGCTCGTAGTGTAAAGGTCATGACTACACTACACATGTTAGGAAGCGATTAAAGGCCAATCAAACTGCTTTTAACTCATTAAACACAACTTAATTGTGAGATCGAACAATAACACATCATAAGAAAAACGCAATGAATGTAGGAAGTTCTCTGTTTGCGTTTGTACTTTCTGCGACTCGTTTTATTGTATTTTTCAACGTCATAGATTTTCTTGTATAATGTCTTGATTGCCATAGGAAATCTCGTGGTAAATTTTATGCAATCAAGTAAATATTCCCTGACGGCCCCTGTGGTTGAGCGGGTTAAGCCTTTTCCGGCCTACTTCACTGTAACGCAGCGGCTCCGGGTTCGATTCCTGGTATAGTAAATTTCGGACACGTATTTTCTCCGTTATTTACCATGGTCTGGGTGTCTGGGATCGGCCCCAGAGTGGTCCGTTATATATTACCCATAACACAAGCGTAACTTGCTTAATTTGGGAATATACAATGTGAGTGTTTGTCTGCCGATTATTATTATTATTTTTGTAAAGGTAACCTTTTCTTAGCCATTTGGCTAGTTTGATTATTATTATATAAATATTATTGTAGATATACATATAAACTATATATATATATATATATATATATACACATACATAGAAATCTGTAAATATACCGCAAGCTACATCCAATATTAACACTATTTAAAAAAGTGAACTCTACAGGAGAATCAAAAAACGTTTTGATTAAATATATTATTACAATGCCTTCCTAGTGGATACTTTTGTTACTTTTAAACAAGACTTAGCGCTTGTACGATATTACGATAGATGCATTGAAAAGTCGATTTAGCCTATATATTAAAGTGGACATATTTATTTCCAAAATGTCGTACCTACTATATATGATGTATATCATCTTCTCATCATCTATATTTAATCCTGGGGTAGTCTGGAAGAAATAGCTTTTTAGCGATAAGTCTGTCCGTTTGTGTACTACTTTTAGTTTGTAATTTTTAAATAAATAGCTATATGTCTATTAGCATGAAGACCGAATACCGGGAATTCACACTGACCAGCAAACGTTATAAACTCTAGATGTTGCTACTAGTGATTCGTTTACTTTCACGACATGGCTTTTAACATACTGATAATGTGATAATGATTCTTTAATATCGTGACAAACGCCTGTTTATCATATTCTATAAATCACTTAATTTTTAGCATTGCGTTACTAAAAGCAATTATTTATGATAATAATTGCTGTTGACACCTCAAATATACTTGTGTTTCATTAGTAAACATGCTAACCTTTGCTGACACACTGTTGCTATGTAATGTGTTAAGAAGCAATCATTTTAATGAAAAGGGGATTGTTGTTCAATTTTAACAATCGACTCATTTTATATTTAGATAATAATTTATTAAGGGCCAATTTATAATATACAATAAGAGTTATTAGTTAATAGAATAAAATACAACATGGGAAAATCAACAATGACAATTAAATAACAAAATAACAAAAACACTTAAGGCTGGTGTGCACCGACTTTTAACCTATGGTTAAAATAAAATAATCGCCAAAAATGTATAGTAAAACAGTGATTATTTTTGTTTAACCGTCGGTGCACACCAGCCTTAAATTGTTTTATTTTTGAATTTAGTCATGTTAGAGAGAGAGAGAGAGATAACACTTTATTGCACACCCAAATATACAATTACAAAAACAGACTATATTTATATTTACAATATTTTCTAGGTGGATACTTATTTAACTGATAACTTTTATCTGATGATTTAAAAATCGGCTCTTAACGAAAAAAAGCATCTACTCTGTTTATATTACCAAGTTTTATTAATATAAGATTTAATATAATTTATTTCCAATGAAATTATTTTCTAAATAATTTTAGATTAAATTTACATACATTTCTTTGCTAAAGACTTTTAAAAGCCTGTCTAACAAAGCATATATGTAAATATATACAGAGAAAAAAATCACTCGTGTTACATATTGTGGCCACCCCATATTTTTTTTGCAATTTCACAACGCGGTAGTGTAACGGAATACAGAATGACAGAATACATTAAAATATATCTCTACATTCTATACAATCGTATAGACCCAGAAGTGTGAGATCAACGAGTGTAAAAAAACATGATACTGACAGATGGACAGACATAATGATTTTGTTAGGGTTTTCATAAAAAGGGTACAGAACTCTAAAAAGTCTAAACATTTCTATACATTTAGATCGCTTTGTGACAGCAAGGCCAAGCCACAAAGCGGTCTTTAAGCTAAAAAAAGATTCTTTTGACAACGTAGCAGGGACAGTTTGATTAATTGCTCGCTCTTGTATTACTTCTTTGAATGCTTGAAGATAGTTTACGTGCACTATTATGGTTATTCTAGGATATGTCCGCGACTTCCACGCTTGACTTAAAATTTCCGCAATATTCACGTGATAAAAACACATTTTATTACATAAAATTTGCTATCGATCAGTATAAATTCACATTGGAATCCGAAACATTTTTAATCTGGCCAATTTAAATCATTCACAGTAAAATTCCCGCCGGATTCCCTGGATGAAAAGCAGCACAGATTTTAAGTCTAAGAATTTCCTGTCGATTAGCTAAAATCGCATCGAAATCGGTCCAGTATATTTTACGACAATCCCGAACAGACTAGAAACCTAAAATCTTTTTTTAATAGCTTAAATGTACAGACACATATTTAGAATTTTATAACATTATACATATCTATTTTAGTTTACTAGGTTAAGTAGCAAGGACACGCTTAAGACACCTTGCAAAAAGTGATAGGAAAATTCGGTTGATCTCTCAATAAAGAATAACAAAAACCATTTGAAAGGTTTTGAAGGTTTTGAAAGGACAATACAGTTCACTTAACAGAAAAATTCATACTTATAAATGTAGTAAAATACGTCGAGTACACGTCATATATTATATAAGCCAATTTAATTAACAACTATGTAATACTATATTATATTTATACGATACAATTTAAAAAAAGAGAAAAAATCGTTTATTGGCCAAATGCGATACAGACAAAATAGACGAAATAAAATAATTGGAACTACTTATGCAAAATGGAACCAACCCACAATCTGACAGCTTTGAGAAAAAGCCGTTTCTATTAAAATTTTGCAAAAAAAATTTAGAATATAGGATATACTAATGTACAATATTCTAAGTATTTTTTTCCAAAATATAGACACATTATTTGTATGCAAAATTTTAATATAAACGGTTTTTTCTCCAAACTGTCAGTATGTGGGTTGGTTCCATTTTGCATAAGTAGGTTAAATTTTTACAGATATATGCCGCAATTCGGCAAATGGGGTTGGCACTCAGTATATTACTGTGTCGGAAGATATTCCGCCACCCCACCCCGAAGTCTACATTACCAGAGACCCGTATAAAAATAATTATTTAATTAGCAGTAAGTACTGGAAGAAATTTCAACATAAAATAAATAAAAATATTATATTAATGAGAATGAAAATAGATAAAATGATTTAGTACGCATAGTGTTTTCGTGTACATAGGTATATCTATAATTGAATATGCAATTAATTAATTAATTAATTATTACAGATAATATGTGTCTGTCTATCTGTTAGTCTGTCAGGTCAAGGTAGGTACAAGTGATCGAGTTAGTGTGTGGTTAGACTTATTAGACTAGTGTAGTCAGTTTAGTAAATTCTCGGTGTCGTCATAAGGGAGTTCTATTAGCCAGTTGAATAATTTTAATTTACATTCGCGATGTGTAAGAGAGTACATACTCTCTTACTCATCGTGAATTAAGTATATATTTAGTAACTTTTTAAGTAGGTTTTAAATTTTTTTAATTAAAATAGTAAGCATGTTGGACAGCTAATCGAAGGAGGCATGGTACGAGGGTAAAAAC
The DNA here is from genome assembly GCA_012273795.1 of Dendrolimus punctatus. Classification (NCBI taxonomy): domain Eukaryota; kingdom Metazoa; phylum Arthropoda; class Insecta; order Lepidoptera; family Lasiocampidae; genus Dendrolimus; species Dendrolimus punctatus. The sequence goes on from CM022539.1 coordinate 9,678,832, forward strand.
TAAATCGTATCCTTTTTTATTATATATACCAGGTATTCGACCGATATTCCGACCAGATACCGTTGTTATATTTCTGTAACCTTTACAAGAAGGTGACCTAGACTCAGTAATTAATTTATAGTTCTGAACAACTACAGGAAGAATCCGGAGCTTAATTTAATTTTTATTACCATTAATTAAATTTAATTGTCTTTTTGTATTACCTACATATAGATAATTGAGTAGTAATAGTTAGGTAGTGTTTTAATATTAGTTTTACATATGCTCACAGTTTCTTCATAACAATACTCAAGCAGCTAATATATTGTTGAGTATGTACTCGTAGGTATGTCAAAATTATTCTAGTCATGTGACGACTTCTCTGCGCCGTCGGTAATAACATATTCAAGTAAACCGGCATAAGCGGCATTGTGAGCTGTGTTGTGGGAGCTTAGGTAATCGTTTTTCCCCGCGCTCCAGTCAGTTTTCGCAACAACATTGCCACACTGAGAGTCACCACTTTAATTGCCACTTTGAAATGCACTCTATTTCAATACTATTGCTAGTCGCGATTATCAGATTGTATTCAGTCGGGCTATAAGAAACAATCACGTGGTAACAGCGCCTGGGCGTTAAGTTGGTCAGAGCCGGTGGTAGGCCGATAATAAAACGTGCATAATCGATGATTGCGGTTAATTTCCGCTTTAAGCAAACAAATTAAGATTTTGTTTAACAAGCACCTCGTGATTCGGTTTATTACTGTTTTTGCAAGATGCTGATCTAACACGGGCTATAATTTGTATAAATGTTTCCATGTAATATTACAATACTTTCACGCTTTGTTGCTGACGAATCAATCAGTCATGGCGCGTTAAAACGCTAATGAATGAATACGCTTATTCCCAAGGGAGTTTAAAGGGAACGCTTTTGCACTATGAAAATTAGATTTAATAAGCCGTGGTAGGTAATTCAAGAAATTCATAATCTGGTTTAACATTACATTTATTTATAATTTTCTTGCAAACAAACATATCCCATAATTACAATTCATAAAATTACATTACACTGTATTTGTTCTTTGTGGGTGTAAAGCATAGATTCACAAGACCCCTGGGATCGAAATTGATTTCCCAGGGCTCGACATAATCAAAAACTGAATTTGTGGGTCGACGACGTCTAAAAATCGACCCCTATTAATTAACATAAGTTCTTATTTGACACTTAAGATACTGTATAAGTTGTGTTACGTATACATGTGTTTTTTAAAATAATTATCTAGTTGAGTATTACATATGATATTTTCTGAATTTTTATTTATTCTGTTAAATTTTGATGAGAAAATAATGTCAAGTTTAAATGGTTAACCGACCGCAAAGTTTTGAAATTGGTAAGTGTTTTGTATTAATACGAAAAACTAGAGATAGGATTTTATTCATTCAGTTCATTTTGGAAAAGGGGACTCTTGCCCGAAACAGTTTGGGAATTCCTGTTGTAAAGCCAAAAAACGGTAATTTTAAGTGCTTAGCTTGTGTATTTATTTACTTGTCTATTAAAATAGGGATTTTAGGATCAATAATACATTACAATCAATTTTATCCGTGCAGGAACGGAGATAAAATACAATTCTATGCGGTCTGGCGGATGCTGTCAGAAGCGCCAAAACAGCCCACAGCCAGGTGGCAGGGTATTTGCCCGTCTGGATGCTTACCACCCCTGGTCTAGAGTATAGCGCCATTACAACTTTGAGTTGTGTTCTGGCATTAATAGCCAGATTCCAATCTCCCTTTAGAGAGCAGCAGCGCATTTGTAGTACTTTTGGTGTTGCAAATGTGCATAGGCGTTAGTAACCGCTTTCCGTCAGGTGGACCTGTCTGCTAAATTCATGCAGTAAATAAAAGTTTTGCCATCTGATAAAGAATCCTGTACGAAATGATCATCAGTTCCATTACTTCCATTGTACGCTTACATTACACCTTGCCTAAGACCCGCATAAACGTATTTACAAAGTTACATCATATGGATTTACAGCATATAGTAATTTAAATGCGGAAATGGTTACGTGGACTACTTCTATATGCAAATTATTGTAAATAAACATGGCCTTAATTATTCCTTATGGTAAAAAGCTATGTTTAACATCATGGACAGTAATAAAGCGATATCAATAGATATGTCAAATTGAAAGAAGACGTAGGTCAAATCTAACAATAGAGAGCGTAAAAGAATAACAGAAAGAAAGACTTTATTGAAAGAAATAGTGACATAATTACATTCTTTATACATTATTGAGAATTTGTACGCCGCAATTTCAGCAAACAAGTTCGGCACTCAGCATATTGCTGTGCCGGAATTATATCCGACACAACGCTGATATCCAATACAAACCTTCCTTTTAGCGTATTAGTAATAATATATGGTTATATCCATATAATTTATATACATTTTGTTTACTAATAATCTATAGAAGATTAGATATAAGTATTAAAGTAATCTTTTTGGATCGTTGTATAGTTGTACGTTGGTTTATTCGTCCTCTACACCCTTGGATATGGACCTATTTCCTGAAATTTGATATAAGTGTACTTTTTATAAAAATTACAAAAGTATGGTTAGTTTTATCTTAGACTAGCGACCCGTCCCGGCTTCGCACGGGTAGACATTAGTAGTTTTAGTAGGGTTCCCTAATTTTTTCTAGTAATAAATATATCCTATGTTACTCAGGGGTAAATATCACTCTAATGGTGGGAGACTTTTTGAAATCGGTCCGGTAATTTGCAATATATTAATTACAAACATACATAAGTACATATCATTCCTCTTTCTAATATTAGTATAGATAACAGAATAGTTTTCACTGGAAACTGAAAGCGAAGTTTCCGCAACATTATGGAAGAACACAAAGAGCGGGAATCAGCAGTTTAAAAAACGTAACTTTGAAAAATGACTAATGCTACATTATAGATGCCACATTTTAGTTATTTTTATTAGTTAAAACATATTTCTTGGATCAAATTAAGCAAAAATTGTAAAAGATTTATTTTAATATTCATTTCATTGTTTGTCTAATTTGATCTAAAAACACGTTTTAAATACTGGCAATAAAACATTCAATAGTGATAAAAAATAAATAATCTATGGCATTTATTCTTATAGAATTAATTGTTCTTTTTTGTCTATCGTCGTCATATCTCGTCGTCGATTCTAGCTCCTTGAATTATTCGTCTACAATATATCTCAAGAAAAGAGTTCCTCTGACAACTTGAAAATAAATATTACTTTGGCATACCTTGTTATACAAAACAATAATTCCTGAATATACTCGTACAAGATAAATTAAATGAATCCTTTTCTAAACTTGTTCTAAGAGCATATTAAATTAGTTCCGGAAAACGATTTAAGAAAAAAGCAATTCGCGATAAACCAATTTAATAAGAATCGCAGCTCATCGTCTTTATTGACGCATGCGTATGTGATACGTATTAAAGAAGCATTCAGGATGTCTATCCAACGACGTAAAGGTCGACCGGTGTCCGGCTTGTGAGGTCATCACCATGCGTTCCTATCACGTACTACCTTTTTTGTTGAGATAGTCCAATTTTGTTAAGATAGTTATGTAAGTTGACTTCAGATTAGGTATTAAGGGTTCGTATGTTCTGTGTTGCAGTCATATTTTAGTGGTAACTCAGTTTCTACACATGGCCCGTTCGTATATCTTACTATTCATTCACTTGCCTTACCATCGGTTAAATATTGATATAATTTCTTGTATGAAGCTTTTCTTTTACTACTACTACTAACTACGCTTCGTACATCACTGGGCCCTTTGTGGTGGTTACACCAAAACTGCGAAAGTTAGACAACACGACTGGAAAGTTGTGTAACAAAAGCGCAGCTGGCTTGTATGGAGACTCAGCTGGTAAAGTCCTTCCAAATATGCTACTACTCCACTAAACCTGCATCCCATGTGCCCGTGCATGTGGTAGGAAGAGCATAAGACTTAGAACGTACTTATATTCATGCTATCTTCGTATTGAGGCCTGAGAGTGCTCCGGGAAGCAGTGCAATCTCACTTCGTCAACAGAAGTTTTCTTGTATAGAGCTTATATCAACCTGCGGTCCATTTATGGCGCTTTGACGGGGCGTTACTGGTTCTTGCAGAGAGTTATTGCACCATGACACCCCTGGGGAGCAGAGTGACCTACTTCGTAAGCAGGGGGGGGGAAAGTCAGCGGTAGTTTCAGCGGCCTCCTTCTGGGACATGCTGGATTCGCAGAAGGAGGAAACCGCGCCCCAGGAATGTAGACCCTGGAGCATCGCTTTGACCATGCTACGAAGCGAGTTCGCACGGCCAACAACCATCTCTAGGCGGGCCCTCTCGCACTCCCAGGCGGTATAAGCGTGTAACATAGGAGCCATAACTTTTCCTATGATAAGATTCCTGTCTTCTTTTATTGTGTATAGTGTTTTGATTTACATTGAAACCAGTCTTAAGTAAAAAATAACTAATATCCCCAACTATGAATCACTGTATAAAAAAATCATATCTGACAAAAATTATTTGTACAAAGGTAAGAAATAATCACACAAAGGATAATTTGCCTGGTATTAGCTATTAGACGTTCAACGACCTACGTTTTCTCAAAGGTCATTTTGGTAACGAAACTTTTGTATAGTATTATATTATAATGCTAATATTAGACGGATTAACCAAATTGATTCAATTTGATAACCATTTTTACCTATTTATTTTTTTGTTATTTATATAGTAATTAAAAGCACTAAACTAATTCGAACAATAAATTTTTATTTGTCTGAGTAAAAAATTAAACTTCTTGAAGATTTGTAGATATCATAAATGAGTCATGAGCAATTTTTTATAATTCTGTATCTACCTACCTGCTTGTTTTGCACAGGACTTGAACTTTATATTTATATGTTTTGAACCCGGCAGGATATTGAAATTAATTAATTTGTAGATATTTATAAATAAAATTCGTTTGTTAAATTGATCAGCGCTGCCACTCAACGCGGAAATGCGGCAAGCATTTTGGAAACACTCCTCACCGACAGTAATAGACATTGTTTAGTATAATTTAATTTATAATGTCGTTTCACTTGCGCACAGTGAGTATATGGAATAAACTCTGAGCTGAAGTTTCCCTCAACGCTGCTATATGCGGTTTTTCATAATGGTGTCATAAAAAACTTTTCAAGGACGGTAGGTAGCTCATTATTAACACCTTCAATTTTGCAAATGTTCATAGGCAACGGTAACCGCTTCCCATCAGGGGCCGTCAGCCTGTCTGCTCTTCTTTCGCAATAAAAAAACAATTGTTCTATTGCATTTAAAAGTATTGTGTGTGTAAATGTAAATAAGTAATAACAAAGCTAAAGCCCAAAAACTAGCCTTAGTGTCTGAATATCTTTTATAACAATTCGCTTCAAGATCATACGACCCGATTGCGAGATTGAAGATAACGAAAGAATATAATCAGGAAGTCGGAATTTGCATTAGTGGTAATGAAAATAATAGTGGTAAACTTGCAAGCACTTATCGTTTTGTTTATAGATATATTTATCGTAAATACAGCAATATGTAAGAAACTATTTAAAAGTGCATTAGTTTGTAGCGATGTTTACTTGTATAGCTTTTATTAAATAGTGTATTTGAATACAGTAAATTTAGGTCTCCATTTTATTAACTCGGGGTCTGTAGGTACCTAAGGTTCCATTATATCGCAAACTCTATTATTTTTCTTTCGCCTTGTCTCAATTACTTGGAATCGGGACAATATGTATTTAACATGCTTCTCTATTCTGACATACGCCCTCTGTCACACCACAAATCGTCGTCATGTCGTACTTCACACAATCCATCCTTGTTTGGTTAGTCTACTCATTTCCTTTTTCCTCCAGTTTAACATTATTTTTATCATGTGACTTTCATTCCTCCTACATAGAGATAGGTACTTCTTCGTCATTCGTCGTTCTTCGTACTCTTTTGCTCATCTTCAATATGATAACAATTTATTTATTTATTTGAAGAACTCTAGCTTTACTTAGTTTCTCAACAATTTTGTAGTGTTAAGCAAATCCTAAAATTTCTAACGAAGTATTTCGAGACAAAGTTAGTCAGTCGTGTATCCTAGTCTATTGACATTGATGTATAATTTACTAAATGCGTCCTAATGACTCATGGTGTTGGAGCATGATACATTTTATTTGTTTTTACTATTAGGTATTTGTTGAAACTATTAGTAGATCTATTCTTAAGAAAGGCGTGACTTGACGTGAAGTTATGTATGTATTCTTAAGAACACAAAATAATAATGTTTATTTTTATTTGTAGTGTGCTTTAGTATTTGTTTTACATGGATAATATGTTCATGGTTGATATGATTTTCGTCACTAACTACTAGTATTTTTGTACATTTTCTTAAAATAAATTTACTGGTGTTTTAGAATTCATCAATCAAGCATAATGCATCATTTCACTTATCTATTAATAATTAGCTTAATTATCTTATGATGCATTAATTTGTTATCTTTGTGTAGTAAGGGAAAAATAACAGTAATTCCTATAGCCGGGTGGCCTGTCGTAACAGGCGATAAAAACAACCTACAGCCAGGTGGTAGGGTATTTATTTAGACAGCCTCTGGCAGAGATTAACTGATTTTTAAAACTGAAAGTGATGCAATCTATAAATAATGATAAATCAAAAGTATACACAGTGCATATAAGTACAAAAAATAGTTGTAAAATAAAATTAATAGTTTAGGCACATCCAGCAAACTCTTTTTCGTGGTTGTTTCGCCACGGTGACCTTGTCCAACTTACCCAGAGAGTAACGATAACCATTTCAAGTGTTCATAATTTTTGGTCACGTATTGTTGGCGAACAAACGCACTTTCGCTTTAGGTAACTAATGTCAAAATGATCGAGGCAGCATACAATTACTTTGATTGCGTTTTTGACATTGAATTATACGTCTGTGAGTAATTGATCATTACTTGTTTTGAACATGTAAAAACACGAAACGTTAAACGGTTTCGTGGATTTAACCACCCACTCATTTGTTCTTTTTTTTATAATATTTAGACGTTCAAAAGTTTTAACTTAGCTTAGAGTTTTTTTAGCTGGTATACTATCTATCACTTCGGAATTTCTTGTTGATATTTGCTCCGTGCGTTATTTTTTATAATTGCCGTTTAAGTTATTTTAATTGAATACACTTTTTTATAATTATACCTCTCACTACAGTGGTATTATTATTGATATGGGTCATGAACTTGGGACTGTTCCAGTTTTCTTCATTTTTAGCATCATCTCTGCTAGTGTCATTACCAAAATATAGATTCTAAGTTTATCTGCATTCTCCTTTTTTGCTCTTACCATCTGTTGCAGCCCAAAACATCGTTGAGTCCGCTTTTCGCAATAAGTGAATTTAGTACAAAAAATACAAAATATTCTAGCTTAACAAATTAATATTTTTATTCTCTTGGCTCCAAGGACTGGTAGGTGCTGGAAATGTCACTTTATCGATAGATGTTGTTGTTAACATTTTACAACAATTAGACATAATAACAGAACCTGAATTCATGTCTCCTACACAAATCATCATAATTTTTAAGAGCTGAGCTATTGCCGACGGAACTACCTCAAATACTTTCGATTCTAGAGTAGCTTTTTCACTTTATACGACACGACACCTATGTTTTTCGTTTTATAGGCCTTCCCTTAGATTACGCTTAGAGGCCATTCACAAATTCGTTACATGAACACAATGACTATTGGCCCCTCTTCCATTACCTTATCACAGTTGGTGAGATTCGTGAGACTGTTCCCTTCCTAGTGTGACATAACATATTTTGAAATTTTACATCCAGAAATTATTAAATAAAAGAAGCAGTTCCGTAATAATTTTACTTCCACTTCAATGATTTTTTTAATGATTTAAACAGTATGCTATACAGATAGAGTTGGAAATATTATGAAGTTCTACGTTGATAGTGCAAATTTCGTGTTATAAACCCTATTAGATCTTGAAATGTGACGTCACGAAAGTTAGGACTTCTCCCACCCCTTATATACAATGTCACACTCCGTCGGTGATTCCGAAGCTAATTTTCACTAATCGATAAAAAATTTGTAGTTAATTATGCCTTTACTTTATACGATGTAACATTACAAATATACTTTGTAACATTTGTTTACCGAGATTCATGTATTTTCATACAAAAAAAAATCACTGCTCTGCTGAAAATAACCTTTGATTTTATATTTAGCAAAAAAAATTTAATCTTTGTTATGTGTCCAACGTGGACAAAGTCGCAGGTAAATGCTTGTTACTACACATATAAAAATTGACGACCAACCTGTTGGAAAATGTTTAATACATGCTTGACTTTTTGGAAGAAACAATCATAAGACAGTTTTGTGGTATTGTTGTGTAAACTTACTAGTTTCCCATAGATAATTATCTATTTTACTTTCTTGTTTTTACTATGATTGACGTTTCCGTTTTACTTTTACTATTTCAAATTTTTCTTAACTCCTTCTATGCTTTTACTTAGATTCAGAGACCTTACAGGCACGCTGGTTCTCCTTCGCCATCAATAATAAACTATCGGGCAAGTATTACGTACGTTCGATAACTCACAGAAGATCGCTAAGATTGAATCTTATAGCAATTCAAACTTTTTGTGATCATATAACGAAACAAGTATAGTCCTCCGTATTTTTATTAATTTTCAGGGCCGCTTATTTTTTACACTAAATCAACCAAATAAGAAATTCTATTAACAACAGTAAAGCTATTTTAATACCAGCGCGCTGGTGTTAAAATAATTATTAAATTAAATAAAAAAAATAATTTTAACACTGCAGCGGTGTTAAAATTAAGTTAAGTTTCAGTATCCAGATAACATTGTGTTATAACTAAGTGATTAGACTAACAAGCAATTTGGTGTGCCTTTATAGACACTAGACGGTGTTTACTTCATTATATACGCTGTGCTAGCTAGTAAGGTGTCACTATATTTCAACCCATGATTTAAATTAATATTGTTTCAACACAAACATTTACGAAATAACCGCATTTTGTGTAGGAATGAATAAATTTTGGTGAAGTCATTTCTGATAGTGGATCAGTAGGAATTGCTGTGGCAGTTTCTAATGTATTTATACATTATTGCTGACGTTGAAAGAACTGCCTCGATCGGGTCCTGTCACGGAAGCCTTAGTGCTGGACCCGAACGAGGCAAGATATTTAAATTAAAATGGGACTATAGAAAATAGAATGCCATTTTTTTCTTTACGTTCGAATCGCAACTAACTCGATTTCTTTTAATATTTAACGTATTTATATAAACACATCAAAAGTGGAGCTGCCAGTATTATAATATTTATTCCGCAACAATTACCGTGTGGATAATGTCCATGTGTAACTTACACCTTTGAAAAGTATGAGGTATTTAAGTATTAAAGTATACATAGTATATGGAAAGTTGAATAGGCTTGGTATCTAAGGTCCTTTGCCTCAAACGCTAATTTCATTTGTTTTAATCCGACCCAGCTGCAAAATTAAGAAAAAGATTTTCAAACTTTGCCCTGCACGAAAAAAATAAAAACCTAGAACCCGACTTCAACGCCACCTACCGAGTCTAATTTTGAATCTAAACCATTTCTGGACTCAAACACTATTTTTTTTACACCCTGGGTTACGTTATTGTAGTTTTAATAGGGACCCCTAATTTTTCAAGTAATAAATATAGCCTATATTAATCTGGGATCATGCAGCATTCTGATGGTGAAAGATTTTTTTAAATCGGTCCAGTAGTTGTGGGGGTTATTCGTAAAATTCAAAAATACAAATTTTCCTCTTTATAATATTAAAACTGTTAAAACATAGTTTTATTATTTATACTAGCCGCCAAAACTTAAGAAAATACTATTTCCAAAAAATATGTTTGTTATTTAAACATATCTGGCTAGAACTCGAGATTCACTTGATATATAAAGTACGTAATTAGTCATACAAGCTACGTGGAAGTAACCACGCCTTCCGCAGCCCAAACCCCGTTCTATATGTATGTAAGCGGCCACATTTTTAATCGATGTAGTAATTTATTACACTTGGGCCGATTCGACATCTTTAATATGCAATGTCAATGACATAAGTCGGATAGAAAGCGTAACAACCGGTATGATGTCATAATATAAAAGAGATAAAAACTAAAACATCTATTTTAGTTTAAGGACAGTATTTTTTGTTTGTAACTAAAAAACTAACATCTTTTAAGTGTAGAAGGCTTAGTTCTTAAACCAATAACATTATTGCCGCTACTAAGTACTACCAAAAGCTTCAGTTCAGGAAACTGGTTTATCTTTTAATTGGTATAGATAGAGAAAATTTATACCGTCAAATTTGCGACATTTAACTTTATTGTGTTTTGGCGACACGACAAACCGTTAAACAACTAAAGCCATAGTTAGTAAAATGATTCAGTAAAGAGACTTCTTTCGAAGAGCTATATTCTTTTTAGTTTTATTTAACTATAATCGAATATTGATTTCATTTTATTTTATTTGGGCTTAAAATAAAATAAAATGCTAGCTGCTGGCTAACAGCTTTAATAATATTAACTAGAAATGAGCTAGATCAAGAGAAGCTATTAATAAGCCTCCACAGATTAGATATTACGAGATAGATTTATTCACTAGGAAAACGTATTTGACTTATAAGTAAAAAAACCATTTATGTGATGAACACCTCTTGTGTTTATAATATGAAGTATAATATAATTGTCGGATACTTTATTTAGCTGCTATTTGTGAATTTGGAAATTCCTCTTGAACATTTTTATTGTATTCGCTGTATTCACGTGACTTCCAAAATTAGCTAAGCACATAAAAAAACCATCAAAGCATTTTATTTGTTGGACTTTCCTGATTACCAATATATAAATATTTATTTCCTCATTAACATGGATTCACTTGCATAAATTACTATTATTTGTCTCGTATCGTAAAGTATTTTAAAGTTGATATTATGTATTATAAATGTACACGAGACTTAGTAGATATATATGATAACTCGTTCGTATTCCGCGGAAACTCAGTCAATATCCACTGGGACGTCTATTTGCTTGCCACCTACAGGCAATAAAAATTAAAACTTATTTCGCGGGATAAAAAGTATACCTAATATATTAAACTCTGTTGTCGAAGCGTCTACAAACTCAATTTATGACAATCGGTTAACTCGATCGTAAAGCAGAAATATACTACTTAAAATAAAATCACTTGCACTATTATTATTTCTATAATTACACTGGATAACGTCACATGCTTGACAAACTTAAAATGTCTTGTTGGATCTAAGTATAACACTCTAAATACCAATTCTACTTTTATTGAAATCAAATATTTTCTATCCTTTTATTGCGCTCTGTCTTATTGAATATGTACTGTATGCTACAACTCCATTAATTCTTCAAAAGCCATTCTGTAACACAATTCTGTATAAAACTTTTTTTAAAAGTACTGAAATATAAATGGAACAACAAATATAAAGAAAAACAATTTTTAGCTAGACGTGTTGCTGGGGAGTTTCTTGCCGGTTCTTCTCCTTAACAGCATTAACACGTTGCGAAGCGGTGTACATAGACTAGGAAGTAAAATTAAATTTTAACCTATATGTATGACCTTCAAAAAGGGTTCTCCAGTGGAACTTATTTTGAATAAAAACTTTTGAATTTGAACCTTTGAATTTGAAATAAATGTAAATAAATTATACATAATATAGTTACAGTGGCTTTTACAAATGTCTGTACCTTATCTTATTGTTAACTGGAATTGTAATCTTTTTCTGTCTTGTTAATACCAATTATCTCAGGCACCTTATTAAAGGTGTATTAAAAACATTATTTTCTTTTAGCATATGAATTTCTTTCATTAAATCACAAACCTGTTCTATTGCAGTTATTAATCCTGAGAACGCCTTGAACTCGACAGCGAATTCTTATAGGTTATTAAAACTGCGGGTTATTGACATACGGTCCATGATAGGTTCAGTGAATTATGCCTTTTTGAGATGCCAGAGACAATTGTTTTCGTCATCTAGATCTATAATTTCTCTGAGGATAGGATGGAAGTCACTATTTTCTGACATTCACAAGGCGTCATAAAATTCCTTCGACTCGTGGTTAGTAAGTTAGTTGCTTTGCTGTGGCAAGCAACCGGAGGTAGTGGTAACTATTTCATATCAAGTTTGTTTTTTATTTTTCATTTATTTATTTGTTTCAGGTTGAGGCGAAATCTATGGATTTTGACAGTAACGTTAGCTGTACAGATTTATGCGCAAAAAAGCAAAACAGACGACAGCATACAGTCAGTCCCAAGCGATTTACGAAGACTCGTCAGCGAAGCACTTGCGGTGGAAAGACGGTTTTCGATAGGTGCTAGCGATATGTAAGTAATGTATAACCGACTTATTAATTCTATATTTAAATAGTTATCAATCCTCTAATGTATTCCTGAGTCTGACATAATATATTTCTGACATAACGTATGTACATATTCATAGTCTATCACAAAGATTATATTGAATACATAAAGAGTCTACCATAATAACGAAACAATTGAAAGACGATATATCCTTGGTTAATACGAAGGATGAACAAACGCATCTAATTATTAAGAATATATCTGGAGGGTTAGTTCTTTATTTTTGGTTCAAACAAAACAGACATTAAGGAAAAATACGCATCAACAGACAGACTGATAGATGTTTATGACGATTTGATAAGGATTCCATGCCAAAATAGCTCTTGATACGTAAAAACAAGATTTATTTTTACACACATAAAGAACGATTGTTGGTGTTGAGAAGAATTAAATAATAAGATTAATATTTTGGTAAATTTGAAAAGACTATGTTATTTTTAGCCTTAGTTAGATTTTGAAAGAGGAGGAGCAGAGCAGAGTCGTTTTGTACTATAGCGAAACCAGTTTATAAGAGGCTGGTTAAGACAGGCTGATGACTGGTTTTAGCATTAATTGTCCTTAGAGCCTGTTTGGAGGGCCGCATTGAGGAAAGCTTCAGTCATATAATTTTCCTTTTTCATAACATGTAGATCCAAATTTCTTGGAGTGTTTTCAACTCTTGTTAGGGAAATCGCACTGTATCACTCTTAAAAAGTGCTTGATTGATATATAAAAAATGAGACACGAAGTCGATATTAAAGTGAAGAGTAATATCGCTTAAAAAAGCGCTAAATATGGGGTTAACTTCCAAACAGTTTTTTTTTACGATAAGAGAGACAAAAACGTGTTAGATTAAGCGCCGAAAATACTATGTGGGCAGCAGTGAGTCCTTTTAAACTTAAATTTTATTTAATAACTACATAATAATATATTGCACGTCTAGATATAGAAAAATAATAGTATTCTTCTTTCATAGTCTAGGTTAAGGATAAGTTCTAAATTTCGATTTATTATTAATCAACCACTTTTTTAACCAGACAAAATTGCTCGCAAATAGAAGATGAAGCCAGTGCGAGTCCGTGCCCTCCCAGCAAGTACCGGAGCCCGAGCGGGGAGTGCAACAATGTCAGACATAGACCCTGGGGAAGAAGAGGCGACGTGTTCCTCAGAATGATGCCACCGAACTATGCTGATGGTAAGTTCAAAGTTTCACAATTTTCCATACAAATTGTTTTTAGGGTTGCGTGACCATTTTCGCTAAAAAGGAACATATATATTTTCATGATATGCCGTCTGTCTGTCTTCGTATGTCACAATCACAGTATTGAAAATCTACCAATTCCTGCTGAGGGTTGCCTGGAAGAGATCGCTTTTTAGGGATAAGGCCGGCCATTGTACCTTTTATACTTCTGTTTGTCTATTATGTAATGTACAATAACATATATCTAATCAAAATTCTCAGAAACTACTGGCTTTAAATGGATGAACCTTGAGAGGAAGGTTTTATCTACATGGCACTGAAATGGTTTACTAAAATCGCGAAACATTACCAACCATAGAAGAAGTACCTATTTCATCTCCCATAATAAAACTAAGTATCGATATTTACCTTTTTTAAAGTGAATAAATAAGGTAAAGAGATTTCGAGAGATATTAGCCTTTATAGTCGCAAAATTGTGCCCCCTATCTTCAACAAAATTACTTTTAATAATATCTCTTGAGTAATTTTTGATCGATAAGCTGAGTGTAATGTTTTTTCCATAGCGTACAAATTGTCAAAATATGCTATTTAAATTTTAAATCATAATACGTAATTAAGTCGCCATTTCCTTAATTAAAGTATTTTTCTTTCTTTCTTGCAACTGTGGAGTGTTATTTAATGCATTTTTTTTGATTATTTAGCCCAATAACGAAAGCAATTTGCTTTTGTTATCTACGAAATTTTTTGTTGTATGTGGAATATCCAGTATTTAACCACATTTAATTTGATGTTACGAATAACAAAAACTTGTAATAATACCGTCTCATCACCTTAATACGCTTATAAAGTCTAAAAACCTTTCAGGTATATATTTGAAACAAATATTACTCGTATAATTTATCCACATAATTATTTATTATAACATTAGTTTGAAGTTCATTGTGTTCAAGTGATGATTTTGCCCTCCATAAAAAATATCTTTGATCTTAATAAAAATTAAAAATTAATTCAATATAATTAAGTATGCTATTAACATTAAGATGATATGTTTAGCCCGAGTATTTTCTTGTCCTGAAATAAATACCATTAAATGTATCAAATACTAAAGGAAACTTAGAGAGTAAATGGAATAGTTCAAAATCCTAATGATGATGAATCATTAGGATTTTGAACTATTACCTTTAAGATCTATTATTCGTGCCTACCCCGCAAGGGACCTGGTGTATGTATGTATGTATGTGATACCACTGCACAATATCCACATAAAAACCTTAAAACGAAGCTTTATAGTCACGTTTACAAAATTAATGGCTTATTTCACTATACAAAGTTCAATCAAGATCTGTCTTTAAATTATTGAAATTGATAAACACCAATAACACAGAATGTTATTTTTTAATTTTTATACTCATAATATCGTTTAAATAATTTATTTTCACTGCAATATATTTCAGATACTGATTTCAAATACAAGTAATATTAAACTATGAACTGAACTAAATTAAAATACATAATACTAATGAAAATAAATAAAAGTGTTCAAAATAAATAGAATGGAATACTTTATTAGACAATAAAAAAATAAAACAATTTTAAAAAACAGCTTGGAAATAGATACAAATGGCGGCCTTATCGCTAACAGCGATGTCCACTCAACCTTGGGACGAAGAGAGAAATCAGAATACTGAATCGGAATTCTTATTCAAAAATATTGTAAAACCATTTAAATATAGACATTATACAATGTCGCCCATGCGCAAATAACCGCCTGGGTTATTTTAAATATTTATGAAACATAATCGAAAATAAAACTTAAAAATCTCTAATATTTTTCATGTTATTAATTTTTTGTTGGTTTTGAGTAGAGTCGGTGACCTTACTTTACATATTTTGTCATATCTCCGGTATTATTGGCTCAATTTGGATTCTGTTTGCTATGTGTTAAAGCTTATGAGTTATTATATCTGATTAGTTAACAATTTTTCCGATGATTTATTATAAATATTCAAAATAACCCGGGCGATCACTTGCGCATAGGCGATATTGTATATATAGGTATATTATACATACGGAAATATTTATACAAATGCAAAGATTTGAAGATACACAACTAGATATATTATAACAAATACACAACTAGATAACGCTCCATATTGCTGTCACAAGGAGAATCCAACTAGGCCGCCCAGGTTGCAAATAGCAGGCATTAATTCTAATTATTATTTTTATAGCTTAATCTTCACTTTCCTAATATATAGGTATAGAATATATACTCATATAATAAATCTAAACGAGAAACTATAAAACCCTTTTTAAGTTTCACAGCCTATTAGTGTCACATTATCACGGACTGAAACTGGGTAGTTATCTTATTTTCTTTATTCAATTCTAACGCTTATTATTGTGCTGCAGTGATGTGTGCTGTAATAAAATTAATTATATCGTACACAATTAGTAATTGATTCTTCTTATTACATTGTAAAGGCGGTTGAATTAACTTATTGGTTGCCACAGTAATATTCTAAGAATCCTTGTACCCATCCGTTTGTTTGACTTGACACTTTGAAGAATTCATGGATTACGCAAGTTGCGTCTACCATTGTGTGTATTTACATTTATGAGGTTGGAATATTTAATGCTTTGTCAACTTGCTAGCTGATAGCAATTTTTTTGGATTTATATATTTATCGTAAAATAGCCGTTTCCACTTGAGTATTAATTCGTAATCCTCGATGCAACCTTTTTATTCTAAAGGTCCTCTCTCATCGCGAGCATTCGCCTGTAATATAACGTTACAGATCCGAGCAATTAAATCAGTGAAAGCTGAGAACCGAGTATTACACTACGCAACCTGTAATGTTACAGACTCGAGCATTATCCCGATTACATCGGGAGCAGAGCCAAGCATTACAGTACGCAACCTGTAATTATACAATCTGTATTATTTTGATACGAATACGAATTATCGCCAGAATAGTTTTCTGCTTCGATCGTGTGCTAACTTTAATAAATTAATTCGCAGCTATGATTTGGATATAACGGGTACCTCGGTGTCTAGTTTTAGGAATAAACTAAATAATTTATATTTTGAACTTTAGTGTGTAATGAACAGGTTTTCTTATTAAGTTATATATTTCTTTTTTTATGTTTAAATTATTACTTCTTTTTTTTCTATGTTTTTGGTTATCTGATCACTGATTAGATCTGATCTTAATTTGTTTCTATCTGTGGTGACTTATTAATAGCTCGATATCACTAATTTGTTACTATTATAATTCTGAATAGCTGATAGTCATCCTAAAATTGTAAAATAAAATAAATACAACTTGTAACACAACGATCGCTTTGTTTGACATTATAGAATAAATACTCAATATCGAATCATAAATATTATATTACAGGCGGATGCTCGTCAGTCAGGGAGGTAGGCAATATCATAACGCAATGATCAAAATCTTAATCATCATCTTCAATTTAATAATGATTAAGTTACTAAATAACGTAGTCCGATAATTATTGTATAGGGTAGTCTGGAAGAGATCGCCTTTGGCGACAAGACCGCCTGTTATACTTTATTTTATGTGCAATTCATTCATTCATTCATTCGCCTGGTGGTGAATGGTGAGGGAACACCTTAACAGGGAAAAATAAACGTTTTTGAATTTAAAAGGTAAATCCAACTCGATCATGAAGGATTCCATTCCAGAAACATGAAGTGCCCTAGTTTTTATGAATATACACAATTGCTCGTTTTCTGAACAATTTCTTATTAATAAATACTCAACTGTGAATAAGTGATTTTCTTGTTAAAAACAATGAATAAAAATACTAAAACGGATTTTCATCCAATTAAGTATGTAATTCTGAGATGTTCATATATCGTACATAATTAGATGCTAATAAAGTGCATTCTCTTTTCAATTTTCACGTTTCATTATTTGAATAACATTTTTAAAACAATTAGAAAAGTTAGCTAAAGAATGATGAATGGTGCCATCTATATTATATACAGTAAAAGATATATAATATTGTTACTAATAAATAATTTATAATATCTAGAGTCGTCATGTACATCATATTATTCACAATGTTCTACGAGTATATATTGCAAAAGAACGCTAAAACCAAAGATCTTTAAGAAACACATAAAAACATACTGGTAATAATTAGCAAATAATAAATTAATATTTTTAATAAACATGTCTAAACAGAGTGATAAATTGCATTATTTTGTATATAATATGCAATTGGTAACAAATGCCGGTCTATATAAGGTCAAACCAACAATAAGTCACGAGCTGGTTTGATAGCTTTAAACGGATATAAAAGGATCCTTTAACATTTTCCAATCATAAAAATGTATTATTTTGTATTATATATATATATTATTGAAATAAAAAGACTATTATACTGGCAATTAACATAGAGCATCGAATCAATTCAAATCATTTATTTGCTCAAAAACAAGGTAAATAAAAAACATTAGATGGTTGAAATGAAAATCATGCAAATAGTAAACAAAACACCTTAAAATCAAACATTAGACAACACGTAAAGTATGGGAATCCCAAAAAGTATTAAAATTTAATGTCAAAATTATAATTAACTGTAAATTTAATTGAAGGCTAGTAAATTCGCTACCGTTTTTTATTTCGTGCTTATTTCTATCATTTTATAAGAAAACATTATTAACATCAGAGTATACTTAAAATACCCTGTTCACGATAAGCTGACGCAAAGGGGTTGCCAACATTCAAAAATATTAACACCTAAAGCTAGAGCCGAAAACACCTAATTCGCGATAACTACTAGAAAATGTCAACAAAAGGTAAGAATAATTTACGTTTTGTAATCAATAATCTCTATTTATAGCCTATTTTATAAAACGATATTAAGTGGTGATAATTTTTAGAATTTGTTAATCCTGCCCGTCAGGTTGACGCGAACGGAGAATACTTGAAAATATACATACATATTTGAGCTATTCTATTTTTCGCGATCTCATTTGTCATACTACAAATCGGAGTTTTTGGCGGGAACTGAAAGAGAGCATTGTACTATACATACAATTTTATTTCCAAAGAATGTATAAAATTACTCTAAAATGATCAATAATTGTTAATAATTGTTATTTTTTGAGTAGTGATTATATATTTTCTTGAGAAATGTCAACTGTATTGTCAAATGTGGCCTTTCCGAGTTATCACAAGAACTCCGTTGAATGGCGTCAGTTGAAGACTAACAATCCAGCTGAGCAATAGGACGACTTATTTATTATACTTACATAAGAATCTATGGACTAAAATTCCCTTGCCTGCTCTGGTTTGTGGGGCACATTACTACTACTACTGATACTAGGTACAAATCTTTTCATCCCTCCCACAGTCCATTCTGTTTAATGCCCCATTTATGTTATGACATATTGTAGGTAATTAGACAACATGATTATGTCATGTTCAACACATAATCATTGGATTTACTCGCGTAGCCCATTTTGCTTGCCATGTCCTGCTTGCTGCCGTGGAAGTGGGGACGAGGAAGATAATAGAAATGAAGATGGTGTTTAATTTAAAATTATTTGATTTAATGGGAAGTTGAAGTATGACGTTTGTTTGAGACTAAAATTTGGATGAAACTAAGGTGGCGTCTTTTTATTAGAGAGCTATTTGCTTTAAAAAAATTTAAATACCCAACATTAGCTAAAATTACAAATAATACAAAGCCATATTATTAAAAAAACTGCTCTGAAAAGCAGTTATTAATCTGTCCAACATTTTTATTGCAATTACAGTTTCATCCGACCAGTTAAGAAATAACTATTGCAATACGACTAATTATTTTACAATATTATTATATAGAAGAAGAGATAAAATGAATTAGGAATGATTAATGAAAATTAAGTAACTGTTTCTGACAGTTTAAATATGGCATTAAAAATGGGCCAAACCCACCAGAATCAAGTTCTTGTAACAGGTCCCATAAAATCCCGTAATATATAATTTGAAAAAATTTGAGATGTTGATTGTATACCATCAATAGAACTTTATCGAGAAAAAATATGAGTCACTCTTAGATCATATAAACGTCTATAACTCAATGGAGTCACTATTCTTTATTGGTAAACTAATCTATTATATTTCTTTTTTAAATACCAGAGACAACTTACTGGTCATTGTTTACTTTTACTGACAAATTGGTCATTGTTGCCTCTGGATGTTTGCAACACATGGGCATTACCAACGCCTTACCAGCCGCGATCCTCAAAGTCATCGGGTCTATGATATGTCTATGCCGCCTTTATCAAATGATCTCATGTCGTAGCGTAAAGAGAAAACCTAGGTAGGCAGTTATTCCCAAATCGTTACAAAAATAGTCATTGACACCTGATCAATACCTATGAGATTTGCGTTTGTGTTCACTCGGATCACTCCCCATTCCAAGGACTACCCACTACTTCTACACAAAGGCCCAAAAACACTTCAAATGACTCGAATGCTTTTGAAAACGGATACGAACAGAGAAAAATTACTAACAATTTTAAACTTTTGTGTTTTATTTTGAAAATAATGTAATAACGGCGGGTTAAGGATTGAAAGATTACAACGAGTAAAATCGCGTTTATGTCCTATAAAGGTTATTAAACTTCAAATTCAAAATATACATTATATGTAACATTAATTAAGATTCAAATACTGTATAAATATCAAAGGCGGCATGGATGTTATCTGTAATGAATTTTAAAGATGGGAATTACACCTAATTTATACGATCAAGTTAATCAATCGTGATTTCATAATTACTCTGGTTCCCTAAGCGCTATCATCATAAACTATATGTATATATGTATCTATTTCGTATCTTCTAACAATATACAATTAAATTGATCTCAGGTAGGTACCATCAGTAATTACTATGCTTAAATAATCTAATAGCAGTTATTTATGATAATTGCTCAGCTGGTCACGTGCTTAAATAGGATTTCCTTTCAACAGGATATTAATGGACATATAAAAGTATTATTACTTTGTTGGTAATTTTCTGAACGTCACGATAACTTAAGCGAATAAATTACCTTTATATTCTATAGACAGATAAGTTAATCCCCATTTCCTTAAGTTATCAGACTTAACTAGACAACATTTCTGTCAAGTGGTTAAAATTTCGGAATAAAAATCAAATAAGAACCGCGTTTTTATGTGTCGCCAAAACTTAGAAAAATACTGAGTTTATGATATTCTTTAAATTTTTTTAGTAAAGATAACGTGAAGAGGTAAAATTACTTGAATAAGGTTTAGTTTATCTTGACTACATTTTTCTTATTGGTCCTTTGCTAACGACGATAAGGCATGACGACTTACGCTAGAATTTGATCAGTTGATATTTTCGTTTCATTTTGTATTTTATTTTTAACTTTTCCAGTGACTATGAATACCGGCTTCACCCCTTTTATTTTCTTTCTTTTAAGGTATCTCTCAACCTCAAGCCGAGCCTCATTTGCCTGAAGCAACGTTGGCTATCCGATCTGCAGCCCAGCTTACGAAACAAGCAGAACATGATTTCGTCACGAGCATGCTGGCTGCCTGGGGGCAGTTTATAATGGACGATATCATCGCTACTGCCAATGGAAATAAGGTAATCTGTCAAGATTAAAGAATCAATAGTTATAAGCTACACTACTAATATCAGATGATATGATATTAGTAGGGTAGCTCATAACATAGGATGATGATGATGAACCCACTACAAAGCAAGGCCCGGTTTAACAACTCATATTTTTATTAATTACTTTTCTGTAAGCGTCTAATTTTTTGCATGATATCCAGTTTGTGAAAACCTCGATCTTATTTCTGTTGCTAACAATACTCTCTTGGTTTAATGATAATTATTTCAAATAACCACTTGATAAATAACAAATGCTATTTTTAAATCAGACGTGCATTCGACATTAGCAATTCTGGTTTTAGGGTACCGGAACCATGTTGGCAAAAACAGAACTTTAACAAAATAGTCATACCCACTTTTTTAAACTGCTTAATGGAAAGTTTTGAAAAAGCTTCATGAGCTCAATCTGTGAAGCATCTTTTAAGATATGAGGAGTTTCGTTAAATGGTTTTTTGTCCTCACTTACCTTAATAACAACAGTGGCGACTCGAGACGGTAAGAAAGGCAAAATTTAGGGGCGGCAAATAAGCCTATAAAAAATTCTGAAAAACGCTCGAAAGAAAGAAAGCCAAATAAAATAAAAATAAACTTTGTTGTTAGAATATTCATGTCTTAACAAATTGATGAACGAAGTTTTCTTAAGCGTCGGTGGGGGCTGCGTTTTTCGAGTTGCCTACGACGGCAAAAGGGTGGCTCTTATGACAGAAATAGTAAATGTTCCTCATCTCTAGAGAATCCTTCATATGCTCTGACGTATCTAACACTGGTTTAATTTCTTCGTTAAATTACAATAGTATAACATTGGTCGAGATAAAAACTTGTGAAGTAATAACGCGTTAAAATACAAGTAATTCCATTGTTTCGCCTCTAACATGTTTGCAGTAACTGTTTTTGGGGTCAAGGAGCTTGATTTTTTTTTAATAAAAATAATACGTCCGCCCATTCTCACGTGACAAGCGTGATCTCATTTGGATCCAAGATTTGGCAATAGAGGTCAATGAGTTTGTTCAATTACGTCTTTTTCTATTTCTTTCTCATGTGGATTTTCGAATCTATCTGTCAAGCCTTGACTTGGCGCTTGTAGATGCGCATATCGTGTCCAAGATGCGAAGGTTAACGGATACATGCTTTTTGTTACAAGATCCGCACGGTGTCGCAATATAACCGTGTAATCTACGTAATAATGCCCCCCGTAATGATGTAATGAAGCTTGTCCTTTAAAGATTTCTTCTTACCTCAACTTGAACTTGACCAAGAAACTGATTATGTGTAACAGTTAGAAAGATTGATCCGGCATTAAATGGATGTGAAACACGACAATTTGCGTGATATATGTGATAGAGAAATTAGGTTTACTTTAAGTGTTAACAAGATTTTATTTAATATTTTCTTAAGTTTTCGCGACTTGTACACATAATAAAACTACGTCTTAACGGTTTTAAGCGCGGCAATTTATTTTATTTTGGTTTCTCCGACGTTTCGGTCGCTTTTCAGTGGCCGTGGTCACGGAAGACAAAGTTTACATTTGTCTAATGTGTATTGTCACAGTTTTTATTCAGCCTACCGCCAACTTGTTCATTTTAATTATTAAGTTTTAATTTTGTTTATGAATATTATTTACTCTATGGAAGCCTAATCTAATTTTACCACGGCTTCACAACATGTTGTGGCTGAAGAGAAGAAGCGGCGCAAGAAACTCTTCAGCAAACATGCCTAGTTCAAGTTAAGATTTTGTTTGCCGATATTCTTCTGTGAAAGAGGAGTAAATTAGTATGGAAAATACCAACACCATTAAATTAAATCTATACATGTAACGTGACCTCATTGACATATCAACGCATAGCCCAAACTACTACTGCTAGGGTCGTGAACATTTATCCGCGGGTTTTTTCCCACTATAGGAGCGCACTAAGAAAGGATTTTTGAAAGTTCATCCACTATGGGAGTGAAATAGAAAACTCAAATTGGTTTGAAAATCCGTCATTTTCAAAATAAGAACCAACAAAACTTTATATACCTACCTACTTCTGATTACAAACAAATGTACAAGTGTTTAGATGTTTTTAGGTGTTTATACCTTTCAACTTTTTTTACTACTCTAAATGTAATGTAGACTTTAGTTAGTTAGTTTGTGGATAGACTAGCATCTGTGAATGCGAAATTAATAACTTTATTTTAATAATAATTATATATTATTTTAATATTGTTTGTTTTTTAAAACTTTTTTCATGTTTATTTATTATATTTCTTCTACCATCTGTGGAGGCTTATAAGTAATCTTTACTTATCTCTGTAACTTTAGTTTGTAAGACCACAGCTGGAAGTTCTCCAAATAAAATAAATGAAAGAACTATTTTTAAACTTTTTAATTAAGTATAATGAGTACGAATGAAAGTCACGTGACAAAAAGAATGTTAAACTGCTAGATTAATAGACATAAATGTAAAAGTTGACCAAAAAGGAGACGGATGTATTGTGTGAAAGATGATATGATGATTTGTGGTGTAACAGAAGATGTATGTCAAAATAGAGGAGTGTGGGAGTTTAAGATATTGTATCGAACCTAAATAATTGGGAGAAGGTGAAAGAAAAGGGCGAGTGATTCTTAGAAGACTATTTCCTTCCAATACAATCGCAGTAACTATGACACATTAGACATACATTTTTGCTATAACAGAATAAAACGAAATTATAAGGCTTCCATTTTTGCAATTTGACTACTGCTATGTATAACATCATATTTGTGGCAAGCATCTTTGCGGCCGTTCTATCAAAATGTTGAGAGCTATTCAAAATGTACCAATAATCGACAATCCTATCAATTATCATACTTGTAGTAACCATAGTCGTGGGTTATTAAGTGTCTTCATTTTAGTATGCAATCCTACGCTGTATTTAACTAATATATGCAGTTTCATGGACTGTATAATGAGATCAAATATTATCTTTGAACACTTAACATAGTGTGTTGACAAAGTGGCTATAAAGTAAATAATATACATTGCAGAATTACGACATCACGAACCTAAGCAAGATTATACATAAAATTTTAAATTATCTAAAATATTTAAGCATGAGTTATCTGTCGTTTTAGGTACTGTAACAACTAAAACCTTCTTAGTCGTTGTTTATATTAAGAAATATAATATTTTGAATTAGAATATCGAATGCCTCAAACCGAGCCCGAGCTCGGTACGGATCTTCAATCAAAGAACTGGTTCATGGAATATTTTCTTTATATTTTCAATCAGAAGATTATATTTGTTTCGTGCGCGGCCCAATACAATTATGATTTCGATTGTTGATTGAGGCATTCGATATTCTAATTCAAAAATATTATATTTCTTAATATAAACAACGACTAAGAAGGTTTTAGTCGTTACAGTACCTATCTTTAGAATAATGGTTTCGAATGCATAATGTTTCGCAACAGTTAAGTCACGTCTTAATAGTTTCTGTATCGATACATAGATGGACTAGAAAGTTAAATGATTTCATTAATTTGTATTAGGAAACTTAACTATAGCACTATAGTATATAGTGTTTAAAAATTTTATATAATGATTACAACATGCTCGCCACTTCGTCCACGCTTGTCTTGAAATTCCCGTGGGATTCCCGAGACACAAAGTACCGCAGCTATCCTTTTAGTGAAAACTGTGTTGGAATAAGCTATTTTTTATGCACGCGGGGACAACTGCAAACCGCTCCTAGGAAAATGTCCCCGAGATTCCCGGGATAAAAATATCACAAATTAAATTTGCAACTGATCACTAAAAGATCACATTG
The DNA here is from genome assembly GCA_012273795.1 of Dendrolimus punctatus. Lineage (NCBI taxonomy): Eukaryota > Metazoa > Arthropoda > Insecta > Lepidoptera > Lasiocampidae > Dendrolimus > Dendrolimus punctatus. Next base: position 9,703,950 of record CM022539.1, read on the forward strand.
AAAAACGAATTTTTATTTTAATCTGGCCACTTTAAATCATTCCCAGAAAAAAATCTCACGAGTTACCCAGGATAACAATTACTGCAGGTGTAAGAATTAGCTGTCGATCAGCAAAAATCTTATCGAAATCGGTCCAGTAGTTTTTACGTGAATTCCGAACAAACAAACAAGAAATCTAAAAAAATGCAACGTGTTTTCCCTCGTTTATAGTTTATACAGTGTATTCCAGTTGTTTTTTATTATGTAGCTTCAAATAGACACAGCATGTTTAGAATTTTATAATATAATAGATTAGGAGTGAATAAATTCATAACTCTTACAATGTCTGCATCTGAAGTACAAAAATCCCGTAAAGGTATTAAGGGCCGCTTGCATAACGATCGCCTTTAAACAAAATTAGTTAATCATATTAAACTGCCTAAATATTGCGTTTTTCACAAAACGTATTGAAAGTTCTTTAAACACATTTAGAGGCAAACTTTACATTGTGCAAGACGCTAATTGTATTTAAGGGTGTTAAATACGTTTTGTGTTTCTTAAATAAATTTAAGCAACCTTATGCAAGCGGCCCTAAAATACTGTCATAACTGTGATCTTATTATGAAGGAATAAAGGAAATGTAATATATAAATAAATAAAGGAATGTTAACAATATTATCCTAAGAAATGCTACTATTTGCCGCTTCATTTACTTATTGTTCATTCACTTGCCTTACCACCAGTTGAATTTTGATGTTACTACTATGGAGCTTATATAAAATTTTAACTGATAGACAAATGAACGATCAAAATATATTAATGTTAATCTTGCCAAAATTTTGTTCCCAACTAACTGTTATCCATTGCTGGCTGTAGACCTTTGCAAGTTTGTGCTACAGATTCCAGTCCTTCGCTTTTCTCATGCAGCCTCTAGCAGTAACTACCACAATCCATAGCCCTAATAGGCTAAGGATTCATCTGCTCTACCAGGTATTAGTGCTGTGAGGAATATGACCAGCCCGTTACTACTTCGGCTTACTAATTTTGCAAACTGAGTCGGTTAGTGTAGTTCTCAGGCGGATTTTTGTTTTGTTTTTGATTATATTCACAAGAAATAAACCCTACATAGCGCCTTGGAATTTGTAGTCCCATCAAAATGTGATAACGTATGTAGATATTGTCTTCTCTCTAACTTTAGTTAAATCAGAACTACCTTTTGCGCCCACACATAGGTATAATACGTTTCCAAGTTTTCTCTTGTCCTTAGCAACAAATGGCTACGCAATATGGGTAATGCTTTTCATACAAAATCAGTTACTATGCAACCTCCTACAGCGTTCTTGAAAGGCTATTAAGATTGGCGCAGATTATGCTACATTTATGATCATTGATGTTCTTTAAAGAATTAACTAACTCAAAGTGAAGATGAAAAAAGAACATTTTTGCCCCAAAAGAAAACTATATGATATGCGGAACCAAAGTTTTTATAACAAAATCTACCTAGTGAACCCAAGTTTTTTTTATTTACTATGTATGATCTTGGTGCTGTACCTATACTTTTTTCTTAATGTTAATTTGATCACTCTGTTTCCTCCTGCTTTTAAACTTGGTAGTTAATATATAAAAATTACTCGTGGCTAATTACAAGTCATTTCAGTATATAGCTCGTCTTTTTACATGTTAGTTTTTCCTTATTTGCTTCGATTTTTTTAAATACTTAACATCTTAATGTTTTTGCCACATTTAAAATACCGCATCAAGAGGTTCAACTTTTTGCTTTACGTCGTGATATTATAAACACGTGAATTTACGTGTTTTTATATGATCTTGTCCAATGCCTGAAACGTTCCATAATTGCTTTAATTAAGCAAAGAATTTAATAAATAATATCGTTTTTAGATTTTGTGATCTGGTAACAAAAACCTTTAAGACAACTCTTTTCAGATATGTGTAAATTACTTGATTTTCCAAAGAAGCTAACCCTTGAAGCCGTTTATAGATATCTCATATAAACTTTACATAAATTATATTACGGTAGAACAAGCGATATATCGTTGACGATGTTCACTATTCATCACATTCAATGGATGTTGTGATGTGCTGTATCGATTTATGTAGGTATGTATATTTATCAAATACCTATGCTTATTTGTCAGATACAAGTTTACGATTTTTACTACGGCTAAAGACTTGTATCCAAACAATACTAGAAATAGTGAACGCTTAGTATTAAATGTGGCACCAAAAACAATCCTCTTTACCAGAAACTGTGCATTCAAATCTACAATAAAATTCCTATCAACATAAAAAAGAGGATAAATAAATTTTAAAATTCAGTTAAAAGAATGGGTCTTAAATATAATGTTTTACTTGATGGTCGAATGGCTTAATTGTAAATAAAAACCTTCCCTGAGTTATGAATGTCATTATTTCTATTAACTTTTACATTTATCAGTATATTTTTTTCATGCGTTTCCTTTAAAGTTATATAATTTAACAAAATTTATTATAAATATTTGTATGCTCCTGTGTGAGCAAAACATATTTACACTATAACATATATGCCAACTGTTTAACCATGTTTTAATAATCTTCATTTAATTTGATTTGATTTGATTTGATATACTTCAGATTCGTTTTAAGGGGGTTTTCTACATTAATACAAAATATTAAATTTGCTGTGATCTGTATTCAAATCAAATTATTATTGCAATGGTGTCATTGCAATAATAATTTAATTTGAATGGATGGATATGTATCCATTAACTTAATAAGAAAAAATTCTCTTACTGACGTATTTAGTGACATAGATCAATTTTTTACCTATTTTTTTATCCGACTTATTTCGCATGTCGTTTTGGTATATAGAAAAATTGTAATAGTACAGTAAAAGCTCATGAGAAGTGAGTATCTATTTATCTATTATTCCCAATTATTTGAAATATCCCGCCAAGGAAAGGAACTATACAAAAAACTACTACAAAACTTACATGTGAATTATGTTAAAATTGTACTAACTTTTGGAAAATTCTAAGGGCTAGCCGTAAATCCATAAAGTTATTTGACGACACCGGTTATGTAAGAGCATGGTTTGCACGAGGTCGCACGTAGAAAGGTTACTTGGAACATGTAAGTGAAAGCATTGAAATACTCGTAACAGGCGGTCTCTCAGTTCCTTATGGGCACATCTCTATCAAGTTACATGCTTAAGAACTAGCAATCTGACTGAAAGGCCTAGTTGCCACGCCACAAATATTATAAAAAAAGAACTAGCAATTGGTCTATTTGTATAAAAGGGAATCAGCATCTAACTATTAGCCATTTTCCAATCGAAAATGCTTTATATATTTTTTTATAAATCAACCGACAAACAGTCACGTTGCGAATTTCCAAACTGAGCAAGTTACGTTTGTGTTATATAATGCGTATAACTTTTTTGCTGGTCCCAGAAATTCAGACCACATTGTATAACAGAAAGTTCCTTTAGGAAATTTATCATAAATTGGAGTTCTGTGAGTTCAAAATAATCACATGCCAAATTTTAATAAAATGCTTTTTACTCGAGGCCAAACGATAAATGAATATTTTTAGAGTTTTGTCACGAATAAGCTCCGATAAATGGCATTAAAAGTTTTATAGAACAAAAAACAGATATTATAAAAATTGACGTGTATTTTGCATTAAAAAATATTAATTTAATGATAATCAAAATACTATGGGTACGACGTTACTTGACCAAAATTATTTGCAGGTTTCATACCAGCTTTTTACCTATACTATAATTTGAGCAATATTTTAATTTAATTATTAACTGAATTTGTACTTAACTTATCAATAATATTCTAAAAATACACGACCGAAGTCAGATGAAAGATTGAAGCCTATTATTTCATTTCGCAAAATGATGAATTTAATGTAATTATAATTGAATTAACATTTATGTATGATGTCTTGAATATCTCAATAGATATTATAATAGTAAAGACAAAATCTCTTTCTTCTTTTCTGATTCACTATTTTTGCAAAACACATATAAATCTGCACTGCAATAGGTACTATTAAAGTGCCCTCGAAATAATAACAAAACAATATTAAGGAAGGAAAATATTATAAATATATTTAAGACATCTTAAACTCGCATCAATTTGAGGTTATCAAGATAACATCAAATTTGTTTTATCCAATAAACTTTGTATTGATGCCGAAATTATATATAAAAAAAATAATTTAGAAATAAAAAGCCTTCCGCATACAAAATGAATGCAACATGGAAACCTTAAAGTTGACCTCACTTATAATAAGTATTTATGCAATTATTTCACTACGTATGAATTCCTTTCGAATTCCTATTAAAGATATGATTGGATGAAGGGAGCATGGTTCAATTGATAACATTAAGTAAATCGACAAAAAAGTTTTGTTTGATTATCATTTTGTCTTCGTACATAACTCATTCATCGCTTGCTATTTTCATAACCTAACCAATTGTGTACACTAAAAAAAATTAACACTCAATTACAGAGAGTAGGTAGTAGGTAGATTTAGGGCGGCATTAATATTATTTTTCCCTTCTTAATTTCGTTATAAAGTTGTTTAACGGAATATTTGTAAGTAGAATTAGGTATATAGAATTACAGACCCTAAATTTACCGAAAATAAACTGCGCCAGACAAGCTACAAACAGATGGGCAAACATGTCGTTTTCCGGGTTAAGTTTTTACAAAAACGGTTTCGGAATCCTAGTACTCGATAAGTATGTGTGATTTCATAATAAATACCAAACTTTAAGTTTTCTACGAGTTTCTCTCAAATATATATTGTTTACGATTAAAACAGGAATTGTATCTTAAATTGTTAAAATATCGAATTAACAGTACCTTTAGAAGCTTTAATTATATTTTTATATAATTTTGTGAATAGAAAAAATAAAGAGGTGTTTTTTTACATTTCTATATTTCGAGTCACATTTCTTAAATTCATTGACAAATAATAAAAACAACAACTTATCAAACACTATGGTCAGTAAAATGTTAGGAAATTACATTACAATATCTTTCATGGTCTAGAATTATAGAAGCTATGAATAAAAATATTTGAGCCGAATATCCGCAAACTCCATTAGTTAGTTACAATACCTGCCATGTTACTAAACAAATTTCAGAAAACAAGTTTAAAACAAAGAATAACAGGTAACAATATATCTAGAAAATTAAAAGTACATAAACTTACTAAACATGCATTTACGCATGTGATGAAAAATAATTGTGTCCACACACACAATATCACATAAATATCAGAATTATACGACACATTTATAACCCTATATTTACAACCCTATTATCCTGCAGTCACGGGCACAACTCATCTACAATAAGAAATAAGGTACTGTGAATTGGTCTAAATTCTCTAAAAGATAAAAGTGGGTTTGTTTTGTTTGCATGTGACAAACTGACACTAATGATTGTTACACAATGTTTATTTAAAACATACGGCCCCCAATACGAATTACGTATCCTACATATTATACAAAGAGAAAGTTATTTACCGTAACACATTGCAGCTGAGCTTGGAATATAATTAAATTGATCAACATTTATCATTATCTATACCTACCAATAAAATTGAAATCTTTGTGATTTTAAAATAAATGCCAAAATTTAAATGAAAACTAGTTTATTTATAATTAATTAATACAGAACTTATCTAAAATAAAACTAATAAAGAAAAAACAAATTAACCTAACAAATATGTGTATACACTATATCTAATTTCGTTACTGTCCGACCAAACTGCTGTGGTAAGGCAATGTACGTAGAAGGCTGCCAGCACTACCGTGCTGAATACAGACTCTAATACTCTGGACTAGGTAGTGAAAACTGCCTCATCATTAATGACATTTTTTTTCTGTTAACCTATCTGTAAGGTTGTCTTCAAAAGTCTCAACATTAATTATTGATAAATAAAAAACATTTCCAACACTATCTGTACGAATATAGTGTTTAAATGATTAAATATTCTATCTATCTCATTCTCTCGCAGACTAAGACTGGTGTGCACTGACTTTTAACCGATGGTTAAAATAAGATAATCGCCCAAAATGTATGGAAAAACAGTGATCACTTTTGGTTAACCGTCAGTTAAATTTCGGTGCACATCAGCCTTAGTCCTATAGATTTATGTATTTATCTATTGTTAGTTTCGCTTTTTCATTTCATCTAGTTTTACATCACAACGATCCTTAAGAAGTTTCACTTCAAAAAAATTGGGATTAAAACAGGAATTTTTAAACCTATAATTTACCGTATTAACGTCTATAAAGTCGCAGCATGCACAAAAATTAATTTTATGCTGTCTTCAAATCCGGTTTTGCGAAAATTATATATATTACTTTACAGTATTTAAAGTAGAGGTATTTTGATTCAATAACCTACCGATATGTGGCATAAATTGTATATTTTATGAAAATGATGTTCTGCAATTTACATTCAAATTAATTTCATGGTTGAACGATCTTATTTGATATTTAAGTTTAATTATAGGAATTTAATAAATGGTAACTAGTAGCACTATTAAATATGTTATTTACAGTAAACTTTGCATGACCCATTTTTCACATTAAATTTTTCAGCATATTATTTCTAGATGCTAACATCTGATGATTTTGATTCTGATAATCCAATCTTGACATAGCAAACTTGCCTACATCGTGTAAATTACGGAAGTTGTTTTATTCATGTACATGTAGTGAAAAGGGCACTTTCCGCTTCTTAAGTGCGGTTGTAATACAGGAAATATTTATTTTCGTACAATGACGTAAACTTGCCTACAGTCAGATATTTCAAACAATTTTCGCTAGGTAATATTTATAAAAAATTATCGCGTAAAAATTTGAATTAATATATCCATATACAAACATTCTATTCTATTATCATTCGTGAAGTCCTGGGTTCTTTTACTTGAGAGCCATAACAATAAACTTCTTTGCGAGCCTGAAAGGTGTGTCGTTGTATGTAATTCTTCCTGCTTTTTGATATGTGGTGTTTTGCTTCCAAGAAATGTAATGTATATTCCTAGATATGATAGACATTCATTAAAAAATGTTCTCATGTATTAAAAATCTCAAGGTCAACAATCCAAAAACAACAATCCCTGCCTGGGATATTATAGTATATAATATTTACCGTCTTGCAAATAAAAACTTTAATATGCCTGGGTTTGTTCTTACACCATGTACGCTTGTAAATGTCAGTAGCAAATCTATTACTTATAAATATTATTATACTCGTAAAATTTAACTATCCCTTTCACATTAATACTCTCATTGTAATAAAAGCATATCTATACTATTATTATAAAGCTGAAGAGTTTGTTTGTTTGTTTGTTTGTTTGAACGCGCTAATCTCAGGAACCGCTGGTCCGATTTGAAAAATTCAGTATTGGATAGTATATTTATCGAGGAAGGCTATGGGCTATGTATCATCACGCTAAGACTAATAGGAGCGGAGCAGCAATGAAGAATGTCTCAAAAGCGGGGCGTTTTGAAAGCTCCACGCGGACGACGTCGCAGGCGCCGCTAGTGTTAAATAATAATTCTTATCATATAAGATGTTGAAAGTTCAACAGATTTTCAAGAAATAATCTTTATAACGCTTAGAAACAATTGTGTATTAATAAAAATGCTTACATTAATAGTAGTGTATGACAATATTAACAATCTTATTTCTAATACACTTCCTAGTTGAGCGGTTTAAATTACAATTATTTAAGTTTAATTATCATTAACCGATTTTAGATTAAGGTCAGTCAAGGTTAGAGACAGATTACAGTCCAAAATTATCTTAAAATTATACATAATAACTTAATACAATGTATTCTAAAATTATTTAAAAAATTAATCTACACCATTAAAAAGAAAACTAAAATGAAATACCAAAACTATATCAAAAAGAAGGCATAATTATGGATAAAATATTGGTCTCAAACCACTGTCACTTATCGGGAACGTTCCCAAAAGGCTGGCGGCGTTACCACGTTGAATGGCAATACTTAATCTTTGAGTAAAATAGACGCCAGGCTTTTGGTCGCGTAAGCTTGGTCTACTAAATGTTCGGCGACAACTCGATAAAGATTTAGCGCGTTAGGTCCCCACGGACCCAGAGTTTCCACCCCAAACGCGGCATTCCGATTATTATTTTCAATAAATTCTATTTATACAAATACAGATGCAAATATAAATATTTTAATAAAGTTTTCGATTGTGTTGTTACAGAACTGTGACTCTTCTAACTGCGAATATGTTCGTTCCGCGCCAGCGAGAAACATCGACTCCTGTGGTTTTGGTAAGCTCAGATATATCTTAGGCTATTGTAAGCAAGGCTATTTAAAACCAAACTCAAACTGGAATAATAGATAATGGTAGTTTTAACATTATGAACATTTGGTCAAAAAACTGCCAAGTGGTGCATCCGTTCCGGCTATAATTCGAACCCGCACCTTACGAGCTCGGAACGCATTCGCTAGCCTTATATAGACATTTTTTAATATAAATTATTCTAGTTATTGTTTGTTAGTTGTATAAACTATATATTATATAATTTGTTTACTAACCTCATTACAAGTTTAATTTATCTATATACGTATAATATATGTATGAATTCATGATCATTCATATGAATTCTAAATAAAAAATACGGTCTAATCAACTCCAAATTATAATTAAATAAGTAAATCATTACACTAATAAGGTAATGAATATTCATTGAACAAAAAATAATCACATGGTTATACGAGTATGATGTAGTAAAGAGTAGGCGGACATTACACAGTGACCGGTCACAGAGTTGTTTGAAATCTACCACTCGGAAGTTTAACTCTCCGTCTATAAGGGCCCTAGACAGACGATAAATATATTCTGAACTGTAAATATATTATTATTTATATACTTGGTAGCTTTTTGAAGTGAAACCTATTTAGAATGGTTGTGGTTTGAACTGGATGAAACGAATCTCTTAAGTGTCGCTTTGACACTAAATAGCCTTACTTATAATCGTTTGTCAAATTTTAAGAAACTGCTCAGCAACTGATTAGTGAAAATCTTACCCATAAACTGGTCTTAAGGATAAGAGGCAGTAAAGTAATGGCACAGGTCATTAAAATGGTGGCGTTACCGTAGCTAAAGTGCTATTTTTTAAAGGAAATGCTTAAAGTTTTAAAAATCTATTATAACGATATATGAAATGTGACGTCACGAAATTTAGAATCCGTCCCACCCCTTGTCACAATTTGCTTTACTGCTGCTGCGTGTGAACTACACACACAAGTTTATTTTAATTGATGGAATGCACAACGACAGGCTGGCAGCTCGCTTGATGGCAAGCGGTTACCGTCACCTGTGCATTATCTAAGATGCCACGAATTTACTACCGGCCTCAAAGGGGAGAACTGATATTTGACCCTGCTGCTTGAATGTTATTACCTAGACCAGGAGTAGTAGCCAGTTAGACGGATATAAGCCCTGGCACCTGACTGGGTAGTTTTGTGTCTTATTCCACCAAGCCCCCTGGTTGGAGAATTCTTTCTCAGTCTCTGCACGATTGAAACGACTAATATAATCTTTTACTTATAACAAAACTATGTTTTAACGGTTTTAAGCACAGTAATTATTTGATTTTCAATTTTTATTCCGATGTTTCGGCCACTTTCCAGTAGTCGTGATCACGGAAAACAAAGGTGTCGTTGGCACAAATCAGAGATCAAAATTAAAAATCAAATAAAATACTGCGCTTAATGCTGTTAAAATTTTATTTTATTTTGCGCACTAATCGCGAAAATTTATGAAAATACTTTAGTAAAAATGTTTAGTGTCTATTGTCTGGTGCATCCTGCATTTAACTGTCATGGAAGTGGGTGTAATCTAAATGAGGCCTAATAAAATATTACAACCTCCATATAATGTGTGAGTGGAGTTACGACGCCATAATTTTAATGAGTCTAATAATGAAGGTTACGTTAAGTAGATAATTATTATTCAAACATTAATTAAAATTATTTTTATCATAATATTATAAAAGTTAAGAGATGCGACTGAGACAGGCAACCGAGATACAAGACCAGATGCTACGACACACACAACACATCGCTTCGTGTGCAATTGTATGAACTTTGGTCACAAAAGATATTAAAAATACACTGTATCTTAAAATGTTGTCGTGAACGTCGTGAGTTCATGATCGTTCTTCCTTCTCTCGGGTTCAAAAGGTCAATAGTATAAAACATAGTCATTTCCGCGTCTGTATGTCTGTCTGTATATCCGCTAACTTCTCCTAGGCCATGCAATAGATTTTAAGCGGTTTTTACTGTCAAATAAATATAATTAATTAAGAAGATTTATATACGAGCATCCCAGCTTTTTCCCGCGGATTCATTCGCGATATATAAAATCTAAGTTTTTACGTATGTAAAATAGAGCTATTTACCATAGTTTAATCCGCGGGGAAGATTCTAGTAATATAAAATTGAATATGTAATATGTCTGAGTCTCAATGTCCCGTGTCTCGGTCGCGTTCCTCAAACTGCGCGTTTGCTATTTACGGTCTGCTTCATATTCAGCTAAAGTAACTTTGTAAGCTTTTTTAAAGATCATAAAGAAACAAAGAATTTTACTCTAACTTAATATGTATAAGGGCGTAAATATTTATTCATTTAATAATTATAAATTAAATTAAAACATACTATATATACAAATATTTATTGTGGTGTGTGACATTTTGTGTGTTGTATTTGTGTTGAGGTGTAATTTAAGATTATTTATAATTTTTTCTAAGTTTTTACTATACTACATATACAAATTAAAAGTAACCTACAAAATCTAGTAACAAAACGCTGTCAGTTGAAATGTGGCCAGTTCATTGGGCATGTTTTTAACTGATAGCGGTCTGGTGCTAGATTTTATATTACATTAATTCGTATATTTATTTTTTATATTTTAGTATTTAATGACTAATTAGTAGGTCCATATTGAAAAAAAATATTTTGACGGCCGTTTTTATATTTACGAGAATATTTATACATGTGCGAGGTGCCTTAGATGGCCTGGCATTAACTCTCAGAGAACGGTCTCATTACGTTGACATAATCCGTCATACACTCATAACTATATATTACATAAAGCAGGCTCCGTACATAAAACTATTTTTAATGAATATTGTGTACGAATTAATCAAGTAACGACGTCAGTAGCACAGGTTACGAATAATTTAAATTATTTAACATTTATTTAAATTGTATTAATATTAACATAAAACATTTTCTTAATTATTTAGGCCGTTTACGTTTTAAATAATGAACAGAACTTGCGTTTAATAATTATAAATGTCTTATCTATTTATTATAAACTCTTCACATGCAGCGCTGTCTTTATCCGAGGACGAAAGGGGTGGGTGGCCCCGCTCGCAGGGATCATGGGGCTCAAGTCCTTAAATTAATTAAAAATGATAATTGTCTTGGTATGTAAAAATCTGACGAATTAATATTTCAACTTTCAATAAAGTATTATCCTTATTCATGAAGAATGCATGCCGTACATGCCAAAACGGCTATGAGACCTTAAAGTAAATAACAAAAATTACATGCTATTTTCATTTCTGGATAAGGGGGCGAAAGCTGATTTCGCACCCTGGCGCCCAACATACTTAAGACGGTTCTGCTTACTAAACGTTATATTTTAAAGTATATTTTTATCGGTCGATTATTCGATCGACGTACATACAGCATGCGGAGACTACCAAATATAGTGAATGAAAGTTGTAACTCGATGATGTAGTTAAACCACCTCCGGTATTTTGACAAGCAATGTAATGACCAATGAAATTGTATTCCAACAGAGTTCCGCGATCAAATGAACTTGGCGACATCCTTCCTCGACGGTTCAGCTTTATACGGAAGCTCCGAGAAGGAACTGCGGTCACTTCGTCTGTATGACGCGGGGAAACTTGATATTGCTTCATGCAGAATGTAAGTATTCTTGACAAACATTCTACGCATATTGCAGTTAGTAACGAGTGCATTCAGTATTCAATCATATTTACACTTATATTATTATAAAGCTTCTCCTAATATAGGACTCAGTATTATAGATAATATGTATCCATAGATTATAGATGTGTAATCCAAACAATGAACTGTGATGTAATACTTAAGCCACGCACTCACCTGTGAGTAGAGTTGCCAGATGTGACAATCCGGTTTTCTTTAGTGTTTGTGCGGTCAAGAAAATCTTGATAAACTGAACAAATGATTTACATTTTTAAAGCGAATTTGTTAATTATCCGGCAAACTCGAAAGAAAACTCGAATGTTTCGTTTGATGTGCCGTCACTCCGGATTGTGTGTTTTCTTTAATATAACTGCTAGTTGAACTGTTCAAAGATGCCATCTAACGCAATAAAAATTAATAATAAAACTTAAAAGAAATAATAAGCAGACAAACATGCACATTGTATATCCGCGCTAGGCAAGTTACGCTTGTATTATGTGTAATACAACGAACCTGGGGCCGATCCCAGACATCCAACCAAATTAAATAACAGAAAATATTTTCAAAATTAATCATGCCAGGAATCAAACCCGGAGCCTCTGCGTTCCAGCGGGTCCGACCGGCTAAGACTAAGCCTGCTTAACCACAGAGGCACAAAAAGCATTGATTACTAAATATATGAAAAAATAGATTAACTCTTATGTAGCACTCGATGTAAATTTAGTATCTAGTTTTAATATAAATAAAAAATGACCGTTTATTTCCGACACATCTGGCAACCCTAGATGTAAGCCGTAACCTCACTGAGTGGATACAGTAACATGCTCTACTCGTAATGTGTACACCGGCAATGATCTTCTCTTTATCGACTTGTTGTAAGCGCGCTGCGTCCCGCTCGCCTCAACTTCGCGACCCGCGTACACACTATGATTTTTGGTTACAGTCACTGCAACGGTTACAGTTATGGCTCGCAGGTAAGTACGTGGCTTTACAAGTTTCTACAGTTTTCATAAAATGTTAGTTTCTATGAAATCTTAAGTCAAACCAAACTTAAAGTTTGAAGTAGCATAATATAGTATTTTACACGTCCAATATTAAAAATCACAAGTTTTGCAATATATTTTAAATGTTGATAGTTAACGTTTTTAATAGTACAATTATGTGGTGCTTTAATTAGAAGTATTCATCTTCGCGATACGGATGTTATTTTACAATTTTACAAACGTTTTGTAATAAAAGTTATACAATGTTTTTTTACCTTTTAACGTGTAACTTTTTATAATCTGTTATGTGAAAACTACATATATAAACGCGGAATGTATTTCGTAATCCTATCTAGTTTTTTCGATGTATTCCTTCAATAAGGCTATATTATCTAAATCAGTAGGAACATCAGTTATCATCTGTGCAGGAACGGAGAAAGAATACAATTTCTTGCGGCCAGGCGGCCTGTCGTAAGAGGCGATAAAACAACCGACATTTGCCCGACTGGATTGCTACCACCCCTGGTCTAGAGTATGTCGCCATAACAACCTTGTGTTGTGTTCCGGCATTAGTGACCAGGTTCCAGTCAGTAGAGCCAGTCAGAGCAGTATCGCATTTGTAGCACTTTTGGTGTTGCGAATGTCCATAGGCGATGGTAACCGCTTTCTATCAAGTGTGCCGGCTGCTGTCTGCTGAACTCCTGCAATAAAAAATAAAAAAGTTATTTAGCGCATTATACTATTATGCAATTCCTAACTGTAAGCAGGTCGTGGTAGCCTAATGGTTAGCGTATACGTCCCAAACTCAAAGGGTGGGGATTCGAATACTGGCCAGAAAGCATGCAACACTTAGGGAGTTTTCTAACCTAATACGAGTATGAATATTGTTAAAATTACCTGCTAATGCTAATGGAAAAGGAAAACGTCATGATGAAACCTGCACATCGAGATGACAGATGTGTTAAACCTACCAAGCCGCCTTAGACCCTATAGGGTGGTCCGTGCCCCGCAGTGGGACATTAAATGGGATGTTATTATTTATATTAATGTAATTTAATAAACTGATAAACATCATTATGCTTATAGGTGTGAAATGAAACCAGGCTTCGTCTGAGCATTTTTATTTTATTACCTTCTTAGAATAATTTCACAGCTTCATGATCATGTAATTATCGTTTTTATTCGTCCTGCAGTATCTTATTTATCTCTTGCTAAAAGTAAATTGAAGCCCGAAATCGGGTTCTGTTGTTTCCGTTTTCTAATTACTTTGGATTAATAAAGCAGCAACTTGTCCCTGAAACAAGATTCTTGTAAACAACACGGATAGAATATTTAATTCCACGTCGTAGATTGTATGCAAATAAGACCAGCCTTGCCATAATTTGCATTCTCACGCAGAGATTTCAATCGTTTTCAAAATTAGCATTGTTATTTTATTGACTGCCTAATTAAGTTCGTTAAATATCATTAGTAAAACAACGATTTTAAAAGTTCTTTGGTTTAATCAAAGTTCTTAGGTAACTAGATCCTTTTTTGTTTTGGTATTGTGATGAGATAGAATGATTACATATTTCGCATCAAAACAGCTCAAATGAATTCATCTGCAACTCTTTTCGTAATTCAAATTTCACTAACCTGGAGACATATTTATATCGAAATCGTAGTTATTGCTGGAAACTCACTAGAATAACCTCCTTCCAAATTAAGCCAGGGTTGCGGCAATACAGCTTAGCCAACTTCGTGAATTGGCAGGCGTCATTTATTTTGCCGGGGTATCAGATAATGCAAGTTTCGTCTCATTTCGAAGTAAGTTTTGCGTACGTGGTACACTTATGTTATATGTATATGCGATTCGATAGCTTGTGTAACGCTGTTTCACAAAAGTTAAATCATCTGATAAAATATCGAATAACTTACCAAATGCAGGGGAAAATACGAAACACTAAGCACAGTTTATTAAAAATAAGAACAATTTATTAAGAATAAGAAATGTAAAATTAATTTTCATCCGTGACAAGCTATGAGAAAAGACACAGCTGACAAGCTAAGCAATGAAGCAAACTCTTAAAATAAGTGATAATTTTACATAAATACGCTAAAAGTTCCCAAAACGTAATTTTCGACATAATACATAAGCTCTATGACGATAATGGCCGATGACAAATATCTATTTTTTTGTAAAATAATCTTGGAAATTATTCCCATGGCAGATGCAACGATGGCAGCCCTACAGCACCTCTATATAAAGCTTTGGCAACAGAACATAATCGGATCGCAGGAGAGTTGTATTCGATGAATCCGTTCTGGGATGACACGACACTGTTCTTAGAAAGCAGAAGAGCTATTGCTGCTATCATTCAGCATATCACTTACAACGAATTCTTACCAGTGTTGCTGGGTGAGGTGCGTGTGTAAATAATTTATCTCACGAAACTATATCGCATCATAATATCATTGTATGGCTTCATTTTCATAGTAATTCTTTGTACTCTTTTTTACTAAGTTGTCTTATGTCGTAAGTTGCTCGAATTTATTTACCAGCTCAAATTATTCAAAGCAATTCGCAGATTAGTTAGTTTTATTAGAATCACCATTAGCATACAATGCAGCAAGAAATGACTTCATTTTAGCAATATTAATAGGTTAATCAAATTTATATACTAGTACATACTTATGCTTATAATTTGAGGTAATCCAAATATTGTTGTGGTTATTGCTGCACACATAAATATGAGTTAGCTTGGATGCAAAAATCCATTAACTATTTCACAATAGTACTCGCCTTTTCTTTCAAAGCCTGTTCTTCACACAAAACAACTATTCAAAAAATATAATAGTGCATAGTCGCTTCCTAGATCGCTTTGATTACTTTATATAAAAATTTATACAAATAAAATTTTCATAATTCGCTTTCAGGTTGGTATGGCGAAAGCCGAATTGAAGCTAACATCTCTCGGATTCTGGCGTGGATATTCAAGTGCGAATCGGGCTGGTATTTACACGGAGCTGGTAGCGGTTGCACCAATCTTCAACGCAATGATGAATGACAAACTGGTAAAACATATGAAATTCATTAATTTGTTTCTTGTAACATAATAATAAGGTCAAATGCTTAATATAATTAAAAACATTAGTTTATAAGTTAATAACACTGTACAACTATACTTATGTGCAAAGTAGATAATATGAAATAGATATTTATAGTCATGCTTACGCTTGTATGTCAAAGAAGCAAGTGAAGTGTGTAAGAATAAGCCTAAATGGCGCTCTGTTGTTCGTGCCTACCCCGCAAAAGACCTGGCGTGAAGTTATGTATGTATGTATGTATGTATGCTTACACTTGTTATAAACTCTCGAAAAATCGCGTCAAATAGTACAAAATAATTAATTAATGCTTTGATAACTGTAACGTGATAGATATAAATATTTAAAAAATTCACAAAGGAAAATATATTATAATAATTATAGTTTATCTTACAACCTCTCCCATCTTCATTACGTAATGTTAATATGGTTTTATTACACACTTGTAAAACTTGAAATGTAATAATAAGGCATTAACATATTTTTTTGACGGTTAGAACAAAATCAAGAATTAATAAACGTGATTACATGTCTTTTTATGAAATAGCTGGTCAGAATATTAGCGAATAATTGTAGGTAGTGTAGACTATTTCTTGCTAAGAGTTAGGTTTTCAATTGTTTCATTCCAGCAAAAAAAACATTTACTCTTATGATACAACTATGTATTGAAATGATCTTTTCTTATACTGTTTATAGATTAACGACACAATCACGGTAGAACATCTTGTTCGTACAAGTGCCCAACAAGTATCACATTTTTCTTCTTCTACCACATGGGATTTAAACCGCGCTCGCGATCATGGAGTATCGCCTTACTTGAGAGCCTTGAGGATGTGTGAGCCCATGTCCCCAATCAAGACTTTTGGGGACCTTGATAAAATGGGTTTTGACCGCACACAGCAAGAGATGATTGCAAATATGTACAGGTAGTAATTTAATATTATCCACAATGGTAAAACTATTTAGAATATGTTTATATGATGAGGTTTTGAAATTACTAAGATTATTAGGTCCAGTTATAACTGCTATCCCATGGATCATTTTAAATCCGTCACCATAGTAGGTGCTTATGTTAATTTGCCAAGTCAATGTTCAGGCTAATTCTTTATTTTAAACTTTATCTTAAATGGCAAAGACATTTAATATTTATGTATATGTTTTCTTTTCAGAAATGCTGATGATATTGAATTGCTGATTGGTGGTGCTATGGAGAAACCAGCTTCTGGTGCTGTGATTGGTTCTACTTTCGCTTGCGTTTTGGCAATGCAGTTTGCCAACCTGAAGAAGAGTGACAGGTATCTTATTATTAGCATATCAGACAAAAATTGATCATATAGTGGTTTCGTTATTTCTCGATTCTGCTTTCGTTTTAGCTGTTAATTATATTATCTATCAACCCATGGTTAGGTATTTTACGTTCTCTGACTGGTTTTCAGCCTTAGCCCCATTTCAGGGAAACGTATGATATACCCGCTTCTATCTGGTAATGTGCATTGTGCATATTTTCTTACTAACTTTTCATTTACCATAGTTACATATATTAATGTGCATCTGAAACCAGTAAAACTTCGTTAGCGGGTGCATGTTCTTTACCAAAATTTGAACCTTCATTGTGGGAATGATTAATTTTTCCATGGAAGTCAACACATTTTCAAGCGTTATTTATGATTATTTATTCATAAAATATATACTTTGCAGATTCTGGTACGAAAATGATATCCCACCGTCGTCTTTCTCGCCTGAACAATTGGGAGCTCTCAGAAAAGTTTCGCTGTCTGGTTTATTATGTGCTACCGAAGAAACTCTTCTCAATATTCAACCTAAGGCTTTCGTCAAAGAAGATCCTTATTTGTAAGTAATTTTGCTTAATTTTTTATCTCATACGAATAAATAAATAGTGACTTTTTTTGTGAAATTTAGAAGTAGCATTTTTCACATAATAGACTTTTTTACATAAAGGTTACATCAGTTGATCAGTTATACATCAGTTGATTGTAACCGATTGTCTTCAACATCAGGCTATCAGGTCCTTATTGTTGCATACATTCTGTGAGCTTTTATAAGTTCAAAGGTTAATGGATCATATTCATTCTTGATGAGTCAAAAACCTTTACATCCCAATCTTATGTGATCCTAATGCATAAAAACTTGTTGTCAAAAATAGATAAACATGAATTTCCAGGAATGCAGCTCAACAATGCTCACAACACAGCCGCCTCGAACTAAGTGCATGGAGAGATGAATCCGGGGCAAAAGCCGCCGAAAGACTATCCCAGGATATGGTTGCTGCTGCTCTTGAAAAAGCTAAACAAGAGATGGCTGATAGGAAAAGTTAGAGTATATGATGTGGGAAACACGTAAGTTCATAAACATTTTCTAACGAGCAATAACACTTCTATTATAGATCACGACAAACTAATATGGTTTAGCTAAAAGTAAGTCATTCAGTGTTTTACAAAAAAATCAGGTAAATATAAATCTTTTATGTTAAAAATGTCCATAGGCCATAGTAACTGCTTACCATCAGATGGGCCGTTAGTTTGTCTGATGAACTCATAAAATAATAAAAGAGTGTCCACTATTACAAAAATTGTATTTGCCTAAGGAAACTTGAAGCAACATTGAACCGAAAATATCCAATATCTCGAAACTTCTCAACAGATTTTCGTAAATAATCTTATATTTCATGATCTTGATTTTATGAATTTTCCACCAAGTGCAATGAAGAAATTAATTTGGTTCTTAATTACAGGTGGTGGGGCTGATCCGAAATCACCAGTTGGTACTGCAGCGTCATTCTCCAAAGCCAACAAATATGCATTGAAACTTGCCAACACTTCACTGTTCTTTGAATTTGCCACTAATGAACTTCTTAATACTATTCATGGAACGTAAGTATGCGTTATTACTCGACTATTAATATTGGTTTGAGCATTCATCAATACTAAACATAGGTATATCGTGCCTATTCTTCTTTGATAAGAATATTTTAATTATTTTTCTACTGCAAAGACATAATTAAAACATGAAATAAACAAAATGTTTGAGTTTCTTCTGAGGAGTAAACTGTTAGTTTTGTGATATTCCTACATTCAAGGCATAGTTCTTCTCTCGGTAAATCTTCAGAACACAGGTTACTACAAATCACTCTTCTAGTGCTAATGAAGACAAAAAAAAACAATCTGATTTCTTTTCACAGCCACCGTCGCAAGCGTCAAATCTTCGACGACTCATTGGGCTTTGGTACAACGACTTCGCCGATTCTTTACAATCCGTTGATGTGAGCAGCTTTATAGGTCAAGACCAATTAGGACCAACAATTGAACCCCAATGTGACGATACCGGAGCTTGTGACGCTGAAAGCCCCTTTAGAACATATACTGGATTTTGTAATAATCTCAGGAACCCTAATTTGGGAAAGAGTTTAACTACTTTTGCAGATTGCTGCCGCCAGTTTATGAGGATGGTATGTTGTGTATTTTGAATGAAATATAGAGAAACGAATTGATTATCATAATTTCAAACAAATTATACTGATGACAATTTTAATACTTCTTACTACAATATTAATTAGTATTTCATTAGTTATCAGACATCCCAATTATTGGGCGACATTATTACCCCATTATTAAAAAGAATAGACAAAGTTCTCTATGTAACCGGATTGACGAGTTTCATACATCGATAATCTCGATATGGACTTTATCATGATATTTACCTTCAGCATCCAGTCAGTAGAGATACGTTTAAATTTGACACTATTAGACCTATTCAGTTCTTACTGCTAGACACATAGCTACCCCCTAATGAAATGTTACGACTATAATAGACATTTACAACACTAAAGCGGTTAGTAGCGCATCAATGTGCTGCTGGCCTCAAAATGGGAACTAGAACCTGGCCACTGATGTTGGAACACAAATCAAGATTGTTATGGTAGCATACACAAGATGAGGGGTGGTAGCCATCCACCCCTGCAGTGGGGGCGGCCCATCACCCGCCGGCGTCGCGAATATATCACGTGATATACCGTAACCCCAGCACTCAGGCGGAAGAAGGCTTCCATGGGGTTTTAGTGGGTATACCCGGCGTGGTCACTCATCGACGTCGGGGAACCCCACGCACCGCACCGGCCGCGACCATTTCCCGCGCGGCCAACGGTACGGCACGCATTTCGCCATGTAAAAAAGGGGTGGTAGCCATTCAGACGTTTAAATACCCACAAACTTAGCTGTAGGTTGTTGTCGCCTTTTAAGACAGATCGTATTCTTTCTCCAATCCTACACGGATAAAGAATAATAATTAACTACGGCAGATTTTTCAATCACCAGATAAAAGTTATTCATAGAATAAAATATAACTTGGAAATTAAAAATGTCTGTAAATGTTGCATGAATAAAACAGTTGAGTGGTTTAAATTTAAATTTACTCAGTTCATTCGGATAACTTTTGCGTGATGATGAAAAATCTGCCTTAAAACTACTACTAAAATTAATTCACAAAATTGTTTACATACGATATTCTATTTCAGGCGTAAGTCGTCCCCGCATCAACTCTGTAACTGGTACGCCTTTGCCGTCACCGCGTATCATCTCCACCGTGATACACCCTGACATTTCCAATTTGCACACAAGGTATACGCTGATGGTGATGCAGTTCGCGCAGTTCCTTGATCACGAGTTGACCATGACACCTATACATAAAGGTCGGTAATTCTAAATTTCTATGAATGCAAAGATTGAAATAAGTGTTGTCCAAGGAAAATGAGCATATTACAATACTTTTGAAACCTGGATTTAATCATCAGTATCCTAACGTAAAATCTCAGTTACTAGAAAATAAAAATAAATTTTGTGCGAAAATAACTCTTTCCCTAGGTTTGCCGTTTGACATTCCTTCACAGAAATTGATCCTTACAAGTTAGTACTCGATGATTTGGTAATTATACCAAATCATAGGATAGCTTTTAAGTAAATATAGGTGTGTTTATATTTTCAAAATCAGCTGATTCGATTCCTGACAGATTCCTATTCGTAATAGAATTTTCAAAAATCTAATGGTACCATTTTAGTTTTCATCAAAATCAGTTTCGTAACTCCTTTGAGAGTGTTTTTCGATATTTGGTATAATTTAGGATTTGACCCTGAAGGCCCACTTGAAAAATTCACCCTAAATATTTAAAACGACTAAAGCCCAGGTCTTCACACTATGTTCATAAAATTCCTATTAATTCCAGGTTTCCACGAGTCGATCCCCGATTGCCGTTCGTGTGACTCTCCTCGCACCGTTCACCCAGAATGCAATCCGTTCCCGGTGCCACGGGGAGACCATTATTATCCCGAAGTCAACATCACTTCTGGAGAGAGACTGTGCTTCCCATTCATGAGAAGTTTGCCTGGACAGCAACAGTTGGGTAAATAAGTGTTTTGGTGTTACTATACAACGTGGCAATTAGTGGTAATGCAGGTCAAGTTAGCCTTCTGGACACGCTCCCCGCTGGCAGTGATTTGCTATATTTTCGATAGTTCAGGGAAAATAAGAAAAAATCATATCATAATCAATCGTTTTGAAATGAAGATGATTTATTTATATTGTGGCTTAAGACAAAGTATTTATTAGTTTAAATAAGTGTTATTCCTGATAATTCGAAAGATTGTAATTATATAAGTAAAAGCTCAGTTATTCCAGTCAAACACTTGTAGTTTTTGCTCGCGTAAGCCTCTAAGGCTAAATTTGCACACGTTTTATCAATACCGGATCCAGAGTAAGTGTTTCCGTTAGTAAAACTTATAGGTGTATGGCAGAACTTCTATTGGTATATAAGTAAGTCAAAAAAACAATACTATAAATAAATAGAAAAACGATATAAAAGTATTTATTGTCCCGGGGGTCAAATACTGGAAAAAGCACACGTTAATCTATACATGAAATAGACTTAAAAATTACATATTAATTATTCTAGGACCTCGTGAACAAGTGAACCAAAACACAGCATTCATCGACGCATCTGTGATCTACGGTGAAAATCCTTGCATCGTTCGCAAACTAAGAGGCTTCAATGGACGACTTAACGCTACTGCAAATCCACATAACGGACGGGAACTGCTACCCAGATCTGATAGCCATCCTGAATGCAAAGCTCCTAGTGGATATTGTTTTATTGCTGGTAAGCATTCTTTAGCATTCCATGCAGCTCCTCAAACACAAATCTTAGTTTCATATATTACAATAACAACATCTAAGATCGAAATTATACTATGGTCATTTCAGATTTTTGAAGTATTGGCGTACTTAATTTTATACTTATGCCTTTTTAACAAAGTCAAAAAGAAGAAATAAACAACCAATTAAACGTCTTGAAAAAATTATCACATTCATACATACTTACACAACTTCACGACAGGTCCCTTGCGGGGTAGGCACGAACAACAGAGCGCCATTCAGGCTTATTCTTACACACCTCACTTGCTTCTTGCTTCTTTCACAAATACGTTAGACAATTCTCTGCAATGTTTAACGAAATGTAACAAATCAATGCTTCATTATTTCAGGCGACGGTCGTGCTTCTGAACAACCAGGCCTCACCGCTATCCACACGATATTCCTTCGCGAACACAATAGGGTGGTAGAAGGCCTTCGGGGAGTCAATCCTCATTGGGACGCTGAACTTCTCTTCGAACACACTCGCCGAATCGTCGCCGCACAATTCACTCACATCATTTATAACGAGTTCTTACCACGTCTGCTATCTTGGAACGCTGTCAACCTTTATGGACTAAAGTTGTTGCCATCAGGTAAATTTTAATAATACCACCTAAACCAATTTCCTTTATACGACTGGCCATCATAAAGCTGATTCTCAAAATTATACATTTCAGAAAAAAAATGCTGATGAATTAATCCCTCAATTGGCCCTAAATTTGGCGTAGATCTTCTTTTTCCAAAGAACAATACACTCATATAATGTCCAAGAGTGTGAGAAATGTGTAGGTTTTCTCACGACATGCTCCTTCGCCATCAGCAATAATATTATTCACATTATACTAGATAGCTACACACAAAGTCTCTAATGAGAAGCACTCACTGCCAAAACTTTAAGTTACGATTTATTTATTGAAATGGGTGGGCCAGACTTAGACCACTAAACAACAGAAACCATAAAAATATGTCAGTTCTTAATAATACAATTTGTTTTAGGTTATTACAAGGAATATTCGCCTACTTGCAATCCAGCTATTGTGACTGAATTCGCCGCAGCCTCCTTCAGAATAGGTCATTCCCTCCTGAGACCACATCTGCCTCGTCTGTCACCTACCTACAACCAGTAGAACCCCCAATTCTGTTGAGAGATGGATTCTTCAGACCTGATCTGTTTATAACGGTACTTTCAATATTTTCTGTTATGGTTATTACAACATGAATGACAGGCAACCCATTGTTAATATTATTCACCTAATAAGTAAAACTAACTCAATTTTGTATTAGCATAATTACAACCTTTATATGAAGTTCGGTATAATCTTTTGAATAATATTTTCTTAAGTTTTCGCGACTTGTACACATAATAAAACTACGTTTTAACGGTTTTCAGCGCGGTAATTTATTTGATTTTGGTTTATCCGACGTTTCGGGCGCTTTTCAGTGGCCGAGGTCACGGAAGACAAAGATGACATTTGTCTAACGTGTATTGTCAAAGTTTTTATTCGGCCTACCGCCAACTTGTTCATTTTAATTATTTAGTTTTAATTTTGTTTATGGAACGACTCTCTTTCGCGAGGATATGTGGGTTATCGAATCTGATGTAACGGTTGGGTTTATCCAGCGTGTGTTCACTGATCGCAGACTTCGTAGACCTTGTATGTTTCATGTCAGCAATGTGTTCTTTTACCCGTGTTTTTATGCTCCTCTTTCTTTGCCCAATGTATGATAATCCACATTCACAATCGAGCTTGTACACACCTGCATCCTGGAGTGTAAATGTAATATCCCACTCCAGAATCGTTTCATACCAAGAATGATGCGTGAGGCTATTGAAATCAAAAAATACCCAAATTTCAATAGAGAAGATGGTTGGCAGGTACCACCTGTTTGGGATCCGATCATCAAACAAAACTATTAAGACCCAAACCCAGCAAAAACCAACTGCCAGACCTCAAGACATTGTGAGCTCTTTCTGCGTGCAACGAAACACAAACCAACTTGACTGATAATTTCTTTTATTTTTCCTTCCACCCATTTTAATATTATATACAAATTTTAGAACTAGGCATGTTTGCTGAAGAGTTTCTTGCGCCGCTTCTTCTCTTCAAGCCACAACATGCTGTGAAGCGGTGGTAAATTAGATTAGGCTCCCGTAGAGTAAATAATATCCATAAACAAAATTAAAACTAAATAATTAAAATGAACAAGTTGGCGGTAGGCCGAATAAAAACTTTGACAATAAACGTTAGACAAATGTCATCTTGTGAACACTGAATACGTGATAAACAAAACATAAATTACCGTTAAAATAAGCTTTGAATACTAAATTTGTACATTTGAATTCCAGCACCCACCACTAGTAGATGAACTCATGCGTGGTCTTGCTTCAACGCCCATGGAGACGCTCGACCAATTCATAACTGGTGAAGTTACCAACCACTTGTTCGAAGACCGACGTATTCCTTTTTCTGGCATCGACCTGATTGCTCTTAATATTCAAAGGGCTAGAGACCACGGTATTCCAAGCTATAACAACTATAGAGCTCTTTGTAACTTGAAAAGGGCTTCGACATTCGAGGATTTGGCGAGAGAGGTTCCTGATGAAGTTATTGCTAGGTATGACTTAAACAATTCCTATACTCCTTTAGGATTTTGTGATCAAAACTAAATCTCTATAATTTCTTCATGCTCATCAACCTGTCTATCTATCTCGATAGTTTCCTCAGACTGATCAACGCTATACATCGATCTAGTTTCAGGGCATTCTATTTGCTGCTGCAATCTCTTTGCGACTTTCCAAGATTAATTATTTACCTTAATGCTGAATATTTCCGTATAATTACTTTTTCTTGAATAGGTTCAAGAGGATTTACGCGACCGTAGATGACATCGACCTGTTCCCGGGCGGTATGAGCGAGCGACCTCTTCAGGGAGGTCTTGTCGGCCAACGTTCGCTTGCATTATCGCTATCCAGTTTAGGCAACTGAGAAAATGCGATCGGTATTGGTAAGTTTTAAACTCGTATTTTACTTCTTTAATTAAATCTAAAACTTATTTATTCAATAAATAAATTTTGCACATTAAAATGTTTAATAGGCCCATTATGCATCGTGTACAAAAAATAATCAACTAATATTTTCCTAGCAGTATCGACCAGTTTTTAAAGCTACCTAATGACCTCTTATGAGGCTGAGGAGTTGCTGATACTGGACGCTAACCGTCTTTTGACAACTACCAGCGGCCGTAAAATAAGACACAGATGGTATTCAATCTAGGATCAAAAAATATAGTTAAACATAACGAGAAGATTAAACGTAATTTGAATTAAGAGTCGACTTTTATTTATTGTTTGGTACAGGTATGAGAACGACAACCAAGCTGCTCGATTCTCGGAACAGCAACTAGCTGAAATCAGAAAAGCTACCCTATCAAAGATTATCTGTGATAACTTCGATATTGCTGGCGACATCCAAAGAGCATCCTTCGATCTACCAAGCAATTTCTTGTAAGTTTTTCAAGTGTAAGCTTGCATTTTTCCAAATTTCGGACTTTAAATCCTCTAAAATCTTTTCGACGTTTATACGGTTTGCGTGTTATTATTTTTTGTGATGCCTTTACTACACCTACGACGTTGTACTTTAACTATCACACAAGATTTTTTTAAATATTTAAAAACGAAATGACTAAAACTTTTATGACATGTGATGACATCACATCTAAAGACAAAATTCAATAGGAATGTGAATGAATAATAATAATATAATATAC
The DNA here is from genome assembly GCA_012273795.1 of Dendrolimus punctatus. Classification (NCBI taxonomy): domain Eukaryota; kingdom Metazoa; phylum Arthropoda; class Insecta; order Lepidoptera; family Lasiocampidae; genus Dendrolimus; species Dendrolimus punctatus. The sequence continues at coordinate 9,729,998 of CM022539.1, forward strand.
AACATAGGAAGCGGCAATAAATGTTTTTCATTTAGTAATGTAGGAATATCCTAATTCTCTTATTATTGTTATTTCCTTACTTTTGTAAAATTTTGTTTAAAATTATTCCAGGAACCCACGTGTTCCTTGTGGTTCTTTGCCAAAATTGGATCTATCTGCCTGGCGGGAAAATTCCGCCCAGGGTTGCCTGATTGCGGGCCGATCAGTTGCAGTAGGAGACTCGGCCTTCCCATCGCCTTGCACCTCTTGCATCTGTACAGCTGAAGGGGTAAGTTTACTTATTGATGTTACGTTACACTTACATGAATGAATTATTGTTGTTTTCAGCGTACATAGGTGCAAAATATCGTTAAATAGGTCAAATCAGCTTTTATACTATAACGTAAGTCGAGTTACAATTTAATGAACATTAAATTGTATGCTTGGCACGGGGTTGCCACGGATTTTAAGGGTCTGGTAATAAATGACGTATTTTTTCTAATATTTTAAAGGAAATCACCAACTACAATTTGATGAATTTGAGTTGGTGTTTTACAAAACTTTAGTGCCGTTTATTTGCCAAAGCCAAGAGAACGCAAGATTCATAATGGTCCAGCGTTCTTACCTGTGTAGGGAGCATGCGCTGACAAACTTTCAGTTTTTAATAAAATAACGAATGTCTGGGGTTCACGGACTCTTGCTCTACCAATCTGAAACTATCCTACAACCATTGTATATTCTAAACAAAATACACGCTTTTCAAATAATGTACAGCGAACCTTTTCAACCTTTCAAGTATAACACGGCCGGCGTAACTTGGCAAATGTGAACATAGGCTCTGCGAACTTTAGAGCATGTACGCTCGTGATGATGGGCATTCGACTCGTCAGTGAATACAATTGATCGCCCTTCATCCCTGTATTTTTTCATTGCTTTGTACTAGTTGGTCACTGTATTTTCTTCACGAGTTTACATGCGCAAAAGTTCGCAGAGCCTATGTTCACATTCGCCAAGATACACCGGCCGTATTATAACCGCCGTTGTCTTATTTTATTTATTTGCAGGCCCAGTGCGCGTCCCTGCGTATAACAGACTGCGCTCAATTGCTCCGCGAGTGGCCGCGCGAGGCGGTGCTCCGCGACGACGTGTGCACCGCGCAGTGCGGCGCGTCCGCGCCCGCGCACCAGGGCAGCCGCGCGGCGAGGCGGCCGCCGCTCAACTTCAAGTTCCCAGACCTCACGCCCTTCATCGCTAAGTGAGCGAGGTAACCTTCAACATAAGGATTTAGTACTACGATTCTACATGGCTCAATGTTCAACATTTGGCGAGTTTTTGTTTGACCGCCCATGTGTTTGTCTTTGTTTGGTAATTTACCAAAACCTCTCAAATCCTGAACTGTCTGATATTATTGGAAATATTATCTCAACCCGAGTAATATAAGCTAATTACTGTCATAATTGTATCTATATCATTGTGTTGTTTTATTCCAATACAACTCCAAATAAATTGGAAAAAATATCAGAATATGAATTTTAATGGTGTATCAGATTTAAAAACTTTCGCTAAAAAATTCATCTAGTTGGAATAATTTTCATACATAGTTGGTATCAAATTTTTAAAATTGATCGAACATTATTTACTGGTCTAGAATCTAGATATAAAAATTATCCTACAATTGTACATTTCTGGTGTTTGTAAAATGTCATAACAACGTCAACAAGTTAATATGAACGAATGAAAACCTCGTCATTTGTTGTTCATTGAATTAAGGCATAACTAAGTAACACAGTTGAACTGGACATTTGAATGTTCGAACCGTCATGACAGATATAAAGATCGACACATAAAGTGAGTATAATAAAATAAAAAATGTACGTGTCCGCGTTGGCGTCTACATAAAGGCTTAAGTATTATATTTTAACACAATACCCTATAAGATACAGCAAAAAAATTTGCCTATTGGCGTTGTTTTAATACAGTGGTTTTCAATCTTTTTGGATACCCGACCCCTTTACAGGTGAAAAATTTTGGCGACCCCCTTGGGTCATAGACAGATAAAAAGTTAATAATTTAAAAGACTACGTTTTTGTTTTTCTCTAATTTGTTACCTTTATTACTTATTAGGACCTATATTCTACAAAAAGCTGCTGAGCGTAGAAAGTACCTAAGTAAAAGGTATAAATTTGAATAGCCTTTTCCTTTTTGCCGGCGACCCCCCGAGCAAGGCTCTGCGACCTCCCTAGGGGTCGCGACCCACAGGTTGAAAAACACTGTTTTAATAAATACGATTTTTTTTAAGATATCACAAGGTCTTAAAATAGATACTCTCAAGTATATTCGTGCTATAATTATAATAGTAAGTTTCTAATATTATAGGACGAATTGATAGGTTTTTTCCAAAACGATTTCAAATCGTCAACAAATGATCATTTATATTAATTTACCTGCCACTTTATACAGTAGTAGAAAAATAGTGATGCGTATAATTCAAAATTTTGACCAACTTCAAATCGTGCGTTAGCACGAGGTGGTTAAAGTTTAACATATGTTAGGTGTTCACCTGTTAAACTTTATTACATTTATATTTTGCTGTTAAACCAATAATTTTAGTTGCTTGTATGGAATATAAATGTATAACAGCAGTCTAATGTGTTACATAGTTAAAACTGCAACATACAGATGTTGCAGTTTTTTACTTGGAGAAACCTAGGTGTCCAAAGGTTTACATAAAAATACTCTTTAACTGCAGAGTTATTTACAATAGTTATAAGGATAAATGTTTAACCAACTTTTTTGCAATTTATTTATTTTTACGATATACTTATCATATACTTTTAATTGTCAGATGACACAAAAAAGTTGGCCAAACAAAAAGTAATTTAGACATTAATTTAAGGTATATATTGTTAAAACCGAAAAACTAGTCTTAAAGGTGCGTCTACGGAAACAGCTAAATCTAAAACATTACACCTAAAAGTATTGTTATGGTGACGTGGATAAGTTAATCGTGGAAGAGTTTAAGAATATTTCATACCTCTATAATAACTACCATACAAATAATAGTTACCATACATCATTTAGCCTTAAAAACGTTTATTATTATGTTTGTATATTAAGAGTATATAGCTGATATATATCAAGATATATTCGATTACTTTTCACTATTGGTGTTGGAAATATAAAACTAATTTATTACAATAAAAATGGCAATACTACGATAATTTTATATCTAAGGTCAATCTCAAAGATATGAATCGTTTCACCACGTTTGGAATATTTGTACTGATCATGAAGTAATAATTCAACGACCAGGCACTTATTAATTAGATATAATATCTTATTAATTATAATTAACTACAATTTCGCATTACTTTGACATATTCTTATTCGAATCGGAATGACGTCATGTTATTCTTCAAACTCATTTCGTAATACTAAGGGTGAATTTACAATGCGATTGTAATGAAAATCCTGGCTTATTTCCGGAATCACGTTGAGTAAGTTTCGAAATACATTTATTAAGAAACTCAGTCAAACCAATTCCATAAATGAGCTGAGAGTAGTCGCTTGAGCGAAATTCTTAAGTGAAATAAAGCCGAATTTACATTACGAAACTAGTTTTCAGGACACTACTTGCAGTACCTGTGGAACTAGTTTCATTGAAAATGATAGTGTCATAAAATCTATAGTATGCCTGTGTTCATGGCTCCACCAACATCAAAGCTATATTTTGCATTGCAAAATGTTGTCATGCAAATGTTATTGTATAAAATTAAGAAAATGTTGTCTCGAAAGAAAAGACGTTGGTGGATTCGAGGGTGTCTAGTAAGAAAGCATCTGGGTGCGACAGTTAGTTTCTGAATTAGCAGATGACGATCCTGAGAGCTATACAAACTTTTTCGAATGAGTGAAACTGTTTCAATGTCGTGAAATCGATGCATGCATTGTAAAACTTGACATTTACACGCGACATTGTTAATAAAATTAATGTCACGGAACTATTTTCATGCCACTAGTTTCGTAATGTAAATTCGGCTTAAGTATAATAGCATGGTTGATTGGTATCTAATTGACGTAGTCTTTATTGCATTTTAGACATATTACGATCACAGCGTAACTTGAATTAGGAAACATCGAATTTACAAACTACCCAGTCTGGAAATATTTTAAAAGAATAACGAGTATTTAATTTTTTTTAATATGTCTATAAAAGAACATTTTATTTAGTGGAGATATATTTAGGAAAAGTTTGTTGCACTTCTAATGTATTTGTTAAACCAAAATTGGGCTTAATAATGATGCACCTAAATGATTTTGAAATTATGATATGCTTTTGGTCGCTTGCTCAAATATTCTGTAATTTCAAAATATGTTTTGTCGACTTCTAATAAATAAAAGTATGTACAATTTGATTGCATAGACGGCCATCATTAGCTTTAAATTAAAGTAATTTTAAGAGTTTTGATAGAACCTCCTATTCTGTATAAACGTAAAAAAACAAAAGTAGTTATGTATTCCTTTAAGTTAGTTCTTTGTAATTTTATAAAGAATTCACTGGTCTACAGTGGTTTTGTTGCCCTAGATATGAAAATTATTTTGGGTCCATTTATACACACATTTCATGAAACTATCAATAATTTTGTTAGATTTGCTGATTTTTTTAAAATCTTTATTTTCATTTTACATTACAAAAATCAAAAAACGAGAAATAAAATAACAGATATATTTATAATGTCAGTAATATTTTGAGAAATTAGGATACATCGAAGTAAATAAAGAGGAAAACGTCGAAAATATATTTTATATTACCATAAAACGCCTTTTATGAGCTTTTCTTTTATAATCTTTCAGGGGACAATCTCTTTTCAAAGACCAGCAGTAATTAATTGTTCAAAATATAAGATATGCAAAAATCATGAAAATACGAGCACATTGAGAACTTTCGTGAATATATTCGTAATCTGGGCACTTGAAAACTTAAAAATTTGCGATGATATCCAGGGCAACAAATCAAAACTTTTTTTTTTAGAACTGTGTTATTATATTTTGAATGTCTCCTCTTTAATTCAATAATGTGTTATCTTCATACCTTTATGTGTGTTATCTTGAAAATTGACATTTTAGAAAAGTTTTATTAACTATCAATAAATAGTAGTATCGGAACGAATAACGAAATGGCTTTTAAAATACATTGTAGATTGTCAGAAAAAAGTTATTTGTTTCGATACCATTAATTTTTGAAGGTTAAAAAACTTCTAAAATTTCAATTTTTAAGATAACATTATTGAAGTAAAGAGGGCGACGTGTTAAACAAAAGTATGCATACGCTATATACCTACAGCTCCATATCAAGTGCTTATCGTAAATGAACGCATCCAGTTTTTTTATAACGTAATATTATAAAATACTTTAAACTGTTTTTTACTAATAATACTCTTGTACTGTAAATACTTTAGTTATGGCCGGTTCCTATATCTTACCTACTTACTTGCCTTACTGTTGTAGAAATTTTAAATTACTTGTAAATTTCAACCGATAGCAAGGCAAATGAACGGTTAAGTAGATTTAATTTAGATTAGTCTTTTGGTTAGTTAGATACATGGAACCGGCGTTAGATACATGGAATCTTTTGGATCCAGAACCGTAAAACCTTTTATAAAATTGAAGACCTTTACAATTCAGGGAAACTTTGTAGATCACACTTCAAGCTATGTTTTACTTGCAACATTTACACTGAAAAACGTAAGGAAAAAAATATTATTTCTTATCCAGATATTATTTTACTCTTAATAGGGTTTATATTTTTTACAAATAATAAATTTCTTATAAGAGTTAATAAATCAATATTTTTTATCAAATTAACGTACAATTACCTATCTATTAATAATTGTATTTATACTTCATTAAACATTTATTTCAAAGTATTATTAGTAACATTCGCTTCATTATCCTACAATAGTTTACTAATGAGTAGTGTATAAAATATCTCGATCACCTTAGCTAGCGACAGGCGTCATGCGCAAGTGTTCAAGGTTTAAGCACTCACTATAGGAAGTATTTTCAATGACTTGTCACAGTTAAGTGAAATACAGTATTACCACAAGAAACCTAATGTATCCAGTGAATCCAGTTTCTATTGTAAGCTTTGTTCTAAGATTTCTACACTGCCTAATAAGTTGCGTAGGATATTAATGATTCTGTAAATTATTTTGTAATATATTGCTATAATTAATTAGTTGTATTGCATAGTTGTATTTTTTATAAGTTTTTTAAATACGAATCTCACCTAACAACGAAATTCAATTCAAAGGATTTTGTTCATAAAGTTGTTTTATTTTGATCACACCTACGCGTACAAGACATTATAGAAAGAACTCCGATTGAAACTATCATCTAATGTATAAAAATGAATCGCAAAATGTGTTGGTAAACGCATAACTTGACAACGACTTTACCGATTTTGATGAAATTTGGGTGCGTGTTTGAGTGGGTCCCGGGACGGTTTAAATCCCCAATTGAGCCAGTAGGTGGTGCTGAGATCGGGTCCTAGAATCCTCCTAATCACCTGGACCGATTATGGTGATTTTGTTTTTGTGTCATGAAACAGTCTTTTAGGAATTCAGAAAATATGGCGGTACGAAGTTCGCCGGGTCAGCTAGTATTACAATAAAAACAGCATATGCGTACTTGTATGTTAGTTCCAATTCCCAGTGCAGAGGAAGTCGGCAGGTTGTGGTGAGCAAATAAATATCTCGTTATGTTTGTCTCCCAGGTAAGTAATAGTACCTAGGTCGAAAAAATGGTGGGTGTTAAACATTTCTTTAAATAATAATCTATTGTGTACTGTACGCATTTTAACTATAAAAGTAAACAGCACGTGCGTAACGTATGACAATTTTAATAGGGGAAAATATACAGATAATTTAAAAACAAGAGAACATCGTGTTCTAAATACAAATTTTTGTATATTTGTTGGCAAGTATTATGACGCACCAAATGAATAAAAACTATTTGTTGGATTTTTTAAATGCATTTATGGCTTGGCAACTAGGCCTTTAAGCCAGATCTTAGTTTACAATATAGTTTCTTAATTTTCTTAAGGCTATGTGTAGCACAGCTGAACTGTAAGTAATCAGCTAGTGCCATTCAACGGAGTTCTTGTGACAACTCAAAAGGCCACATTTGACTATACAGTTCACATTTCTCACAAAACACATATCACTACTCAAAAACTACAATATCCTACAACTATGTTCATTTTAGAGAAATTTTACACATTTTTAGAAAATAAAACTGCACAGCACACATCTCCTTTCAGTTTCCGCCAAAAACTCTCCTATATGTTGGAGATTCCAACAGTGAGTTAACGTTGTAAGGGACTAATAAAGAAGAATTCAATGTAATATCGATTTGACGGATCCAACAAATTAAATCGATTTCAATGAGATACAGAATTGAGAGGACACGTCGACAATCAGTCACATAAAATGATCAGTTTGTTTTAGGGACCACTTTGGTTGATTCATCCTTTAAAGGTAATCAATTATCTAATAACGGCTTAATAATGTCACAGCATGCGAAGGATTGCATGAAGTGTACGAGAAAAAGTAGAAATCTATCCCGGGTTCCGAAGAGAAAATTTTAAAACTAAACCACTATAGGATGATTACATCCAGAACAGGGCCTGAATTCAAAGAAATGAAAGTGCAATTTATGTACAAATATTTATTTCATGTTTCGTCAGTTAATTTTTAATTTTATTACACAATCTTAGCGATAGGATGATAATTATATGATAAAATTACATCCAGGACAGGGCCTGAAGTTCAAAGAAATGAAATCGTAATTTATGTACACATGTTTTAATTGTTTCGTTAGGTAATTTATTACACAATCTTAATTATAGGATGATGTTGATTATATGATAAAATTACATCCAGGACGGAGCCTGAAGTTCAAAAAAATAAATTACAGTTTATGTACAAACATTTTATTGCATATTTCGTTAGTTAATTTATTATCTTATTACACAATCTTAAAGATAAGATGATGATGATTAAATAACATCCAGGACAGAGCCTGAAGTTCAAAGGAATAAAATAGTAACTTATTTACAAATATTTTATTTCATGTTTTGTCCGTTCTTTTATAATACAACCTTAACGATAGGATGATGATTATAATATGATGAAATTACATTCAGGACGGAGCCTGAAATTCAAAAAATAAAATTACAATTTATGTACAAATATTTTATTGCTTGTTCGTTCAGTTAATTTATTATTTTATACAATAAATACATTAATTTGAGTATAAAAACTAGTGTTGCAAAAAAATAAAACAACACAAATCGTTTAAAATTGTTTGTAAACTTTTAAACTGGATTTTGTTCAGGCAATTCGTTTTGCAAACGCACAAAACACTGCCTGAATTATCACTTTGCGTGATCGTCACCGTACTAACAATTTTGATTGTTCACTAATCGTCAGATTCCTAGAACAAAAGAAATAATATATTAATCACGAGAACACTTCTCCTGGCCTGTTAGATGATGGCCATAGATGGCATTGTAATCACGTGCTGACGGTAAAGGAATACAACGTAATGAAACCTCACCGAGACAACCGATGTGTAAAACTCGCCAAGCCTAAGACTAGAAAGCATTCCCCTAACAATATAGAGGCCCGAGCCTAGCAATAGGACGTTTATGGGCTATATCTCGCATATAAAATTCTTTGCCACAATGTTAGTTACATACTCCTCTGAAACGGCTTGACCGATTCTCATGAAATTTTGTGTGCATATTGGGTAGGTCTGAGAATCGGACATCTATTTTCATCCCCCTAAATGTCAAGGGTAGTCCACCCCTATTTTTTGTTTTAATTTGAGATATTTTTTAATTTTTTTTATGATTAAAGATTCCATACAACGCTAAATTTTCAACCCCTACGATCAACCCCTATCTTTTACCGGGCAGGACGACGTCTGCCGGGACAGCTAGTTTATATTATAAAATTCTAGACATCTGTCTGTTCATTGAAACCATAAAAAAACAACTGGAATAGACTATATAAACGATGGAGAACACGATGCATTTTTTTTAGATTTCTTGTGTCTGTTTGATGCGGTTTTTGCTGATTGACAGCAAATTTTATGGAATAAAATGTGTGATATTTTTATTTCGGAAATCGCGCGGCAATTCTCTCGAGAGCTGTTTAAAATTATTTGGGTACACAAAATAAATTTATTTCGACACAGTTTTCACTAAAATGATAGCGTCTGTGAAATTTCAAGTGAAACGTGGACGAAGGCGCGGGCATATATTACCTAGTATTATATAAATAAAAAGCCAGATTAGATTAAATTATTCCTTAAGTTAGGTTGCCTGCAAGGGATTGCTTTCAGCGATAAGGCCGCCTTTTGTTTCTACCATAGCAATATTGTAATTGTGTATCTTGAAATTGTATGTTTGGTGAGCAATAAAGTGTTATCTATATATAAAAATGTAGGTACTTGCCTGTTCGTTTCGCGATTGGGGTCAGTTGGCGGCGACCTCCTTGAACCCGTTGAGCATCGGCGAGTGGTCGTTGGCGCGCCGCCAGAGGCCGTACACGCGCCCCGGCACGCCCTGCCACAGCCGCACGGTGCCGTCCTCGGAGCCCGTCGCGTACAGCTCCCCGTCGGGGGACCACCGCACGCAGTGCACAGGGCCGAAGTGCCCTTTGTTCGACTCTAAACCAAATTATTTATTTATTTAGGCTTATGATTGGCAGCTAGGCCTTTAAGCCAGTTCTTAGTTTACAATATAGTTTCTTCATTTTCTTAAGCCTATGTGTAGCACAGCTGAACTGTAGGTAATCAGCTAGTCCCAATCAACGGACTTCTTGTGACAACTCAAAAGGCCACATTTGACTATACAGTGCACATTTCTCACAAAACACATAACCACTACTTAAAAACTATCAATATCCTACAACTATTGTTCATTTTAGAGTAATTTTACACATTTTTATAAAATAAAACTGCACAGCACAACATCTCCTTTCAGTTCCCGCCAAAAACTCCTCTAAACCAAATCAACTTATCATGTTTCAAGGGCGCAAGATGAATATCTCGTCATGCCAGCCATAACGACATCATCCATCGAGCTCTTGTCAGCGTCGACTTACCAGCCATTCTAGAGCCGAATTACTTGATAAGTGACGATGGCAAGAGACCGGGCGGAATGTCACTAGTCCCTTGAAAGATGGGGGCGGCTGGTTGTGTGGGATACGACTCGTGTTGACATACTGTCCCCGACACATCTTCCAACGACCGAGTCAGGGTCTGGCATGACACACCACTGTTTCAGCTGAAGACGTCAAGCGGCGCAAATATGGAGTGGTAGGAAAAGGTTACATATTTGTGCCGTTTGGAGTTGAAAGATTGGGCCTGTAGAGTACATTAGCAGTTTATTTAAAGACATCTGTACAAACACTCGTAGACAGTACCCGTGATCAGAAAGCTGGCTCATCTTTTGCCCAATAAATAAGCATTACCTACCAAACAGCATGGCAATACAACCAGCCCGCTAGGTACTCTCTCCATTGGCAGTGATCTGCTAATTAATATACTATAGACTAGCCGTTCCCGCCCACTTCGCCCGGCGAATGACAAACAAACAAACAAATTGAGAAAACATGGAAAAATATATAGCCTATATCCATCTACGATTAATTCTGCGTTGAATGGTTGTGGTTTCATGCTGATCAGACCAGTAGTTTTCGAGTTTACCTCGGACAAAGAAAACAAACTTTGCTTTTATATATATATATATAGATTTAATTATTTAGTTTTAAGGAATAAAATTTATTGTTTGCTGAAAACATATACCGTGTGTGTTTTTGGTAGATAACATTTGACGTTTGGAGGTTTTTTACTTTAAAGAAAGGAAAAGATTTATTTGGAACTCCAATGTAATTATTTTATCCAATGTAGTTATTAATATTAATATAATATAATTTGAAGATTAATAAGACATAGACTCTAAGAGAGTTTTATATAACCCCACACCGTTAAAAATAGTAGAAAACATAAAAAAGAAAGAAAAATAAAAGCCTCTTCCCTGACATAGGAGAGATGAGAGTCCATTATTAAAAATACATAATATATTTTTTTATAAAAAACATAATTATATATTTTTTAAACCTTAATCCGTCATAAATTAATGTCTTAAGTCTTCAGCTTCGGAAATTTAATAATTGACCGATTGATCGTAAATTTTATGATAGTCAACAATCTACTACAATTATGTATAAAACTAGAGGTATTAGTAAAATGCTAGGCAGTTGTTCTATTTTACTTATATAAGTTTTATAATTAGGTTTTTATTTATCGTGAGCGAAGCCGCGAGCGAAAGCTACTATACATATTGTTACGAGCCGCGAGATGCGACTTAAAGTGCCGTTACAATTACTATAGAGTTTATTAGAACTACAAACACGTATAAAATACATAGGAACAAATAATATAAGCGAACACAACAAGTCCAAACGAAATGCAGAACGTTGTAATTCAATAACACGCGCAAAGTCCGTCAATTCCCAATTCTAGTACACACGTCTCACTTCACTCGTGATTCTCGCTCGACCGGCTCCTCCTTCAAACGGGCCGTTGCTTTAAACTGCACAGATTCAATATGTCCGCCCAGCCGCGTGGACTGAATCTCCTAGAATCAGCTCGTACTTTAAATCCGTAACACCTGGCTAATGATTACAATACAACAATAGGCCGTATGCCAATAAGTAAACAAAAGAAGACGAACATAAAAGAATTTCGATGTTATTAGTCTAAATGCCGACGGGTAATAAATGTGCTTCGTTTCAGATATGCAGGTGGGTTTTGTGTTTTGTTGGAATCTGAGTTGTAACAATATATAACCTTCCCTGAAAAATTGCCGAAAACAGTGAAAACCGCTTAAAATCCGTTGCGTACTTTACGAGTTAGCGGAAATACAGACAGATGCGTAAAAAAGGCCTTACCTAGTTCAGTGCCAGTGTTATAATCAAACTTATACACTTTAAGGTCTTCACCGCCGCAGACGAAAGACGCACGGCTGGGCGCCAAGGATGCCGAGTAACACTTAGTGGGCACCGGGAACTCCCGCATCTTGCGCATCGTGTCCGACGAGTAGAACGATACGTTTGTACCTGTATCAAGAATGAATTAGGTGTAAAATGATAACGAACGTATGTATTTCAAAATGCAATCTTACTAATATTCAAGTAAAATATTATTGGAAAAGAACATCTGAATAAAGTTGAAGAATTTATAAAGTGATAACTAGTTCAATAAGAGTGCTAAAAGATGATAAAAACGTCAGAAGAAACGGGATCGATAGGCTCATATTATTCGGGTCGTATTAGTATTAAGCCAAAAGAAGGTTTGCACTGAAAATCAGCGTTGTGTCGGATATTATGCCGGCACACCAACAATCTGAGTGAAACCCTTGTTTGCGGAAAATGCGGGGAACAAATTCTCAATATATGTTATTTTTAATACATGTTAGTAATGTAAGTATTTCGCTATACGAGTACGAACAAATCTTCAGCGAGATACACACAAAAAATAAAAAAAACCATAAGCTTCAAAAATATATCGAACAACGTCGGCTCTGCTGTCCTCTATATTTTTAGGCCTTGGTACTCTTTCATTCCCCTCAGAATGTGCTGCGGACCTTGTGGACCTTGTGGACCTTGCGGCCTTGTGGACCCTGCGGACCACCACCACCTTGCTGTGGACCTTGCGGGCCCTCTTGTCCCAGCATCACGATCTACACTTGCTGTACCAAGATCTGCTAGTCGATGTGGCCCCTGCGCTCAGCGCTGTATGGCTATGACTTCTGCGGCGGGACTGCATGGGCTTGTCGACGTGCTCTTGGCATATTTGCATTCAATTAGTGCCGTTTTTGTGGAAATAAACTTCCTATAAATAAATAAGCTATTTCTTCAAATAAATTCATTCTTTCTTTCTTTCTGTCATAAAAACCCAAAAATGAATGAGCCTTCCTCTCGTCCGTTTTTTGCGAATCCGTCCGGAAAATTCGCCAAATAAAGGAAAGGCGATACACATTCAAGAGTATATCCTCAGACATGAGTTGTTTACGGATAAGTTGATTTAGCGCTTTCTTCTTTTCTTTGTCGTGCTCTTAGTAATTGGTAACAGAAAGCTGCGCTATAGACGCTTTTTTATACAAAGTAAGGTATTGCGTATTAAGTAATCTCGAGATGCATGGACTGTATCTAGGTTAAATAAATTATTATGAAAAAAAAATATTGGTGATTAATTTATTAATTATATAATATTTAAATTATGTAGCATTTTGTACAATAAAGTATATTCATTCAGCTTTGGTGAATATTTCATTAAAGGGGAGCTCATTGGACTTGCTGATCTTTGCTATAAACAACTAATTTAGTCCATAGAAAAAAGTAAGTTAATATACATATTTCAGACACATGGGATTAAAAGTAAACTCAGGCAATGGGTATTTGACAACCTATACAGAAGCAAGCGCACGTTGAGTTAAACAATGTTTAGTTACAATGCAAACATAATACTTCTCAAGCCTTAGTAGTTTTTATTTATTCCACGTAAAATGTAGGCTATTAAAAAGTCATTTGCTCTTGAGAATTATAAAAAATAGGATTACAGTAATTGACATGAGTGGATGAAGGTGATAAGTCGCATAATTCCAATTCTGAGTAAATCGAGATAAAAGTTTTACTTTTATTTGAAACTGAACTGAATTTAACACCTTTTTCAACGTTTTATTTTTTAAATATACCTTATATCTATGGTCTAAGGTCTGTAGTCATTTGGTATCGACTTATAACATTCATCTACGCAAAAAAAAACAAAAAACCGAATATGCGACATACCACCTTCATCCACTCACGTCTTCAATTCTAAAATGGCTAATCTATAATTCAAAAATAAAACAATCGCAGAATTACTAAAAATTAAGTTCTGCGAACTCATTTACTTAAAAACGACGGTCGTTTATAAACTGTACTTATCGATATTAATCAAGAGGCACCATTGAAAATATTCCCATGGAATTCTTGTGTAAAATATTGTTGGGCCGATTTATAGCCGAGCATGTTTGAGACAAAGGCGTAATACAAGACAAGGTAACAAACACCTTATGAATTTTAATGATCCGTTGTCACAAGATAAACCGTGAATGGAGCAATTATATATTTTCTATTGAGGAACGATTATTCAGGTAATCTCTTGAATTGATAACGGAATAAACTTTCAGCTATACTGATCACCCATTAATGCAAAACGGCTCAAAAGACATTCTAACACGTTCATACATTGAACAAACTCGAAAATAAAATCTTGACTGAGAGGCACACTTCATCTTACTACTCCACAACAAGTGTATATATATATATATATATATATATATATATATATATATATATATATATATATATATATATATATACATGCACATTGTAGCACAACCACAAAAAAATACTGGAAACAACAATACACAATATTAAACACTAAACAGGTAATGTTGCGTTAAGCCGTGCAATTGCGCTAACTCATTAGACTACACTGGATGTGTCTACTTACTTATCCCAACAATAAGGGCACGTTCCCACTATGTCGGGACGACAGATAATCGTGTAGTTTTAAGTGTCGTAGCTTATATGTTTAAATGGAGGTGTTCGCATATAGAACGACAAGACTTACTGTCGTCTACGACATTTTTTTCAGTGACGACAGATTGTCATGTCAATGGGAACGGCTAGTACGACAGTCGTAAAACGATTAAAGATCATTACGACTAAATCGTGACGGCAAATCTATCGTAGCCACGTCGTCGCGATCCAATGGGAACAGCTAGATACGATAGTCGTTAAACGATACAAAATTTTGACGATAAACAATAATTATAATGGGAACAGCTAGACGGCAATCATCCAACGATAAATTAATCGTTACGACATAGTGGTAACGCGCCCTAATGATCCATAACTCAGTTCAGGAAGTTTTTGGCGGGAACTAAAAGGAGATGTTGTGCTGTGCCGTTTTATTTTCTAGAAATGTGTAAAATTACTCTAAAATGAACAATAGTTGTAGGATATTGATAGTTTTTGAGTAGTGATTATGTGTTTTATGAGAAATGTGAACTGTATAGTCAAATGTGGCCTTTTGAGTTGTCACAAGAACTCCGTTCAATGGCACTAGCTGATTTCCTACAGTTCAGCTGTGCTACACATAGGCTTAAGAAAATGAAGAAACTAAATGTAAAACTAAGATCTGGCTTAAAGGCCTAGCTGCCAAGCCATAAACCTAAATAAAATAAAAATAAATAACTCAGTTCAGAGCAGCAATTTAATGCACTGGCGCAGTGAGCTGAGCCTCAGTTACTAAATTACTTTAAGGAATTTTAGTCAATTTCACGTCACGATTAGTTTCAGTATGTTATTATCTTTATGTTACTAATTAAACGAAGGGAACATACATCTTTGGACCTGTGTGGCTATCCATAAAACTTCGGAACTTTTTCGATTGTCATTTCAACATTTTTAACAAGGTTAAGAAAGAGAAGAGTCGTAATTGCGAAATACACATGTAATTAATGTTCTTACTGGAGATTATTTTTCACGTTGTTAATTGAATCTTAGCAACCATTAGTGTCTTAATTTAAAAGTATTACAAATTAGTAAGCTGTAAGGAAGCCGCCGTTAACATTTTAATTATGATAACATTCTTACCATGTGCAACAGTCAAAACTGCTCCATCCCGTGACAATTCTAAACTGTTTGGTACTGTTGTGAAATCAATTTTGTTCACTTCCTGAAACACATTATTATCTATTTTACAAATAAGAAGTTTTCCTTCCAGTCTTGGTATTGAACAGCTTTGTCATAACATTTTGTATATACCTATAATAACAGTGATAAATATCGGATAATTCATATAAAACCATCGAAATATGTGATAGTTTCCGTTAAATAATACTAAATATAATATCATACTACATCCCACTGCAGAATGAAAAAACATATTGAACTGTGTATTTTGAACAGGGACATGCTTAAGCAGTACACCTATACTCTGATTTTTAGTTACCTGAACTAAAATGACATATGTATGTATACTGAAATTATAATCGTGTAAGTTGAATCAACAACTCACCACTGTCAGTTGAATCCTGCAGAATTCACTTACTTTCACTAAGTCTAGGTAATTAAAAATCAGAGTATGAAAGTAGTCAAACCCAAGTCATTGGATCAGGACTTGAGCGTGTAAGCAACAATATGACTTGTAGCATACTTAATGATCTGTAGCTTCCGCATAAAGAGAAGATAAAGAGTCTAAATATCTGAAATACCTTAATAGAATAGAATGTACTTTATTGGTAAAACATGAAGATATAATTGAAAATGTTTTAAAAATGGATAATAAAAATTTGATAGTAATATTAAATTATATGCACCTGTCCACTAGTACGATCCCAAACTCTCATTGTCAAGTCATCACTGACACTTACAATACGTGTATTGTGTAAAAATACCGCATGCCTGATGCTGCTTGTGTGGGCGGTTATTTTTTCTAAGGCTGAAATGAAAAATAAATGTTTGAGAACTTTGGCCAGCCAAAAAGAAAAATATGTCAATGATATTATCATACTGATAAGAAATTTTGGTCCAAGCCCTGGGATAACCTAGCAGTTGACGGCCTCTGTGGTTGAGCGGGCTAAGCCTTTGCCGGCCTACCTCACTACAACCCAGAGGCTCCGAGTTCGATTCCCGGTATAGTAAATTTCTGAAACGTATTTTCTCCGTTATTTACCATAGTCTGGGTGTCTGGGATCGGCCCCAGAGTGGTCTGTTGTATATTACCCTTAACACAAGTGCAACTTGCTTAACTTGGGGATATACAATGTGTGTGTTTGTCTGCCGATAGTTCAAGCTACAAACTTGTCTAGATGAGGCCAATTTTCTCTCATTTTTCATACAGAAAAATGGCCTCATTTTGTGCACAATGTGACATTTTCAAAGTAAAGGATATGATGAGTCAATTTATTTATTATAATTAGCCATTTATTGGTTTGCCCATCTTTTGCACATAGAAATATGTTGTTATTAATAGCATTTCAACCGAACAATTATCTAACAATATCCCAGCAAAAGCTCTTCTTATCTTGACTTGACTAATTTTTTATGTGAATAAATCAATCCAGTAGTCACGACAGCAAACTCTTAGACTCTGCGGAATTTTACTGGGAGTGACTTGAAATGAACAAATTAAAAAAAAAAACAGTGATTGGTAGTAAATTTTATGTAATAAAATGTTATATTTTTTATGCCAGGAATTTAGTGGGATATTTTTCACTAAAACAATGGCTTACATTCCTTTTTAAATGTTATGGCACTTTGTGTCCTGGGAATTTCAATTCGACCATGGACAAAATCGTGAGCATACTCTAGTTGAAAATAATGTTGTCAAAATTGACAACTGCTTAAAATTTGATATACTTTATCATATCTATGATTACTAGAAAAACTGGCCATATTCATTAACATTGTATTTATTTCACTTTTTTGTAGTACAAGAGAACATAAAATAAATATAAAAAATGTACCTCCAGCATCAGGTTTGTTCAAGTCAAATACCCGTAATAGTTTCTCATTGCTGGCAGTGAGCAACAGGGTGTCGTCTGAATTGAAATTCACACTTTTGACAATGTGTTCATGGTCAAATGTGTGAACAACTTCCCCATAACGTGCATCCCATAGCTTTGCTGAAAGGAAACAATTGATAGCAATGTGTTCTATTTTCATTTATCTCGGACTGCACTGATGTTATTTAATAAATTACTCAATTTTTACACCACTCTCAAAGCCTGTTAACCTTCTTTAGTGGTATTTAAGTATTACATTTATCTTTTAAATCCATTAATTAAGAGTGTATTATATAAGACATGATTATCAGCCCTTGTAAAGCAATATTAAATTACAAAAAATATTTTAACAATTTGGGTCTGTAGTTTGATTATAACTTTGAAGAGATATGTAATAGGAAATGATTCATATTTCCAAATAAAAAGTATCCTATATCCAGATTCAGGGGACTTACACTACAACACTTACACTTACATTACAACTACTTTATTATACCAAATATTTACGAATATTTTATCAAATATTGATCACTTTATAGGCGATGAGTGAACAGACAAATGGAAATTAATAAGTAAATTAAGTTGTATTTTTCCATATCACTCTCTCTTTTGAGTGAGATATCAAATATGCAAATTATTTTTAGAAAAATCTATCACCTCCCAATTACTTGGGGTTGGCAAAATATCTCTTCCATCCACACTCCTCTATTCTGACATACATCCTCTATCACACCAAAAATCATCATGTCATCCTTCTCACAATCAATCCATCTCTTTGTTCTATATTTTTCATATCTATAGGATTCATACAGTTGCTAAACATAGGTATATTATATTTTTAATATTTATGTACCTGTAAAATCTGCTGCTCCACTAGCAGCGAGGTTTGCATTTTGTGTCAATGCTACACCCCACACAGCTCCTTTGTGGCCTTCAAATGTTCCAATCCAATCGCCTGTTTCACCTTGCCGCAACATAGGCTTACCATCTAAAACATAAGACACCACAAATCAAAGCTAAAAGTATTCCATTCTACTTTTACAATTTTCTCTAAGTATTCCAAAGGTCAACCATATGAATGCAATATTTAGGGAGTTGACATGCTCATGCTGCATATGCCCACCATAGGCAATGACTGTCAATTTTCATCAGGGAGATTATTTATCAGTTGTATATACTTCCAACCATGGCTTAATGCCAAAGCCTCTTAAAATAAATACAATAGTTCAATTTATTTTTTTATTAAATGTATAGTGAATAGATGACTCCAGTTTGTAAAAATAATCTAAATGTAAAATATGTAAAATAATGCTAATTTATGACAATTAGTTATGAACAGTTTCCGTAAATAACATACTAACAGTTTTAGACAATATACAAAAAAATGCTATAAAATCCATTAGCTTCTTCAGAAAATTGCTTCATATGGCTTTACAAAAACAGATCTTAAATAAAAACATTAATTTGAAAAGCAAATATTTTAATTTATAGTTTAAATTGAATAAACCTTTCAGATACCAATTTACATTTGCACAATATCTACTTTATAATCAATCAATATACACAAGGTAAACAATACAAGGAAGGGCATAATTATATCATGAATTACTATCAACATGTTTTCCTTATTACTTTACTATTATGAAAGTAACTTTGTGACATGAATTAACCCTTCCACATCATACAGACATTAATGTCAAGTACTTTAACAAACCTTGAGCAAGGTACAAGGCAATCTACATGGTGAAATGTCAACTTGCAATACAGGAACCAAATTACAATTCCAGTGTAAGTTCACAACACAAAGCAGGTGTAAAACTTGTGTGTCATGCATCAACTAATAAGATTTAAAAGCACGACACAAACACCAAGGCGAGCAGCCGCCGGAGGAAACACAAGAGCAAATACTCAAGGTGCTTCCTGCATGTCCGGAAAGAGAAGGTCACAACATGCATAGAATGCATGCCGGCTGGAACACCAGCAGCTGTAAATAAGGAAAGTGAAGGCCTCCCAAACATATCATAAAATAAAACATCTGTCACTCTAGAAGAATTGATATATCTTTAAATACATTAGCAGGACTTCCATTAACATCTAGGCCAAGGCTAAAGGGCAACAAGAATAAGAATTAGTGGACATAACTTACCTTTGCAGGCAGAAATCAAATAATATCCGTCTTTTGTAACGTCACTAAAATCCAAATGCACGACTGGTCTTGTATGGCCACCACATGTAAGAGGAACTTGTTTGAATGTTGTCATTTTGTTAAAATTAAATTTTGTTTATTGTACTTTTGAAAAATAAAACTAATAATCTTTGTAAAACTAAAATTAACCTAATGAGTCTGATCGTACTGAATGTTGACAATCGACTGACGGAAAAGTGCATTACATATAGGGTTGCTATAGATGAACAAAAGCTTTTAACAAAAATAAAGAAAGCTTTAATACTGTGTACACATTAAATCAACAGAGGCTAACAAAACATTTTTAATGCAAAGAAATATACCGTATTGAACCAAAGAAGGTCAACATATTCCCTTCGTTGAATTTGTATACGCGGTTTATAAATAATTCACCAGAACAATTGGACTCGAGACAAGTAAAACACTGGTCTGCAACAATCTGGTTCAGAAACGCAGGTTTCTGAAATTGGCTTCAAAATTATGCTTTGCACATTCTGGCTTGAATCAAAATATACAGTTGTGGCACTAACATTCTGACACTAGCTAAATACACACATCGTATGAAGCCATAATTCAAAAATTTATTGCTTGACATTTCATATGACAATACATTACCATATTGATTGAATGACGTGTCTGTCTGTTAACGTTGAACTATTTGTGAAAGATTGTTTTGAGACTTAATTTTGTACCACAATTTTTCAATTTTTATCTTAAATAATAGTGAAAATGGAATTTTTTCGTCTATTCCAACCCACATAGACTACGTCGGTCAGGCAAAAGCAGAAAAATTGTACAGAGCTATAATAACACTCTTCAGCATCGTTGGTTTCGTGTGGGGCTACATCGTTCAACAATTCTCGCAGTCTGTATATATTCTTGGTGCTGGATTCATTTTAGCTGCAATATTGACTGTTCCCCCGTGGCCAATGTACCGCCGGAATCCTTTGAACTGGCAGAACCCGAGAAGTAATGAAGAAAAACCGGCCAGCAAGAAAGGAAAGAAATAGGATTAAAATGGATTTGAGCTTTATTTATATTTCTTGTTCCATTATAAACTACTCTCAAATAAATTAAATTATAAGATCAGCATTGTTTTATTTGTCCTACATTTTCGAATTCTTACAATTTTAAATATATGCAGACATATTATGTGGTTATTAATTTGGTTGAGCTTTGGTTGACAAATAATTATTTTACAATTCAGTGAAATGTTTCTTTACAGTTTGTAGTGCTTTCTGTATCTGAGTAACATTTTATGTAAATGTAATATGTACATTTTACACTCAGGCCAATTAACGGTATAACTACATTGATGAGTTTCAAGGTATTGTGCAATGAAAACATAACTAAGTTTAGTAGTTTTATATCACAGACACATATCCTTCAACTCATAGGGTTGCTATATACACCTTATTTTTAATTGGCTCTCTTGTAAAATGTTCTCATTCTGGAATTACAAAATATTTCTCAGGTACATACAGATTTATGATGGTTTTATAATATAAAAGCATTCTGTGACTAGAGTTTTTTATATATATGAAAACCTTATATATTATACTTTATATATAGAATATATATATTACTCTAAAACTTTATTGTTTCTTGTTAATTTCACTAAAATAACAAAGAAACTAAGTTCATATAGCCTAAACAGCTGCCCGGCAAATAATACATATGAGTTGGACGGAGTCAACCTGATTTTAATTAATACAATGAGTTGTTGCCTATGACAACATATTTGTTAGTGAACTTGTTGCAGTGCCATCTATTTAGTCAGTCTATTTTATAGAAAACGACATCATTTATTGGTATAAATGTATCCTTAGTGTTAGGTGTTACGCAGGTTATAAGCCAGTACTGTGTCAAATTTCATTCAAATACATTCAGTAGTTTCCAAGGACGGTGCGATCGCAGCGCCATCTTCTTCGCTATTTTCATGTATGTACGTCATTTATAGGGATAAAAAGTATCCTAAGTTATGTCCTGGGATATAAGCTACGTCGAGTTTTCACCGAATGCCCTGAAGGACGGCCAAAAATTCTTAAGTTTGCATTCTCGTAATCTCCTGGATGTATTATCCCGCTTGATTTTTAAACCCTTTATACAAACTTAAACTATTTACAGATTTATTATATATAGATTTAATTAAATTATATTCAAATAATCTCTCACATGCAAGAATATTTTAGAAATTTCTATCTATCACATACATTTTTTTAAGTAAAATCTAGTAACCTTATTAGAAATTATTATTACTTTATACATGTCAAAAGTACTGTTTAAGTGGGATACATACTATTAAAAGTATCCTACAGCAATTTGATGTTGAAATTGAAGTTTAAAATAATACAAGTCATAAATTTTAACCAAAAGTAAAAATTATGACAATCGCCCAGTAAAATATAACTTTAATAACTCTTCATTTCCAGACAAGAAACCTGATTTTGAATTTTGATATAGAAAATATTCCATGTGTTCAACATCTTAAAAAAAAAGAGTAAAATTCCCTGGCTTAAAGGCCTAGCTGCCAAGCCATAAACCTAAATAAATAATAATAATAAGAGTAAAATTGCAAATTTAATTCTCATTCCAAAATCAAACACCAATATTTTTCTTAATTAGTCGAACTCCAGTTTTGACTGGTTCATTAACTAATAATTTGATTTGAATGTTTACTGGAAATCCGTAGTCGTGTTTCTAGATCAAAAAGAAGAAAAAATCATACACTCTGGAAATGTAGAATTTAGTCTTATACATGCCCTTGCTCCTTTTTTGTTTAAACACTTGTTAGTCACTCTGTCAAAATGAATCTTATTTATAAAGTTAAAAAAATAACACGTATATGAATTATCGGTTAATGTTTAACATCAGTAAAAATATCGCGCCTCAAATAGCGCATTAAAACAAAACGTCTTCATTAGTTCGTTAGTTACAGCACTTCAACGCAAGTGTGACAAAGCCTTCAGAGATACTTTTCGCGGGCTTCAAGCCACAGGGGCGTATAAAAAAGGTGCGTTTTTTTATTTCGTGTATCATTTATATTTTTATCGATACACCACCTGTTTTTTTCTTAATAGTAGGTTTATTAAAAAAAGAGTATTTCACGTAATCAAGGAAGTACTTTCAAAAACACATGCAAATTTTCAGTCATAGAGATACATTGAAAAAAAAGTTTTTGTATCTCCTGAAAAGTTGGCTTATACGCCCCTCTGGCTTGAAGCCCCCGATTTATATTGGACAATTATCATCCTAGGTCTCCCATGCCTATTAAAGATATTTAGATATATTCTAAACTGATACAAGGCATGTGCAGTGTTGCCTCTACTTAGAGATCAAATAGCAATACTACTATATTGAATTAAACATAAAAAATATAAGTATAAAAAATAAAATATTGCATAGTGATCTCTCAGAAATTCCAATCATCTAGAAGTTTTAGATAAACACGATGGTGTAACGCTAAAAATTAAATAAATTAGCTTAAATATCTAAATGAGCATAAATCGAGATAATGATACAGATTTTAAGTTGTAGTCAACAACCAGTACTTAAATATAGGTAACTTGCTTTACAAAAGGAAAATTAATTCTAAGAGGATAACCTGGAGAATATAAAAATTGTGAACACATTAGGCCTGGGGCTATATGAATTCATGCAATGGATGGAAATATTTGATTAAAAATAAATATAATTTTCAGGAGACATTTTCATCAACTGAACTGAGTTTATCCCTGAGCCTCTTAAAAACATTATAAATTCTACTTTCACTACACGGATCACACTGTTCCTCTTGCACTTCAGTCTTTACGTCATGAGAATCATGAGTTGTATTAGATTTTTCATTGTCTCTAGTTTCATTACATTCATCATTTACATTTTCATTAGATTCAGCATTATTCGAATCTGTTTCTATGTTGCTAGTGTCTTCTATATTTTCTTGATTAACATTATTACGTTTATCTTTGTCAAAGAGCTGTTGCATTGTTATTACCGTGAACATGAACGTTACTCCATAGTTAACTATTGTGAGAGATAATGGTCCTAATGCAATAATAAACACTGCCATCGTAAACAATAGGGATGATACTGCTTCATAATATCTCCTGAAAAATAAAATAAGATAGTCAGTTATCAAATCATTTTATTTTATTAACTAATGTACCCTTGCAACATTTGCTATTTCTCAAATAATTAAGTACATTATTATTAGCTGAAAAAACCTAATAATATCCCAAACGTGGACCTTTGCGAACTGTCTCTGAAGACCTTTATCTATCTCGATCTACACTTAATGTTTCGTATTTAAAGGCAACAAACAGAAATAACAAGAGAATTATAATATAGTATTAAATTACTTACAAGTTTCGCCGTGGGGCTCCCATTTGCCAAATACAAGATGAGCATACAGACATAACCAGTCCAGTATTATATGACGTATCTGGTTTTAGCACCATGCTGTACCTTCATAGAATAATAAATAAGATCATAATTAAGAACTTTACGGATTAAAATCACACAAACATTGAGAAACTACTAATATTTTATTCCCCAATTTATTCAAATCTATTGTGAAACAGATTATTTTTGTTCCTTCTTCGTGGCTTTGGAAACCGACCAATTTTTAAATATAGAAGACTATATTTAAAAATTGCTTGCATAAACATAATATAATTTGAGCACATAAGTAGTCACTTAAGTAATATAGTACTAAGTAAAATCATAATTATAGAAGTGATGATATCACTAATGAAGTACCGAGACGAACATACCATGAACAAATATCAGAATTGTTAAAGAAAGGTCAGGTAAAAAGCATTTCAAATAAACGCGCATGTATGAAGAGGTTAATGAAATCAGGTGAAGCGAAAGTTGTTTGTCAGGATCGTCGCAAGTGGAGATCCATAGTCTCTGCCTACCCCCATGGGAAACAGGCGTGATTTTATGTATGTATGTATGTAAATATAAAAAATATGAAAAACACCCTCGAAATACACATATAAAAGTAGATGTTATAAAACTTGTCACAAATTAGCTGATTAATGGTGTTAAAAATAGAGAACTAGATCAGAGGGATCAGATCATTGGATTGTCTAAATTTGTTTTCCCTTCCTCTTCATTATATTGAACTGAGAATGGATAACTTGAATTTTTATTTTCTGTGTTAGATTCAAATTAACATCTTCACCCAATTACAATACAAAGTTAGATGTAGACATGCCCAAATTTTCAACACGCATCCTACTGTAACGAATCAACTCCAAACGATATTGCGAAGTTAACCAAAGAGTGTCTTGTCACATTTATATAAACCAAAACCAAAAATCCAGGGTATTTGTACTTCATTGGTAATCAGTCTTGCAACCAGCCTTGCTGTAATTAATTATAGGTACTTACTTAAAATTTCTAGCCCATGTAAGCAAAGCAGGCACATTAACTAGTGCTACAGACAACCACATAAAGAACATCATCATATGGAAATTTATGTTATTAAGATCTTCATTTATGTCATCATCTTTATTACTATCATCTTTAACACCATCACATTTCGATGCTTTTTGTTCTTCACTATCATTTTGTTCAGACTTTAACTCATTATTTACTTCATTTGTTTCTTGAGATTCATTTGAACTTAGTTCATTTTCTATAGTCTCGTTTTTAACTTGATCAGTTTTTATTTGACTCCCAGTAGTTTTAATGGGCTTTTCTATAAAAGAATCTTTGAGTACGAGACTCTGTTCTGATTCACGAGGTATATTACCGCGTTTAAAAGTCCTACATATTCGAGATGCGAATTTCGCCATCAATTTGTAAACATAGTCCTCCAAGTATTCCTCATACATTTTAGATAGCTGTAAATTGATAAACAATATTTAATTTTAATAGTAAATATATGTTTGTCATACAGGAATTTTTACATAATCGATCAATAACACTACATTTCGAGCTCTTAACCCATGTTTCATATATGGTTTAAAATTAATATATCAGAATGTGCAGGTGATGAGCATAGTGTAGTTCTATGTCGAGATTATTAATGTAGGAAATGGAATTGACTGCTTTGTAAACTAGTTTTTTATTACAGTACATTCCTTCAGAATGGAGATATCCAAGCAGAATCTGCTATTAATATTTAAATGTCAAGTTTTTATTTTGTTAATATTTTTTTTAAATCTAATCGTCCAAGAACTACCACTCTCACGCCCCAATTATAATTATTTTTATTCCTTTTTCACCTGTTACTTAAGTTTTAGACGTAAGCAGCAGTCATTTCACATGATTACAAATAGTCAACAACTCGAATATGGTAAGCAGTGCCAAGGTTTTAAAGTGCATGCAATCGGAATTTAAGTTTGATAACTATAAATGTTCTCAATAAAAGTGCAATTGGTTACAACTCACTAGGAAAGCATAGAAGGCAGCGCCTGCTGCAAGAGACGCAGCACCACAGGACACGGGCACAGCGCAGATCAAAGCAGCACTGACAACCATCGGCATTTTTTGAAGGCCAGTGGCCATCTTTTCCGCTAAACCGCGACCACCCCGCCACACTATCCTAAAAATTAATTGTATTTATTTTTCTTTTCTTATGTCTTCATATATGGCTTGACCTTGACATTGTCGCTGTGAGGGACAGCTAAGTGCGTAGCGACGGATGGAAAAAACGAAAGTGTACATATCGACGGGTACAAAGTAAAAAGAGATATCCGCAAAATAACTACTTTACAGGAGAGCGAAAAGATGGTCGTATTAGTAGTATTTGAAAGAACATACGTAGCTGGCTTTTTTTACGTACGAAAATTTATTGAAATAATGAGATATATGCAAAACAAATAATGTCATATTGTAAAGAATTGTTTTATTAAAATGATTGTACAATAAACTAAAAATCATCATTTTGTAGATAACTTTATTTACTTTGCACTCGTCGATATAAGACAATTCTTCAGGAATTTTAGGAATCTTCGAAAATAATAGTGTTGCTCTGAAAAAACAAAGGTTTTATTTAGCACAAGTTTACACTTTAACAACAAAAACAACACGATCCAGATATACAATCGTAACTGAAAAAACAAAGAAACGACATTTAAAGTTTATTAATTAGCTTGACGATTCCTCTTCCACTGAATTCTTTTTAATTATTGGTTTTATTTAGCACACTATCGCCATATTGAAATTCTCCCCTGTTTTATCTACTTTACATTATGGTACTAGTGTGTGATTTGACATTGGTGATTACCGCCGAGGCGCCATTGAGACTTGAGCCGAGGACGGTAATCATCAATACACACGTGTATCATACGACGTTTTTCAACACACTTGTGAATAAAATAACAACAAAAACTCATTTTATTTAGTAGATAACAGTTTTCCTATGCGCGCGCATTGCGATCGGCCACAGACTAAAGGGATGAGGTTTTTTTTTATTTTCCGCGCATAGGGTTTGCGCCTATTCTGCCACGTACAAAATGGGAATTTAAAGTTCTCTTTTATTACAGAGAAAAAAAAAGTTATATATGAATGAAATTTTATTTATTAAACAAGTACGAGTTAAAATTATCTATTTATAAGAAGTTGCATGAAATGAGCAAGCAATAGGAACATTAATTTATTTGTTCTATAGAACACGATTTTTTTTTATAAAAACTTTTTTAAGAACAAAGCAACTCAACCAATAAAATTTAAAAAAAATCTATAACCCACTAGTGAGTTATAATTTTTTTTAGTCACAGTTTGATTATGGGTGTCATTCTGTGCCTAATTGCGGTGACCATAGAGCCACTTTATGAGCTACTGATAGTAACTGTTACCATTCATTAAAAAAATAGGTGCTTTATAAATTATGTGTGAACAAAGTAAACTAGAACTCAGAGTTGGAGAAACGTTATTTGATTACCTTGGCAATTACAATGCGTGTATTTTTGGTGTGACGGTTATTATGATTAAGTATCAACTAAAAGTTAGATGTATTTTACAATACCAAAAGTATAATTACCTAAAGAACAATGTATATGCAATCTGTGACGAAAACACCATAGCTATCAAAATAGCCCCAGCTCCAATGTTGAGGATTCCCAAAGCCGTCATATATGCTGGCAACACCAAAAGTGATCGGATAAAGTATTGAACTTCGAGATTAGACCAACTGGCGCTTTCGAAGATAAATGATAAGAATGGCAGTGATCTGAAATTAAAAAAGGACTTATGAGTCTTTTTCTTTAATCTATGGATAATAATAATAATTTTAGGTCATACCTAAAATTATCATGCACAGCAATTCTTGTTTGGTAGAAATATTATTCATTTCAAATAAACTTTTTTTTTATACGAAATGCTAAACTATAGAAATCGATTAAATTATGTCTGTGAAAAAGAAATGAAAAAAAAAAAATATGATATTTACTATCTATTTATTATATGATACTATTACGATTGTAAACATAATATGTATTAATATGAGGCATGTTTGCTGAAGATTTTCTTGCGCCGCTTTTTTTCTTCAAGCCACAAAGTGTTGTGAAGCAGTGGTAAATTAGATTAAGGTCACATAGAGTAAATAATAACCATAAACAAAATTAAAACTAAATTATTAAAATTAATAAGTTGGCGGTAGGCTAAATAAAACTTAACAATACTAGTTGGAAAAATGTCATCTTTGCCATCCGTGACCACGGCCACTGAAAAACGGCCGAAACGTCGAATACACCAAAATCAAATAAATTACCGCGCTAAAAATCGTTAAAACGTAGTTTTATTATGTATTACTATGTAAGACACACAGCTTGAGTTGGCTTCATCCCCCTTGGCCAGTATTTGAACCAATGTTATAGAAATAAGACATGGTGCCTCAGTCATTAAGCATGCCCATTTTTTTTCTAATAATGACTAGTTTACTTACGTGAGTGTCACCACGGCCAATCTGCTGAACACTAAAGCATAGTATGGCTTGACATTTTCACTCATCAAGGCACTGTGTATTGACATACATGTGCCTTTTTTGTGTAAACTCATAATATTCGCTCTAGCTACTAGCAACACTATGGCAGTTACATATGGCACTAAAGTTGGAGTATAATTTCGAGCAAGTTGAGCTAAACGATGATACCAGGACGTCGATATGCTAAAATAGACAAAATAATCTTCTTTTAATATGGCCTTCATACCGAGATAAAAATGTCTAAGTTTATTTTTATGTTACAATATTTATTTGTTCTTACAAAATTTTATACTTTTAACTTGTAGTGACTCAATAATTAGGTAGTTGACAGTATGAAAAATATAAGCTGATTTTAATATATATCGTAGATTACGATCTAAATATGACAAAAATAAATTGTTTTAACTAAAATATTAATTGATATTTTTGAGAAATAAAATTCTTATATTACAGCCATTAGCCACGTGACAATGAACGACGGTCAGAGCGCGTGACGTCATAGTGTGCAAAACACAAGAAGTTATCTATGACTTCTCAGATAACACTTCAATGAAACAGATGTTTGTTTTGCACACTGTGACGTCATACGAGACGCCATGACACCTTGACGCGTTTTTGTGACGAAATGTCAAAATATTTATAAAATTGCGAAATTAAATATGTTAATGCTGTTTTTTGCTGAAATATTAATATTTGGCTAAAATAGACCATAAGGCTCAAAATAAACCTGTTTCTCAAAAATGGTCATCTACCGAATTACGCAATTGGCACTAACAGTCAAATCTATGATATTCCTTAAATTATCATAGAAATCTGTTGAAACATTTCGGAAATAACTTTACTCAAATTTCAGACAGACAGATAGACAACAATTCTTAAATTAGTCACTTGGCATAATATAAATGTCAGTTTTCATTTAAATTTTTGTTTTTTTAAAAGGATCAAATTTAACTCAATTCATATTTTGTTTAGAAATTAATCGATCTGAAATATTAGATACTGCTGTAGTTTTAACTGTATATACTAAAGTTAACATACCTTATAGTAAAAGTGCATTGAGGATCTAGCAAAAGAGTTACTTTCACATGTTCCATTGCTTCTAGTCCATAAGTAATATTAGGATTGGTTTTGAAAAGACGTAGTTTCATAGGCGAGCGCTTTAAATGACTGGAAAAACAACAGTTACATTGATTGCAAATACTAATAAACAGAAAAGAAATGTAAGAACCTGATCTTATATTATCCAGCTCGAAGAACCAAAAATTTAATTAAATATTAAAAAGCACAGATAATGCATATTATTTGTATGACGAATTATAAGCTAAATAAAAAAGCGTAGAACGACGTCGATGACAGTAAATAATTGCTCTCTGGAGGAGAGCAACTATTTAGTGACTTGTTTACAAGATCGGTTTTGAGTACTCTTATTTGTGAGGGCACAATTTATGGGCATCTACCACTAGTTAAGAACCTGATTAATACACTTTACATCGAGGTCTCTTGCCTTTAACTATCGCAGTGACCAAAAGCCTGTACAAATTGTTTGAATGCTTACAGAATATGACTTCAAGGTACACAGGTCAATTTAGTAGCTCAGGCGCAACACAATGGGTTAAAACTCGAGTTAAACCCCAAACGTGGTTAAGGAGCAGCATAACTGAAGGCCCTTTTACTTTATTATATTTTTGGGCATGTAATGAGAAGGGTGAAAGTCACGTGAAAAATGATTTTTTTTTGTTAATCTACAAGGATGATAGTTTCAAATGTAAAGGTTGGCCAAAAAAAGAGATGGTTGAATGATATGATGATGACAGAGGACGTTTGTAAGAATACAGGAATATGGAAGGAAAAGACATCTTGTGCCGACCCCAAATAATTGGGAAAAGGTGAAAGAAAAGAGAGATTTTTATTAGAAATTAAACTTGTTCTATACAAAGTTCTCAAAATGACATTTAAACTGAATAGCTTTTAGAACTCAACACAATTTTTGAATATCATTCAATCATCAATAAAGACAAACACAATACTTACGTGAAATAATGATAATACTCGTTGTTTTTAGCCCATGGAACATGTAACTCAGCAGATACGTGATATTGTGTTGCCTTACAACTAGCTGTAGGCTCAACATACAATAAATATGCTTGATGGATCGCATTAAAATCTTGTAAAATAATTTCATAATACAAACTATCTTCTTCAGTCTCATGTTTAATGGTATACTTCTGAAAGGAGAAGTCTGAAGGGAGATCGACGAATATTTGTCTCGATGCGTAATCGTTTATGTCGACGTTTAGAACAATCTAGAAATTAGAAGTTTATTAATTTAATACAACTGAAAACCATGAAGTGATACAATGAAGAAAAGTTACCATTTATGATAAGGATTGGTATTCACGAGATTGAAAAATAAGCATGGGAAGACCAGAAAGAAGATAAGAAGATGAACTCCCAAAATATTAGAAAGGTTGGCGCACACAATGACGTATACTGGAGGTTTATACCAAGAAGGCAAAATGACCTGCTGTCAATAGGGAAAAAAATTATATAGACATGAAAATACAGGCGACTTATTACTTAATTTTTATTTTGATTAAAAACTAATACAATTATGTAAACGAAGCCTATATTATATGACTAAATAACGATATTTAAACGACATTGTATGTGGATAATGTCCCCTGTACTTCTCACAAAGTGTTAGCCTCATCTATTGAATCTTTTTTATAACACAAAGTGTATACACTAGTGATATTACGTGCTGCTGGATACTAGATGGCGCCGCTAATAGATAATACCGGAAAACTATACTCTGAGCTCTAGCCACAAGTAAACAACATTATCGACTTCAGATCACTATTATGATTATTGTGATCTTTCAACTGTGGAGGGTAGAGAAAAACATCCTATATAGGGTTAAACTGAAGTTTCCAGTGATGAACATAATAATTTCAAACATTCAAGTTTTAACATTGAATTACAACAATACTACCAATTTAATGCCTTTTCAGAGTCATTTTTATAAAACAGGGATATCCTTATCTACCCTCCATTCTGGAGATATTGCTATTAGAACAACATTTCTAAAACTGTAATACTAATTACACCAAACTGAAAGTTTTACTCTTCTCTATTCCACTAATCAGCACCATCGCCACGAAATCACGTATACAAAGACATCCAAGATTTAAAGGAACTTACCGGTTTTCTGGTGGGAGAAACTCTTACAATAACGTGACTCCAATCAGGATACATTTCTTTAACATTATGTAAGTTAATAGTTGCCAGTTTCCTTTTACCAAAATCCGTTGCTGCTCCAGTCCAACGACTCAACTCTGACAGTGACACTGCCGATTTACTGAAAACACAGTTAATGACAATACATTTGGAAGGACTCCATAGTGTAGTGGCTTGAATGTTGGTTTATTTGATTTTTATTGAAACAGCAAACAGCTGCATTACAGTTTAATATAAATATAATAAATTTTTCATATAGGCCTTAAAAGCTAAATCCGAAATTATAAAATATAGCGAAAATATCAAAGGAGGCTCGGTGCCCATTTTCATGGAAATTAAAACGGTATTAGATTTATGAAGAATCAATTACCCTAGACAGGGATTAAATAGGCTGATTTTGAGAAAATAACACATACCCACTGCATTATTGCACTAACCCACAGTATAACTTGTAAGGATTAATTTCTGCAAAGAAATGTACAACACCAACTAGGGAAAAGCCCCTAAACTTGAATAACTTGCGCTATTTCTTATTGTTTCGGATTACACGTTAAGATTAGCGAAGCCGAGTATTTAATAGTTAGATTAGAAGCATTTGAAATGTGGTGTTGGAGACGCATGGGGAGAATAAGTTGGAAAGAGAAGAAGACTAATGAAGAAGTTCTGGACATGGTAAAGGAGAAACGCACAATATTAAAAACTCTAGAGGAAAGAAGGGGGAAGATGTTTGGCCATTTGCTAAGACACGACACCTTATACACGTTAATTGAAGGCAAAGTGAAAGCAAGGAGAGGAAGGGAAGACCAAGGCGAGCATTTATAGATCAAATAAAAGAAAAAGTGGGTGTCGTGTCTTACACAGAAGTAAAACAACTGGCCCATAATAGAGAAGATTGGAAGAGGCTCCACCGACAAGAGCATGCTCTTAAATGATAAATTAATGAAAAAGATCTTACCAATATCTGTATGTATGGTAGGTAAACTTGGCATTACACCCAAAGATCCAATCTTTGTCGTCAATATTTACCGCTTCGACTGCGACAAATCGATTTTGAGGGTACTTCACGAGTCTTATCATTAGATAATTCGTTCTGAAAATACAAAATAAAGATATAATAATAAAACTACTAAGGTTTATGTAGCCTACCGCCAACTTGTTCATTCGTTCAATTCGAATTCATTCATTGATTCAATGAACAAGTTGGCGGTAGGCTAAATAAAATTTAACAATACTCGTTGACACTTAACATCTTTGACTTCCGTGGTCCCTTTTTAGTGATCACCACTTTTCATTGGTCGAAACCTCGGAATAATAAAAATCAAATAAATTACCACGCGTAAACCCGTTAACATGTAGTTTTATTATGTATAGAAGTCGCGAAAACTTATGAAAATAATAAAATAAAGATAATTCGGTACAAATCGCATATTATTGAGCATATGCAATACAATTAATTAGATGCAATTTTCGCCCAAATTATGAGAAAATATAGTAAGAAGCGACACCAACGAATTTGAAGTCCTGCCAGTAATTTAAACGATAACTGCTATTTATATTTAGGGTTGCCAACTGTTTAAGAGAAAAATAACGTATCACATTTTTTAAATAGGGAAAAATACAGTATTTGAAACAAAAAAGGTGATTATTCAAAATATTATATATTTATTTATTTCTTCCGTTGAAGACATATTTTTGTGTGTTTCTGGCACACTTACAATTTTTATTTATTCCAAAATACTTTTTGGAAGCTATCTTTACATTCTCAATTTAAATTTTAATAAACAAGCAACTCATTTTTTGTTAAATTTATAAATGTCTACTCCTCGCCATTTTAGATTCATTACTGAAAAAAACTTTTCCAGTGAAAGCTCGATCGATAACAGTTCAGTAATTATACAAATAAATGTTTCATTTTGCGCATCACAGTAAAGATTGAAATAGAGTATTTCCACGTAATTTATTTAACGTATATTTATACCAAAAGTAAAGTAGGATAAATATGGTTGGCAATCCTATTTGTATTGTATGATGTTTAATCATAAATTATCATGTTTAGAATTTTATAAGTCAAATTTTATTTCAAATAGACTTCGAAACGGCTCAATGGATTGCAACGAAAATTTTCCTAACCAAGAGCATTCCTTTATTGCCAAAAGCTGGTAAACAGGTAAACGGCTCACCTGATCGAAAGTGATCAGGTGAACCGTGATCAGTGTTCACATTTGATACACTATTACAATGTTGCAGGTTTCAGAAGATATTAATTATTAATCATATTTGTTTCAGTTACTTCCAAATACTATTGTAGTATTTGCGAGTAGTTGTGTTTACTAATTTTATACTAATATATAAAACTGAAGAGTTTGTTTGTTTGCTTGAACGCGATAATCTCAGGAACTACTGGTCTGATTTGGAAAAAAAACAGTTCTCGAGACCCCATTTATCGAGGACGGCTATAGGCTATATATCATCACGATAAGACCAATAGAAGCGGAGCACCAATGAAGAATGTTTCAAAATCGGTTTTTTTTTAAACTATTCCACGCAGACGACGTCACGGGCAGAAGCTAGTCATATATAAACGGAAGCGGGCGCAGCAATTAATATCATTGACCCTAAAACCTAATGCCACGAAAATAGGTTCATATGCAAGTTGTAAATGAGAGACAAAGGAATGAACAAACAACAAACCAAATCCATGTTCACAGTTCGTTAAAATTGGAATACATCCAAAAACATTTCCCTGTTGCACTAAGGTCGAATCAAAATAGTCATAAATAGAAATAATGACGTAATGACTTTATATTAGTTTGTGATATACGTATTTAGCCATATCTAGCTCTCCCATGTTACCATGTTGTGTTACCATCAAAAATGCAATTTTAGAGAACAGAAAGTCTGGCTCTAATGTTTCGAAATAACCATCAAAACTGCGTGAAAGTGAGCTAGAGTTTTATAGATTATATTTAAAAGTTAAAATGAAAACTACTTCGTAATCTAATATAAACTGATTCTCAGAATATATTATAGCTGTTCTAGAGGAAGGAAGCGCTATTCCTGCAATATGCGCTGTTAAGATATATTTAATGTCATGAAAATATGCATTTCTCTATTATAATCGAGCGAAATAAATATCGAACACGTCTCATTTGTTTTCCGTTGGAACCATGTCGCGGACTTTTCAACGGCTACCTTTATTCATTAACAAGGAATTAGTCTTACCACCCGTCACACTTTCGGGTCTCGAGCCCGACAAAAATTCAGTTGCTCTAGTGGCAGAACATTTATAGGAAGCCCACACATACCCGACACCGCAGTTTTGCCGGCGCCGCTAAGCAATGTTGGTGTCTTGTCAGCCCTCTACGTCAGTAAAAAAATCGTGACCGATCTCGCTTGACTATGAGTATGACGCTGTTCCACATTTGTCGAATATCGGTCCCGGCCCCTTCTTCCTACCATCGTTAATGTGCTACAAGCGACAAGTGAGAACAATCTGTCAGCACTCAAGTAAACGACAAGGCAGTCAAGGCTCTTCTGTGAATTTAAGTGTTTATGAAACATTCCACCTTCCTTAACAGCTGCCCCGCAACTGTCGTCCGTTAACAGCAAAGTATCGTATGAACATGCGCTTAAAATTAATCTGTAAATAAAACAAACTGAATCCATTACTTTTCAATTTCCGGTCTGGTAACTTGATAAATTCTTCTGTTGTCCTCGTACCAAAACGCTTCAGTTAACATTGTCGTTTCTGCACGATTGACCCCAGGGTTTAGAGTCATTGAACGATTTGCCTGAAAACATTTGCATAGATTTATCTAGCTGGCCAGTTACATAAATTATGCGAAGCCCACAAAAGAACTTACTTGAAAATACATATTTGCCTTGGCCATCAATATATTCTTGTCTTCAACTATTTGCTCCGTCATTGGATCAATAATTGAAAAGAGATATCGATTTATTGCCATCACTAATTGTTTGCACCAAACGATGCATACGTGATCTGGAGACACCCAAACGCCTGGGATTGATGTTGTCTAGAAATAATATTTTGAACAGGGATGCGGACACATGTTACAATAAATTATTAACTTTTACATATAAAAGAACAGGCGTTAAATAGCATCTTCTAATCTTATTTTTAAAATATAAAATATCATATAAATAATTTTAATTTCACACAATATTATTGCGCTATTTGACTCCTCTTACTTATAATGTACCTTCTTATGATGGCATAAGTAGTTACGTTCGTATAAAATCTATGAAGCTGTAACGTTTCGCTTTATAAAAAACTATTATATGGCCGCGACTTCGTCCACGTGTGACTTAAATTCCCCAGCATTCCCGGGACATAAAGTGCTTAAATTCAAAAAAGAGTGTAAGCTATCGTGTTATTAAACTTATGTTTGGAACAAGCTAATTTTTATGCACACGAACTTCAAACGGCTCCTGGGAAAATTCCGTGGATTCTCGGGATAAAAACATCACCGAATTTTTCACATAAAATTTAATGTCAATGAAAAAAGCACATTGAAATTCAGTTTATTTTTAATCGGGTCATTTTAAATCATCCCCAGAAAATGTCCCGCGGGATTCCAGGATAAAAAGTAGCGCAGATTTTAAGTCTCAGCATTTGCTGTCGATTAGCGACAACCACATCGAAATAGGCCCAGTAGTTTTAAAGTGAATCCCAAGATAAACAGACAAAACGACAAACAGACAAGAAATTTAAAGAAAAGTCTATTCTAGTTGTTTTTTTAAATAGCTTCAATGTAAAAACACGGCATGTTTAGAATGTTAGTGTAATATTTTTTTGAAGTTATACTTCTTTAGCGCGCGTTAGGGAAAAATGATGAAGTAAATAGTTTAGTTTCTTTCTTATAGTTTTTCTATTGTTAGTGTTGTTTTTTCACAAACGTAGAATAAGGCAAAAGATAAAATTTTCAAAAGATTTTTATCTTATACGTCAAAGAAGTATAACTTCTAACGCGTGTACATAAGTACACACACACAATTTTTTTTAATAGAGTCACCTTTAAACTAAAAAGAAAAAAAAAAAAATATTTTCTACATCTCGAAGTCACGAAACATTGCAATGCTTTTGTTATTTTTTATGATAACCTGAGCACCGAGTTCCCTGTTTTTTTTTATTTGATCTTGGTTTAGTTTTGTTTAAAAAAATCGTTGCGATTTAGTTATAAATTAAGTTCCGGTGGATACGGTAAATATATCCGATTGGAACAATCTACAAAATTCATAATATATGTAGTTATTATTATGAAGATAATGATGATAGTATTTTGATGTTAATCACAGATAGATAAAATATGACCTCAATGTTAACAGTTACGTATTTTATTAACTATTTACGATAACGTTGAAATTAATATTAGCAATTCACGTAAGCATTATAGCTTATTTTATATTATAACAATCAGGTAGGATGTTGCATAATAATTTTTAATAAGGTATCAAAATCAATTTAATTATAGTATAGTATTTTTATTGAAGCGGTAATAGTTCACACGGTAAGGCATGAGAGTGTCATTTCATTGGAGTTTGTGTGTAATTTTGTGTTTGGTCGTATCGGGTCTTAGGCAGTTTTAGTAAATACAGCTACAATTACCACGTGTTGTGGGTTGTGGTTAAGATCGACATCTACACAAATAAATTAAATTGAAGTGTCCGTTTGTAATGTAAAAAAATGTCAATAAAAAAAAAAATAAGTCGGACCAGGACATTCCGAAAGTGTAATTTTTAGAACTTTTGTTGGTCAGTTAGGATGTTCCGGCTAATCTTTGACACGCCTGAACCAGTTTTGACGGGACTTTCACTGGCAGGTAGCTGATGTTATAAGGAGTATCTCAGGCTACTTTTAAAATTAGAGTTCCGACAAAAAAATTCACGTGGAGGAAGGCGCGAGCACAGCTAGTTTAAATACAATATAAATAATAAACTCCATCTCAGACATCTAGACAAGAGTAAAAAATGAAAAGTTCTTTTACAAAATAAATCCCCGGGATTCGAACCCGGGACTCTTGTGTTCTAATGAACTAAGCGAATCAACGCTTAGTTTAGTAGATCACAGAAGCAATCAAATATCGTAACCGATATTTTTGTTTTCAATATATGGGACCAGGTGATGTGTAATATACAAACATATGATACGAATTCAGACCTTTAAAAAATTGGTGCACACTGACAATACTTACCAAAGCATTTACATAACTATCGTTAGAAGTGGTCAATCCCGATGGCACAAGGACATCCCTCGGTCCATTTCCGAAACTGAGCAATATTTTGTTATTGTTTATTTCGCTATTTTTATTCGTAAAATATTCCCACTCATACTGCATCAGCATATAGTAATCATTCATTTTCACGTCGACATTTATGACTGGGGCTTCTAGCGGCGCTGCGAGAGCTATAGCTATGCTCGTTGTATTTATTGTAGGTGGATATGTCAGCAAACGTTTTGCAATAAACCTCCCTAGAAATTATTATTAAATATTCTTTTTGCAGTATCACTGCACTGTAGACAGTCTCAAATTATTCAAAATTACTCAAGATTTAGAATTTGAAACAAATAGGAATCAAGTGGTTGTCAAACATTGTGTATTATTGACATACACTCGATTCCTATATTTATCATGGGTATAACTGGTTATCTATAATATTATAAAATTCTAAACATGCAGTGTCTGTACATTGAAGCTATTTAAAGAAAACATCTGGAATATACTGATGATGATGATGATGATGGAATATACTATATAAACGATGAATACAGCAGTTGTTCGGGATTCACGTAATAACTAATAGATACACTTCGATGTAGTGTTCGCTGCTTCACAGCAAATTTTAAGGCTTAAAATTTGCGCTACTTATTATCCTGGGAATCCCGCAGAATTTTTTCTGGAGATGATCTAAAAAGACCAGGTTTGAAGAAAAATCCTCATGTGATTTTTTCACTGATCGATAGCAATTTTATGTAATAAAATGTATGATATTTTTTTACCCCGGCAATAACGCAGGAGTTTCTCGCAGAGCATGTTGTAGTTCAGGTGCATAAAAATTAGCTTATTCCGACACAGTTTTCAATAAAACAATACCTTTCATTATTTTTTAAATGCTGCGGTACTTTGTGTTTCGGGAATTTAAAATCAAGTGTGGACGAAGTCGCAGGCATATTCTAGTAACAAAATATCCATATTATATGTAGTACAGCTCTGAACAATGGAAGTCTTGTGAAAATGTAATAAATGATACCAACACAATCATATATAACTCACCATAGAATGTCCAATAAGTATAACAGATGCAGGCACTGTTTTTGTGAACTTATTATTTTGTACAAACTCAAAATTTTTGATATACATGCCGCTGCAAAGTCTGTCTGACTCTCCAGTACTCCTCCATACAAACCAGACAATTCTTCATTATAACTTACTAAAAAAAATATACACAAGTAGAATTACAATGTGTTTATTTCTATAGAATAATCTGGTAAGTATACCATACTCTCTGTACACTCCGTAAGAGTTATATGCATGACAATGGTCACTGACAATAATGAATGCCAAAGGTAGTGAAAAGTTAAAGAGAAAAATAGGGAATCTAGTAGAGCCAAGGTCTTTAAAATAGTTTTGATCAAGTGAGTAGAACCAAATTTATCAAAACCATCACCTTTAAAATAAACTTATATTTTCTTTAAATGCAAACAATGCAGGACAAAAAAAAGTATTTTTGTTTTTAGTAACTTACTAGAGAAGAAGTCAAAATGATATTCATATCCCTTAGATAGAGCTTTCCTTAAGGCAACTGAGGCCAGGGATCTTGCTTGCATGTGACTACCTGAATTGCCAGGAAGAAACAGAACTGGAACGCCATCAAACCTACAAAAGAATATTTAGTTTAACAAGTTATAGATACTTTAAACATATATATATATATTAAGTGTCAAGCACCCAGAGTAAATTAAGCAGGTAAGTTTAGGTTCCATGTCAAGTCTTGAAGTTCGAAATTTCTCTGTAAATAATAGGGACCTATTATAGTACCTTAAATACTATATATAATAATTTTTATTTTGAAGTCAGATTT
This sequence comes from Dendrolimus punctatus, assembly GCA_012273795.1. Taxonomy (NCBI): domain Eukaryota; kingdom Metazoa; phylum Arthropoda; class Insecta; order Lepidoptera; family Lasiocampidae; genus Dendrolimus; species Dendrolimus punctatus. The sequence goes on from CM022539.1 coordinate 9,770,126, forward strand.
TTACTAAAATCATTATAGTAAGACATGCTAAGACTAATATTACAGAAGAGATATGATTAACACATTTTTATTATAACTTTTTCTAAATAATAGTACTTGTGTGTTTGGCTTGCTTATTAATATTTCTCACTTACGATATTTATATTGCTTTTATTTTGTCTTAGTTACGTTGATACCCCCTTTTTATAAGGACTGAAAATCCATTTGAGGACTATCCACCATGGGGAAGTGCTGTGGGGAATGTGGAATTCGCCATGTTGGGGTGGCACTAGCAACCCAAACAAGAAGTGCTATTTATTGCTATGCCACTAGAGATGGTCATTTTGTAAAAACGTTTTTGAGCAACGATGCCAGTAGACGATGCCGGCATCCGATGCCGATATATTGAAAAACGGATGCCCGCAATATCCGATGCGAACTTCGCCGAATGCGAGCGAACGAGAGGCACCGTTGACCACGCCACGGAAAACGCAACGATGACAAACCGAAGACTCGACGTATCACTCGCTCGCTAACTGTCGGGTGTTCTCGGTACGATCGGTGGTTGTGCAAGGCAAACAATCAACATAATACAACACTAGGAGCGTGCATAACTGTTAGAAAATTTTATAATAATATAGGTACTTACTTATTTTTTAAAGTATCTCATGTATTTAACAATCCCACTGAATGGTGGCTTCGTCATTCCAAAATATACTCGACTTGGCAGAAATATACCCTTCGAGATGCAGTATTATCATAACTTCTGTGCCATGCGAACAGATATTCTCCAAAGCCGGGTATATTTTGAATGAACGAAGAACTCGTCTTACAAGTTCCAAATTGGAAAAATTGGTTTTATTAATGTAAACTCTAATTTTGTTAAAAATAAAGACTAATATTAATTAACTTATGTTTATTTTTAACTTCCACACTTTTAAAACAATATACCAGTAGAAGTCGTAATGTTGAATATTGTATCTAAATAATTTACATAACTACTAGACAATAGGCATCCAATGTTATACGCAGAGTTGCGCAGATACTTTAGCCGGCAACTAATTTTGGCAAATCGTATCGATGCCAGAAATAACGATGCAGGCATCAGATGCGGTTTACAATTAATGATGTGCATCGGACAACAAAATTTAACGAAAATGCCCATCGCTATATCCCACAGTCAGTGATACCCACTAAAACCCCTCGGTGCTTTGTCCTTCATCCTATGCCAGGGTCACAAGTATTTTACTTGACATGGGCAATAAAATACCACCATCCAGTAAAGCTCCCAATCATGGTACAAACCACGGTCAGGAGCAAGAGGTCAAGTCCATTGTGGGCAACCAGTACACCATGCTGCTCTGTCCCAGCAGGCACACATGGGCTGCCCTGCTCTAACCTGTATTAGTGTTAGTGATTGACCATTGCAACTTGTAGTGTTCAAAAATAATGTATCATCAATCAAATTAGTGTATATATATACATACATTATTTGTGCATGTAATAATATCACTAACAATTTCACATCTCAAATAAGTAAAAGGAAAAGCACATAATCCTTGGCTACATCTGTCTAACACCAACATTAACATTATTCCAGTTGTAGCATAAGAAGATTCAGTTTAAATATAAAAAGCAGTCTAACAGATATTACATGAAGAAACTACATAAATGTACATATGTATGTAATATATATAAATAAATAAAAGTTATAGAATGTTATTATTAAAAATTAAATTTACAAACAATAAAATCAGTGTAACCCTATTATAAAAATATTTATAATTGAAGTATAATATTAATAATATGCAATAATTCCAACTAAAGTTGCAAGACATGTATACACTCCTCTGTTTGACATTGATATATATATATATATATATATATAATGATTTTTATAATGTTAAATAAAAACAGAAAGTGAAATCCTCAATTATTATATTCTACTTTAAAATTTTATAAGATTTAAAAAACTTAAGTGAAATATATAAAAAATGAAGCATAAAATGATTTAAAATCTAAAGATGTTATTTTCAATCTTACCACATCTTCCGAGCTCTTTCAGTAAATCTTCCCTCACTGTATGCATACAATCCATATTGAGGATAAATGTTATTTTCTGATACAGACATGCGCTAAAATAAATATTTAAAATATAAATAGAGTTAGACTAATACTTTTACACTATTATTAAGAATAAGGAAATTTACCACAAATTGAGGATATTCGTACATGTAAGTCATTGTACAATGGTTTGTTTTATCGCTAAAATAAATGTTGAAAACTCCCAATAAATATCCTACAAAGAATAAAACGGAAAATATTTGGAAAATACTTGAACTCATCATTGTGAAAACCTTCATAGCTGCACATATTCTACAACGAAATGGAAATAACAAAACTTCGCTCAAATATATAACAAAATGCACATCAAATAAACAAATATAAATTTATTCTCTCGCCATCCTATTGTAATTTGTATTTCTCGATTAATTTGTCATTTTGACAATTATCATTAGAGGTGTGTAACTCCTGAGTGTTTAACTCAAAAGATATATATCCGACGCGAAGAATGATTAGATCTGTATATCACTTGCGTTCAAAATGTATCTTTATATCTTTAACTCTTTAGTTCATTCCTGTTCCACGCGATGAGAGAGAATGATTGGCCCGCGCACTGCGCATGCGTAGTGAGTGAACGAGGAAACCGAATATAATTGCAAGCCAAAATAAATCGGAACACTGTAGTTTTATGGTGTAATTTAGTTTTAATGTAATTAATTTTATTATATTTCTTCACTCTTTGTTTATATTTTTTTTTGCGTTGCCACAGGTACGCGTGTCGGCTCTGCCAGTATATCACTCACAGATAATAACTCATCTTGTCTGCAATTGACACTGACACTATTCACTGTAAAGATAAAGAGATAAAGATATGAAAGAGGGATATATATCTTTGTATCAAAAAGATATATATCACTCTTTTCTTCTTGGTGAGTGATTTTTCCCATGACTAATTATCATATCTTCAGCCGAAAAATTGAAAATAAATCACATAAAAAAACACAGTCACAGACGGTCACAGAGCACAGACGACAATACTATATACGTCACAAACATTCTCAAACTTCAGGCTGTATGGACTAAGTCCTTTGCCTGCCTTTGTGGCAGTTTAATAAAAATAACAGTCTCATTCAGGCTGCTATAATATGGAGGGGAGGATAGACCGTAGAAGTAAAGAGCAAAGATATTATAATATACTTCTCTTTTTTATAATATCTTTTCTTTGGTAAGGAGAACCAACTATCTTTGTATATGAAGAAGTGTCCATCGAAATCGTAGACAGAGAAAACTATAGACACCGTTATAGCGTGTCGCAGAAAGAGACAAGAAAGAATACGTCACTATATTTAGGGTTACCGTGTGAAGAAAAATAATTGTGATAATTAAAAATTTGTATATAAGGAATCCTTCAAAATGAACCTGAGAAATCGATTTTCATCGATAGGCAAAGGCATGCTATGCGGAGAAGAAGACATGCTTCCTAACTCAAATTAATTGCGATGAGGGCAGGAGAGTGAGGCTGGATGATGATGATGTGATTCCAAATAACTGCCGTTTCTCATGTGATAGTAGATTCTGACTTTGTGGTTAAATAAAAGCACATATTAATTTTTAACTAGCTTTTATTCAGTTTACACGTTATTGTTCTTGAAATAAAACAAGATTCGTATGAATGTTTCTAACTTTATGGGTAGGTTCAAATCCTATTGTTGCGTGATGTATACGCAGTTCAAAATAATGCATGGAATTTGTCAAAATGTCTACTGCAAATGTTTGATGTTTTGGTGACCAATCTGTTCGTCCTGTACCTTAGCTTTTTATATTTTCTATAATAATGGCATAAATTTATAAAAAAAGTTGGACACACTAAATGTTTTAGGTTAAAACTGGAGTTTTTGGCGGGAACTGAAAGGAGACGTTCTGCTGAGCAGTTTTATTTTCTAAAAATGTGTATAATTACTCTAAAATGAACAATAGTTGCAGGATATTGATAGTTTTTGAGTAGAATTTATGTGTTTTTGTGAGAAATGTGAACTGTATAGTCAGATGTGATCTTTCGAGTTTTCACAAGAACTCCATTGAATGGCGTCGGTTGTAGACTGCAATACAACTGCGTTACTATACGAAGACCTATTAATTAACATGTTTCCGACTGAAAGACTTTGATTCTATGGTCATGAATAAATTAATAAAAAAATAGGTTAAAACTTATAATTGAAATTTTTGTGCTTTTTTAACGATGAATTTATGTTTAATGGCGCTCTGTTGTTCGTGCCTAACCCGCAAGGGACCTGGCGTGGAGTTATGTATGTATGTAATTTATGTTTACAGTACATTATACACAATATATGACTAACTAATAAACAGTAGTATACTTACGAATGAAAAGACAATCCTGGCGTTTTCGTTCCGCTATCACTTCTACACCTTTTGACGCTACACTGCTCCATGTTTTTTTCAAGTCTGAACTGTTCGAAACAAAATATAATTTGAATTACTTAACATAAACTACGTAAAAACTGTATTTTATAGGACGACGGTAGCTATCTGCAGTTCAGCTGTCAACTTTGATTAGCAAACCTGTGTGATAAAAAGTTCGTGGAACAAAAAATGGAATCGTCCTGTCTCAGTCCTTTATAAGACATAGGCATAATTGCTTTTTTTCTTGTGTGAATGCGACATAAGATATCAATTTGTCTATAGGATTCTCTGTCTACGTAGTAGTTTTCTAGTAGTTTGTGCAGAACACTAGTACTCTATGGCTACATTCCATCAGATTCACAACGACCACGTTCACGACCGCGAATTGCCCGTTCCACTTGCTTGCGGGGGTTACAATCGTAAACCCAAGCGGAACGTTTATTCGACCCACCTCTTGACATGGGTCGATGTGAGGTCGTTGTGTAATCGAAAATGATGACGTCATTACTGACGTTTTCGCCAAGACCACAACGACCGCGGTCGCCCTGAGGAAAGGCTAATGAAGCATTTTAGGCGTTGTGAGCTACTTGTAGAACGCGCTGTCTATCGAGAGCTGGGACGTAGTTATACAAGATGGAACCAATCCACATACATCCAGTTTTGAGAAAAAGCCGTTTTTATTAAAATTTTGCAAAAAAATATTTAGAATATGGTATATTCTATTATACAATATTCAAAATATTAAAAAAAAAACAGACACATTTTTTATAAGCAAAATTTTAATAAAAATGGCTTTTTCTCAAAACTGTCAGTGTTTATTATTTAAGCGGGAATTTTGAGCATGGTTGCCAAACATACACTTTCATTCATTACATAGTATAACTCTTCTCCTTCTACTATGGTAATGTATATATATATCTATCTCCTTCCCCCCAAAACACCGAATACGCGCGAAATGCAGCGGCGACGGCGCGGCTGCACCACTTCTCTTCGAACCCTGGGACACTTAACTTCTAAACTTCTAATATAAATCAAATACAATATCAAAGGCCGGCCCAGTGAACTTTCGACTTGTTTTCTGTGATTGTGCAAAGTGCAGCGTGCTAGCGGATGTAAACTACGTGCTATGTAAGTTATATGTACTCATATTTATTACTTTTTAAATACACAGCAACGGACGCACAAAGTTGAGCTATTTGCTAACCAGCGATTTTTATGCGGATGCCCGGATACGTTCATAAAGTATTCTTTTTGAAATTCGGGCATACACATTGGTCCTTCGAGCCGGATTGCCTTAAATTTGGCTATAAACATACAATTTCATAGCAAATAGTTTAATTTTGTTGTTGGAAGTTGTTACATAGACGAGTTTACGCGGCAGTTTTTGGCGGTAAAACTGCACTACACACTATACACTTTACTCATCCTTTATAATATATCTCAACATTATTTATGTATTAAACTTCCCCAAACTTATATCAACTTTCTATATTGATACAATTATTTATGTACGATGACAAGCATAATTCAATTCACATTCATTCATTAAGCGGCCATCTTGAGATTCATTGTTCGCGCGTCGCGCGCTCTGATATTGTTATAATTTATTCGGGATCGGGCCACCTAGCGAATATTTGCGGAAATTCGACCATTTTGTTACCTCAGGGTTCATGGTTCAATAATTTGCGCGGGCATTTATTGTACTTGTAATTACCACCTAGCGGATTTATTCGGAACTGTTTATCCAGTTTGTTATCTTTGGCGGTTGATACGAATTGGATAAAAGCGGCTAGTTTCGTTTAGAAATAAAAGGTGGAATTATATTATTGACTTTACTTTCGTTTGTTTGGGTACTTATATAAATTGTAACTTAAAATGGCGCCTACTCATAAAGGTGTTAAGGGAAGTTCGATGAATAAATTGCGATATGATATGGTTATTAATTACTTAGAAACCGGTTATGCCCTTTGTCAGGGTGATTTAGTGACATTTGAACAAAAACAAATGTTTAAATTGCGGTGTGCGGATTTAGACAGTAATTATGAGCAGTTTGTCGAATTGCATCTTTTAATGGAGGCTGAGTCGTCGGATGACTTTAATTCCGATGAACATAAACTTAGGTTTAATTCGGTTACGGATATTTATTATGCCGTAAAATTAAAATATTTGTCATTATTTCCACAAAATGTTATTAAACAGGAATGCCCAGAGATGTCTGTCAATTTTAACCATCATGCTTTATTACCAAAGGTGCAAATACCTACTTTTACCGGAAAAATAGAGGACTATGCACACTTTATCGATTTGTTCGAATCGATCATCGGAAGTCATAACACCTTATCCGATACTCAAAAAATGTATTATTTATTTGGTGCATTAGGTGGGGAGGCAAAAACTTTGGGACAACACTTATCAATTACTGGGGATAATTATTCGGTACTTTTGGACATTCTCAAGTCCAGATATGGTAATAAGAGATTGCAGGCTGATCGTTTATTGAATACTCTGTTAGCGATTACGAGTGTAAACAGATCTTTATCTTCTTTAAAAAACTTTTTAAATATTTTGCTTGAAACTACTAAAGGGTTAGAAAAATTACAGTTTCCGGTACAACATTGGTCTTATTTGTTATTACACATTAATTTAAATAAATTGGATACCTCTTTAAAACGAGACTTTGAAGATAAATATAGTGAAAAGGATCTTCCAACTTTTGATGATTTCATTGCCTTTTTAACACGTCATGTTCAAATTTTGGAGACTGCAAATATCAATAAACCAACCGTTTCAACTAAGCTGCACTCGCATGTAACCACCACGATCCAGGGTGACCATGCGTTTGGGGGTAAATGTTTTTATTGTAAAAACTTACATCATTTAAGTAAATGTGATAAATTTATTAAATTAAAACCTTTTTATAGAAAGCAGTTAGTAAGTAGTAACCATTTATGTTTTCGATGTTTAAATAGACATAATATTAACGAATGTCGGAGTACTATGATTTGTAATAAATGTCAATCGGATAAACATCACTTTCTTTTACATTTTGATTTTCGTCAATCCGAAAATCAAGTTAGACCTCAGGCAAGAGGTCACGCGGAGGTCACACCGGTATTAGTGCCAGCGGTAGCGGGTCCATCGGGACAACGTAGTGCGAGCGGTTTTAGCACTCAACCGCCTAACGTGTTGCATGCGATTTCAGCAACTACGGCCAGGCGCGCGGTTTTATTGTCAACAGCGGTAGTGCGTGTTCTTGATACTAGCGGGAATTATCAAGAAGCGCGTGCTTTGATTGATGGCGGCAGTCAGAGCACATTTATTACTAAAGAATGCGTTACCAGATTAGGGTTACGTGTTAAGCGGTTAAATAATACTTTTAATATTAGCGGAATTGGAGGAAAAAGGCAAGCCTGTGACAGCAGTGTTATTTTGCGAATTAGTCCTCGCTATGTAGATCAGGGATTAATAACAAGCGGTTTAGTTATTAATAAAATTTCTCGTGATTTACTAAGTTGCTCTTTACCTTCCAACTTACTTAATTATTATAGCGGTCTTAATCTAGCGGATAACCAATTTTATAAAAGTCGTAAAATCGACTTATTATTGGGTGCGGATATTATAAATGAAATTTTACTTAATGGTGATATAGTACGGGTTCAGGGTATGCCTTTAGCTATGAACACAATTTTCGGTTATATCCTTATGGGGCCGGTGTCACACACCGAAACTAATAATACACAAGCGGATATTTCCCAGTCGTTTCATGTAATCACAGAAACACTGTTGGAAAAAAATCGGGAAGTTGAGGAAATGCCGGGTAATGTTGCAAAGCCAAAAGATAATGTGAGTGATATTCCAGGTATGCGAAAGCAATGTTTTACGTCACATGCGGTACAAAGAACGTCAAGTGTGGATGTTTCGTTATTTTCTAAATATAGTTCTTTGTCTAAATTAATAGCGGTTGTTGGATATTGTTTGCGTTTTGTTAATAATACACGATATCCAATAAATAAACTTCAAGGTGTTTTGTCAGTAGCGGAACGTCAGGGCGCCTTGAATAGACTTATTAAATTAGCTCAGTTAGAAGAGTTCCCTCGGGAACTAGAACTTTTGAAGGCTCAAAAACCGTGCTCAGTTAGGTTACGGAGGCTTATGCCATTTATTGATGAGGATGGACTGATTCGTGTAGGCGGTCGTCTTGAATTATCTAAATTGCCTTTTGCGGAAAAACATCCTGTACTTTTACCCAAATCACATAAATTGACTTCGCTAATCATAGATTATCATCATAAGTTACATTGCCATATAGGTGCGACTGCACTTCAAGCTATACTTCAACAGAAGTATTGGATAATTTCGGCCCGACAAGCTATCCGTAGTCACATTTATAAATGTATCTTTTGTTTTCGGGTGAAAGTTAAACCAGTAAATCCGGTGATGGCTGACTTACCAGCGGATAGGGTAAATGCTACAGGAGTGTTTCATACCGTTCAAACGGATTTTGCGGGCCCTTTTAATATTCGTGCATCACGATTACGAAATGCAAAAATTATGAAAGCATATCTTTGCGTTTTCATTTGTTCTACCACTAAAGCGGTACATTTAGAAGTGGTTGGAGATATGTCAACGGAAGGACTTTTGGCTACTTTTTCACGATTTGTCTCTAGACGCGGCTTACCCAGTGTGATTAGATCAGACTGTGGTACAAACTATGTAGGAAGCAATAGGTACTTAACGGAAGTGCAAAAATTCTTAGCATCTCGTGAAACACAACTTTCGATTTGCGGTAAAACTGCCGAACAAGGGGTTACGTGGATATTTAATCCACCATCTGCGCCTCATTTTGGCGGATTGTTTGAGGCAGCAGTAAAATCGGCAAAAACTTTAATGAAACGTGTTATTGGAGAGCAAATTTTAACCTTTGAAGAAATTACAACAGTCTTCACACGGATAGAAGCTGTTTTAAATTCAAGGCCTTTATGCCCATTTGCCCATGACCCACAAAATTATGAGGTGTTAACACCGGGTCACTTTCTTATTGGCAGACCTCTCGTGGCAGCGCCTGAAAAGACTTGGGATAATATATCCATTTCGCGGTTGTCCCGTTTTCAATTACTACATGCGATGACTCAACGCTTCTGGAAAAAATGGAGTGAGCAATATCTGCACTCTCTTCAGATGCGTACTAAATGGACCTCGCCAACTGAGCCACCGAAAATTGGAGACTTAGTTCTCATTAAAGAGGATAATCTGCCTCCTTTAAAATGGGCACGCGGAAGAATTACTGGGTTACTGCCTGGAAAAGATGGTGTAACTCGAGTAGTAACTTTAAAGACTTCGTCAGGTTCTTTCATGTCGTTAAAATTTGTCGACTTCCTATAGATTAGCATTAGTGATACTTTTTATTTTTAAATTTAGCGGTTAAGGATTAGAATTTTACTTTTGTTTTATTACTTTATATTTTCGGGTATTTTGACTTACTTTTCATACTTGCTCTTTACTTTAGTTGATAAAGGCTTTAGCCTTTCTCGGGCGGGGGGATGTTTATTATTTAAGCGGGAATTTTGAGCATGGTTGCCAAACATACACTTTCATTCATTACATAGTATAACTCTTCTCCTTCTACTATGGTAATGTATATATATATCTATCTCCTTCCCCCCAAAACACCGAATACGCGCGAAATGCAGCGGCGACGGCGCGGCTGCACCACTTCTCTTCGAACCCTGGGACACTTAACTTCTAAACTTCTAATATAAATCAAATACAATATCAAAGGCCGGCCCAGTGAACTTTCGACTTGTTTTCTGTGATTGTGCAAAGTGCAGCGTGCTAGCGGATGTAAACTACGTGCTATGTAAGTTATATGTACTCATATTTATTACTTTTTAAATACACAGCAACGGACGCACAAAGTTGAGCTATTTGCTAACCAGCGATTTTTATGCGGATGCCCGGATACGTTCATAAAGTATTCTTTTTGAAATTCGGGCATACACAGTCAGTATCTGGGTTGGTTCCATTTTGCATAACTAGGTCCTATTTACTAAATTTTACTGTCATGTCAGGTGGCTCAGGTGGGAGTTTTTGGCGGGAACTGAAAGATGTTGTGCTGTAGCCTTTTATTTTCTAAAAATATGTAAAATTACTCTAAAATGAACAATAGTTGTAGGCTATTGATAGTTTTTGAGTAGTAATTATGTGTTTTGTGAGAAATGTGAACTGAGTTGCAAACGTCCATAGGCGACGGTAACCACCTTTCATCAAGTGGGCCGTCCGCCTGTTTGCCTGCTTCAGGCAATAAAAAAATGTGGCCTTTTGCGTTGTCCAAGAATAAGCTTCTTGGAGTTGTCACAAGAACTCCGTCGAATGGCACTAGCTGTGCTACACATAGCCATAAGCAAATGAAGAAACTTTATTGTAAGCTAAAATCTGGCTTAAAGACCTAGCTGCCAAGCCATAAACCTAAATAAACAAAATAAGGTCAGGTGACAGAGACAGGTGATGAGGTGTTAAATAATTGTTAATAATCTCAATGCAATGTTTTTATTTTATCATAAAGCCCCGCAAGCCAATTTTCCTACGTTATTAGCCATAATAGCTATCTAACTGAAATATTTCTTTCTTGCTTTTTAGGGAATTTAATTAGTATACAGGAATACACAATTTAAGTTATTCTTCTATAGTGGATACATTGAGTTACTTATTAGTACGTAGTACACAGAATTCAATGTGAGGATATTGGAAACATTTTGTCTAAAAATGGGAGCACTTTTAATCTGGAATTATTCGCTACTGATTTTGGTAATGGCATTTATGCTCAGAGTTGTATTTTTGATTTATTTTATATTTTCAAACGATTGTAAAATTCGAAGAGACTCGTCTTTGCGAACTATCATATGTATAGGATCAGGTGGTCATACTACAGAAATGCTACGACTAACGAAAAGCTTTGATTTGGATAAATATTCTCCACGCTTGTATGTGATGGCTGATAATGATCTCAGCAGTGAAAAAAAGGTTCATGAAACTGAGAACGGAAGAAAATACTATACTATAAACAGGGTACCTAGGAGTAGAAATGTAAAACAATCATTTAGCTCTTCAGTGATAACTATATTTTATGCTACGATGCACACTATTCCAATTGTGTATAATTTTAAACCTGATGTTGTTCTTTGCAATGGCCCAGGTACCTGCTTTCCAATTTGTATTGTAGCATTTATATTGAGATGTTTATTTCTATTGGACTGTAGAATAGTGTTTATTGAAAGTATTTGTAGAGTAAGAACTATGTCATTAACTGGAAAAGTACTGCAATACTTTGCAGATGTAGTTATTGTTCAGTGGCCCCAGCTGAGAGATGTGTGCTTTCGTGCAAAGTATTTTGGGAGACTAACATAATTCTGTAACATGAATGTTATTGCAATCAGGACATAGAAGATAAGTTCTTATCATCAAAATATGATAAGAAAAATGAAATGTGATTTTTCTTTAAACTTTTTGTACTATAAAACAGTTATAAAATAAATATAACATAAGTTGTATAAAGGTTTTTATTAATAGCCATAGGGAGATCAGTATAAAATTTTTCACATTTCATTATGTATTTTACTTTTGATTATGTTGGCATATCATAATACTTATATTTTTGTTGTTACAATTTCAAACATTTATTCATACAATTATGTATGCAAATAAGGTTGCTTGATACATCTGGTCCAAAATAGTTTTCCTGTTATTTTCCTCAACCAATTGAAATTATACTTTAACAAAAACTGTACAATATGGTGTAGTTGACAGACTAATTCAATTGCAATATTCAATATCATTGTACAATATGGACTGTTTTCATTGCTTGCCATTGTGGTGAATACTACTACTCATAAGTGATTTGTGTGAGTCATTGATTTAACTCACCACTGAGTTGAATCATATAGAAATTGTAGCCACTTTAAAATTTGTATGAGAGCAAGTTATAAGGCCAGGCCATAAACAATGTATTATGTTTTAAACATTAATTAAAATTAATTCAAGCATGATATTTTAAAATTAAATGTGTCACCCATTGCTTTGCTTTCATACTTTGGGGACATTCAGAATATTTAACATAGCATTCTGACCATATCTTGAAATTAGGTAAAAGCTACAATGTCTGAAAGAAAAAAATTAATCTTGGAAACAATTTTCTTTTAGATATATTTATGAATAACTTCATAATAGACTTAATACACAGGCCACTTGCATAATGCTGGCACTTGAAGCTAATATACCATACAGGCAAACCAAAACAGCCATTCATATTTCTATTTTTTTAAAGCAGAGAATTGGTTGACTATAAATCTGTGTAGGTACTAGGTGAACTCTATCTCTAGTTCTATGTACTGTTGCTAACTTAACATTTCACTTGGATTTGACTTGAGTAGGACATTTAGTACTCTCCTAAAACGAAATATCTGAAAAAAGACTAAACCTGATTCAGCATATTGTGAAATAATTTTAGGGAGATTATAAAACATTTTATTATATACACATATCCAATTGAATAAGAAATACTAAATTGACAACAGTAGTCCTACTGTGTTCTTCAAGGCTATCATAACAAGTACCGCTATTAAAAGCTATCCTATACAGCAGTATTTTTAATGCAATCCTACTTCAATTAAGTTAATATTAAGATATCACTTGGTTAGCCAGTGTGAGTCTAAATGAACCTTTATTTATGTAACAATGTTTTATTAGCAATTTAAGTAGTAAAATAATATATTTTAGTCTTAACAATAACATACATTCCCACGTAACAATGTTTACCCATGAAATTATATTTGGTATGCAATTATTGAACATAATTAACCAGATATTATATAAATATAAACACCAGTTTTTATAAAGGGCTACACAAATAAACATTGATATTTCTCAATTATTGATAAGAAACTATAAACACATTTTTATATATATAATTAAAAATATAATATAATTAATTAATTGTAGATTTAATTTATAAATTAAATCCACAATTAAATTGGTGCTTTCAACTTTGTACAAAATAATCAATTTGAATTGCACTTTGTTTGCCTTTTATATATCTAAATAAAATAGTATTTCATTAATCTTGTTTTATTGTAAAAAAAAACAACCTGTTGAACTTCATTCCTATATATTCATAATTATTTTCAATTGCAAAAACGTGCTAAGTGACTATACGCATGCTAGTGATAATTTTTTCAATAACAAAAGAAAGGCACATGACATATTTATCAAGACAAGTCACAAGGTCATATATGTTATTCTACTATGTATGCGACTGTCTTTATGTACACACTACTTTCTAGTGTCTATATTAACTTGATAGCTAAAACAAATAAAAAATTACCCTGACCAATATCATTGACCCCATTAACACCATATATATGGATTATATATACATCCAAATGCTGAATGAATATCATTGTTCCTAAAGTAGGGCACGTTCCCACTAAACGATTATCTGTCGTGACGACAGATAATCGTGTAGTTTTAAGTGTCGTGCTTATATGTTTAAATGGAGGTGTTCAGATATAGAACGACACGATTTACTGTCGTCTACGACATTTTTTGCAGTCACGACAGATTGTCATGACAGTAGGAACGGCTAGCACGACGGTCGTAAAACAATAACAAATCGTGACGACTAAAACGTGACGGCAAATCTATGTAGCCACGACAAAAATATCGTCTGGTCGTGTATTTTCCCTTCCCCCTCGCGACTGTAGTAGCTTTTGCTAATGTTGTGTAAACGACAAAGCGACTGCCGTGAAACGATAAAATGTCGTCGCGATCCAATGGGAACAGCTAGATACGATAGTCGCTAAACGATAAAAAAAATTTGACGACATTAATCGCTATAATGGGACGACAAACGATAAATTAATAATTACGACATAGTGCGAACGCGCCCTTAGACACACCTAAAACATCCTGTTACCTCCCACATATTTATGACACAGCATACAAATGTTTTATTTACACATTATAGTCAGTACAAAATAAATATTGATATATCATAGTTTGAAAACTTTACATGGTTACAGTAATTGGCAACAATACCATTGTATATTCATCAGTCTTTACAACAATAATTCGAGGAAAAATAAACAGAACTACATATTATAAAAACACAACTTTCGCCTTAATCAAAATAGCACTCAATGTAATATTTTTTTACTTTGATAATATTAAAATCAGTACCTAGAAGAAATAAAATAGATTTTTGCACGTTAGGCACACTTTTAAGTTATGAAATCCGAGACAATATACTGAATCATACATAATAATATAAATGCTGAGCAATTAATTGATGACCTACATTAGGAATTTCACACCAAAATCTTTACAAAAATAATCAGCATTTTAGAAACTACTTTTATATACTTGTTCGTTTGACATTATAAAATGCATTAGTATAAATGCTTAAAATATTTGCTCTACCAACTGGAATATCTGCTTTCAATTACATTTAAGGCATTTCACTTGGCATCATAATAGCTATCTATATAATACCAAAGATACTAATTATAACTGTATGACTACAATTCTTCAAAGCATGTCTCCTCATTCTTCAAGTTATATACTTAAATAGATACCCCTTACTTGATATACTAACAATATTGCTAACAAATCAATTTTTAGGCACATCCAAGAATAACTAAATTAAATCACTATACATCCAAAATATAAGTACAAAAGGAAGAATTAAGTTTGTCTTACAAATCTATATAAACAAGTTATAAGTACAGTTGATTTTCATGGTTTAGTATTATCTGTATTGTCTAATTGAGTGTTAGTAGTATGTTGTCTATCACCAGCTTTGTCGTCTTGTGTTTTCTCATCATCAATCAGGTACATAGCCTCATCATATGTTGGAGGAGGTGGTTCAGAACCAGATGGTTGAGGTTTACTGGTTGCTGCATTAGCTAATAAGGCATCATAGGAAGGAGGTAGAGTAGCACTTGATGCAGTGCGAGGTACTTGTCCACTGTATGCTTGTTCAGCTTGAACTGCCGCCATATCCTAAAAAGATTGAATAACAATAGTAATACAACTCAGTACATAATCGTGGTTCCTCAATCACAAACTGACTGATATAGGAGAGCCTCAAGCAGTACATAAAAAGGTTTTTGCTAAGCTGCTGAGTGAAAGGTTAGAGGAATCCTTGATACACTGGTAGTATGGCCATCCTGTAACCCAATTACATTTTTTTATTGTCCAATATTATCTAATTGCAGTAAAGAGCATCTGCTGGTATATAAAGAAGTATGTTACTTTTTTTAGTATTACTATTAAACTATCTGTAATATTCTAAATTCTAAACACGCCATATCTATACATTGAAACCTTTAAAAAAAAACAACTGGAATATACTATATATGAACAATGGAGAACACAACACAATTTTTTAGATTTTTTATCTGTTTGTTCAGAATTTATGTAAAAACTACTGGGCCAATCTCAATGTGGTATTTGCTGAATGACAGCCAATTCCTAGATTTCAAATCTGCGATACTTTTCATCCTGGATATTCTGCAGGAATTTTTCTGGGAATTATTTTTGAATGGCCAGTTTAAAAAAATATATGAATTCCAATTTGATTTTTTCACTGATCAATGGCAAATTTTATGTAATAAAATGTGTGATATTTTTTTTATCCCAGAAATTTTCCTAGGGGCGGTTTAAAGTCTTTTGGATGTATAAAAATTAACTTATTCCGACACAGTTTCCACTAAAACTATAGTTATTTAAAATAAATAATATGAAAACTTAAAAATAGGTTTTATTTGAATTCAGAATTCTATGGATATTTCTGCCTCTGATAGACAAGCTATAGGTATGACAAATCTAGAGCCACTCTTAGAAACAATTATACAAAATATTCATGGTCATGTCAACTAAAACTGTTTCATGAGTTATTCAAATAGCTATTAGAATATTCATTTAAATTTTATTGTAAGCACCAAGTACATGAATAATTCAAAAGTAATTAAAATTTATCTTTCAAACTTATTGTGATAATCATATAATGTTATTTTTAAGACCCTAAATTAATAAAAAAATCTACTAGCAGTCATTACTAAATTACATTGTTTGTGAACCTTTTTTAATACTGTGTGCTGATATAAAACTTTTATTAATAATATAGTGTGCATTAAGTTTTATGACCTCTATAGATTAGAAATACCTACTTATTTTTGTATGAGACTGTCAGTGACACAGTTATTTGTTCACAACTAAGAAGGTAAGTAACATTTAGTGTGGACTGTATAAACTGCTCTCTTTTCTGTCACCTTATCCCAATTATTTGGGGTTGGAACAATATGTCTTTATATAAACTGCTATTAAAGCATAATATCAATTTGACTTATTTCAGTTGCATGATTCACAAAAAGTAGTAATTTAACTTGTAGACCAAACGCCGAGATTTATGGTTGCCCTTGAGATATACTCCATGGTTGCTGAATACCATGGATTCTTTACACACTTTCTCAAAAACTGTTGAATGTATTAAAAAATTATTTAAAACCAAACATGTAGTCAATTTTATGCTCTATAACTCTTTTAATTCAAAAAATATCCTTCAATGTATAGAAAGCATGATAATTACAAAAAAAAAACTGTTTTTTGGGACATTTGTATTGAATATCTTGACTTTTTTATTTCTAACTTTGAAAAGGGAAAATAAAGTCGTTTTCAAGTTTGTAGTTTATTAGTTTTCTGCCCAAAATTACCCATTTTTACCTTATCTGAATGTACTATAGAGTATTAATAACGAAGAATTAAAAGCAATGGAAGGAAACCAAAACCTAAAGTCTACTCTAATAATTGACAATATGTATTAAAAGAGCCATCATATCATGAATGCTTTTTTTTTTACAAAATACTGGTGTGTGATGGTGTTTTCAACCTTTTGGCAAGACATCAAAGAGCCCTGACATTGTTGTATATGCAAGGTCAAGGGAAATTCTTATTTACTCATATGTGAGGGCAAGGTTTCTTAATCTAAAAACTAACATAGATGAAGTTTGTTTTTAATTCAGAATTGGACAGAAATAGGTTTTACCTGATGATGCAGTTATCATTTATTTTTATATGAGTAAAGCATGGATCATTAAATACAAACCAATTATATTCATAGAATTCATAATTTTCTTTTTATATACATGATTAAAAATACTGATAAATAAAGCATATTTAAATAATAAAATATAAATGATAGAAAATTAATAGCACAAACATTAAGTTTAAATCCACACACACTATAATAGTTGTATATGTTTTATTCTAGGACTAGTATTTAACCAATTTCCTTGAGATTTGGTGTAAATATCTAGTAATGAGACTAGGAGAGAATAAAGAATAATGATTGCCTTGAGATTAATGATAATGATAGTGTGAGGTATTGAACTTAGTTTATAGAGATGAAACAATGTGGTACTAACTCAAATAAAGAGGAAAACATAATACATTCACTAATCTGAACATCGTTTTTTATTTGCAGCTTCACTCACCCTTATAATAGCTCTCTGGTGTAAGAGCATCTGTATGACACTTTTTCTCCGTAAATATAGCATACTCTTTACTGCCACCATCATACCAGAACATATAAAAATGGGTCCAACAAGCCACATGTGTCCTAAATTACTGAGGATGTAACCCTTGGTGTCTCCCAAGGCCAGCACAGTTATCACCGTGCCCACGGAAAACAGCACCATGGATAGGACGAAATAAGAATAGCTCGTGCAGTCGCATCTGCCAAATCTTTGATCTTCATCATAGTCATAGTCGCGGTGCCGCAATCGATTCAAACGTTGTCTAATAAATGGACTGTCGAATACGGTAGCCATTTTTCTATAATATTTAACCGAAATTAATACTACACACTAAAAGTACATTGTTACGGATTCACAGGAACTAGAAAGATCTAGAGATTTACTATGTTATCAAGTTTCGATCTAGAAGTGCGTTTGAAAATAAAAATGAGATTCAAATGCAAACACAAGAAAAACAATTTTGTCTGTTTGTTCTATTTTTTATTTATTTAGGTTTATGGCTTGGCAGTTAGACCTTTATGTTAAGTTAATCTTAGTTTACAAAATACTTTCTTCATTTTCTTAAGGAGTTAAGTTATGAGTTGTACATTTAAAATATGTTTGTCCAAAAGGTAAAAGACTTATATTTTGGTAAACTAATATGTAAATGTGAATCAGTACTATAGTCTGGCTATCGAAACTTGAACCTGGATTTATTTGCAAACTTTTTACATGGCAACTGTAATTCGAATGTCAACGTCAATTTTGACAAACAAGATGGCGGTTTTCGTTTGGTTGTGAGTGGATTTGCCTGTGTTGATACTTTGGCGGAGTCCCATCTTCCGGACACAGCTTTGATAGCTGGGGCTGCTGCTGCACACCAGGAGGCCCTGAAATGTTGCAAATATGTGTCCATTAGTAGTGGGTACGTATGTGGCTTTCGGGTCGAGACTAGGGGGCCGTGACGAAATCTGATTTTTATTTTTCAAAAAATGTAATGACTACTGATTTCCTGCTATCTACCGGAATTAAAGTAGATAGTTTATATTCTATTGTAGGTCATTCTAGATTCGAGATATAAGGGTTAGTAATAACAAGTTTTCCAAATTTCCTAAAAATCCGTTCAGTACTTTTGGCGTGAATGAGTAACAAAAACATCTCACAAACTTCAGTATTTATAATATTATCGTTAGAAACAGGTATGATGTATTTACTGTCACACATAAAATACACAACATAAATAACTAAGTAACTACCAAGTATCAAAATAGGTTAATCCTAATAATGTTGATGTTGCCATACGTATATTATTTAAATTTGCCGCCATTTTCCAAGATCAACTTTCGTTGGCCAGACTATATCCAGGCATTAGCAAGATAGAGCCATGCCGTTTACAATATAGTGACAACTCAAAAGGCACATTTCTCATAAAACACATAATTACTACTCAAAATCTATCAATATCCTACAACTATTGTTCATTTCAGAGTAATTTTACACATTTTTAGAAAATAAAACTGCACAGCACAACGTTAGTTTTCCAATTACAGAGCATAATGCGACTCAGTGGCGCACAATGCCGAATTATGCTGATGCTTAATTGGAACGCGAATTAGTTTTCAAATGCACCAGCAGAGTGCGACTCATAACCGTAATTATGAACAAGATTGAGTTGTCTTCTTCATCTTGATAAATATGTTCTTTTCCACGAAAACATTGATGATTGCCTGCTTCATTAAATGATTCGATCAAGCCATTGCAATGTTTATAAAAGTATATTCCTATAAACAAATTTGTTTGTAGATTCGAATTCTAAAATGAAATTGTATTCACATTTTAAATGTGAAATATAAAAAACAAGTCAATGTTTGTACCTTCATCCATACTTATATTTATTTTTTTAACACAATTTGAATTAACTTTGATTATTTCGAAAAAACTACAATGAAACGAAAGCTTTAAAAATGTTTCCAACAATTAATAATATTACTAACGATAATATACAAACAAAACATTTCGATCAATGCCAACTTAAAGGGGAAAACACTTGTTAATTTTCTGTCACTGAGTTGGCATCGATTGCACGCATCACGCGACATTACTTTTAAGAGTGCTCGATTGTGCGAAGCGTTGCTGTAGTTGAAACATTCAACGTTAAGCATTATGCCGCATAATGCGCTCTAGTGCTGTAATTGGAAAACTACCAACATTTCCTTTCAGTTCCCACCAAAAACTCTCCACTATATTTAATTTAAACAGACTCCCTAGAATAAAATATCAAATATCATTTACCTATCTTGATAGAAGGCACTACAAGCGGTATTATATTTATATGATTTATATAATATACTAACCTGCAATCGAAAATTAATTAATTCCACTAGATGGTGCTTTTAACTTATTCTAAATCTGAATAAAGACAGTAAAATTGTACTTTAAAAATTAAAATAAAACCATGCGTTTTAATTAAACCAAAATTTAAACAATGGTTCACAAAATAATTTTAATGTAAAAACATGTGTGAATTACCAAATATAACCATCATTTGTGGTTCATGGTTTTGCTTTCAAGAGGTTGTCAGTCCGTTGTAATTATTAAACCCACATTACACAGCGCCATCTTAAGTACACTAAATAGAAACTACTTATATTTTATGTTACCCTTGCTCCATTGGAAGCGCTAGTTTCTATATATTTTTATTTTTCGGTTTAGTACGAGAGAGCCACAGAGTACTTTATATATACTGGTATGGAGTCAACAGTCACAATATATATACTATCGCACTCTATCGGTATACGACACTATTCAACGGCAAAAACCATCCAGGGGGTCTAGTATTATTTTGATTTTTATATTAGACTTTTGGAAATTGCGGGAGTTAATAATTTAACTCCTACAATTCCCAAAGGCCTTTCCAAAAAAATGTTTATTTGTTAGTAAATAAAACAACAATTTAGCGGAAGCGTGATTTATTATATTTCCTTTTATTAAAATATTCAAAGGCATACATTTTCATAACATCATTTGTATCCACATCTAATCTGGTGCCGTTACGATGATTTACTTATAAGTTTTACCGCATTTGGGCACACAACAACCTCTTTTAGAAGAAGCCATAATCCAAGTCCTCAGAGAACAAACCGTTAGGCAAATCGGTGTTCAGGGTACATGCGTAAGTCCAACGTGATCACAGAACACTAGTAAACGTGATAAACGAAGTCTTTGGAGTCCAAGAATAAAACAAAGTTATCGAAAAATAATTAAAACACAAACAAAGTAGATACATTCACGAGTGTAACTCATATCGATCGGAATGTCTTTTTGGTTTTGACATAATTGACATCTTTGAAATAAGTTTCTGGTAAATCGACAATTCATCAAAAATCCAGTAATTAAAGTTAAAAAGAGCTTTATAATTTGAAAAAGGTGAGGAATAGAATTTACACACTTTAATATATATTTATTAGCTGACATGGCTTGCAAAAATATAAAAAAATATCAAATATTTCTTAAACAAGTATTAAAACAACTGCGTATAACGAAACATTAACGATGGGCGTTTTCGTTAAATTTTGTCATCCGATGCGCATCGTTAATTGTAAACCGCATCCGATGCCAGCATCGTTATTTCTGGCATCGATACGATTTGCCAAAATTAGTTGCTGGCTAAAGTATCCGCAACTCTGCGTATGACATTGGATGCCTGTTGTCTAGTAGTTATGTAAATTATTTAGATACGATATTCAACATTACGACTTCTACTGGTATATTGTTTTAAAAGTGTGGAAGTTAAAAATAAAGTAAATTAAAAAAAAAGTTAATTAATATTAGTCTTTATTTTTAACAAAATTAGAGTTTACATTAAGAAAAACCAATTTTTCTAATTTGGAACTTGTAAGACGAGTTCTTCATTCATTCAAAATATGGCTTTGGAGAATATCTGTTCGCACGGCACAGAAGTTATAATAATACTGCACCTCGAACAGTATATTTCTGCCAACGCCGAGTATATTTTGGCATGACGAAGCCACCATTCAGTAGGATTGTTAAAAAATACATGAGATACTTTAAAAAAATAAATTAGTACCTATATTATTAAAAAAAAATCTAAGAGTTACGCTCGCTCCTAGTGTTGTATTACGTTGATTGTTTGCCTTGCACAACCACCGATCGTACCGAGAGCACCCGAGAGTTAGCAAGCGAGCGATACGTTGAGTCTTCGGTTTGTCATCGTTGCGTTTTCCGTGGCGTGGTCAACGGTGCCTCTCGCTCGCTCGCATTCGGTGAAGTTTGCATCGGATATTGCGGGCATCCGTTTTTCAATATATCGGCATCGGATGCCGGCATCGTCTATTGGCATCGTTGCTCAAAAACGTTTTTACAAAAACGACCATCTACGAAACATATTATTTTCTTTCATTTGGTGTTCAATTGGAGAACAGTGACATCTACTGCAATACGTACCTACTAATAGAACGCAAAAAATCTGTAAGAAAAACAATTGTACTGACTGTTAAGACACTGGAGAGAGCCATTGGGATGATTTGACATTAAAATGTCGAAAATTTCACTGGTTTGATATTTGTTATTAAATATTTTAATTCTAAAAAGGACGCGCTTAAATACTTGTTTTATACATTTTTTGTGGCTAGAGCAGTAAATGTGAACTATTACATGTATCATTATCGTAAAAAAGTAATTATAATTACTCTTTAGAAAGTCATAATATTGCGTGTTCAAAACATTGTTCTAGTTGGATTTAGTTTCTTTAAAATGTCTTTATTGCTTTTTCTGTGTTGTTCTCAATTTATTGGGGAATTAGGTAAGTGCAAAATAAACAATGAAATGTTAATAAATATTATATAATAAATTTTTTTAGGCATATGATATTTGATATTTGTTTGTAGGTGTATTTGCAATGAGTGTCTCTTTAACTAATAATGGACCCGCGGTAATAGGGTCCAATGTTACATTCACTGCTGTTGTAACTGGATATACAGACCAAGAAATCAAATTTGTATTTGTTGATGATACTCAACCTCAGCATAAAACAACTGTAAGTGTACATATGTCTATTTTGATACTTATTTTAAGTGCTTGTATATTACTTGTATTCTGCATTTGTTAAGACACAGGATTTTAAGCAATACAAATGTATGTAACAACTCCCAGTAGTTTTGCATATAATATTTAATAGAGTAGTATATAATGACATAGTAAAGAGTGTATGTAATATGGAACATTATCAAAATAGGTAATTTGCGTGTCTCTGAAATCATTGAGTTATGTTTTTTTTGTAACTGTTGCTTGTATAGTAGCTTATTCTAATCACAAAATAATGGGCCTGATTTACATTTACAACATATTTAAGGACTGAAGGCTCTAAACTGGTAACAAAGTTAACCAATTGTCAAGAGAAATCTATTAAAAATTATATGACTGTTATTTCAAGTTAATTACTGTGTCACACAAATATAAAATTGAGGTGCAGCATGAAAGTTTTGTATGCATATTAAAATTATAGAGGCCCTCTTACTGAATCCTCTAAATTTGAAAAACCAGGGAATCAATGAACAAATGGTTACACAGCAGAATATTGGACAGATGAGGATTGCCAGTCACTGTCCCAGCTTAATTTTAATTTTCTTTCAGCACAGCACATTAAATATCATGAAAAATGTTGGTAAAATGTGGTATCGCCTACTTTAATTGCTATTGGCAACTTGACCAGCAGCTTCCTTCCCTTATATACCTAAATGGCTAGGCACACAAGCAAATACTATTTTTATCTTTTACACAGGCAGAAATATAATAAGTTTTTAATTATCAAAATTATTGGGTATTTTATGCAGTTTATAATGGGGTTTTGGGTAACAACATTCAGTGCGCTAAGACAATCAGCGACAATTGTGGTAGGGGAATGGTAATTGTTAGCTATATACATTACCGCATTAAGTATGGCAATACATTTACCTGTGAACACTGTGATTCTGAAACTTCTTGAGGTAATTTGTGCATATTTGAAATGTTGGTATGGACAAAAGTAGAGCCAATGCATTCTTTGTTAGTGGGCTTTGATGCATCTATTAAGACAAAAGTGGAATTGGGACACTTTCTTTAAGACATTATCGAAATTTTAGTCAGCATTTGAACAACTTTAAGACAGATTTAACTTGTTCTTAAAAGTGGACAATAGCAAATGTGTGGAAAACTAAAATGTGACACATGAAGATGATTATGAAATATTTAGTTTTTTTATATTATTAGGATACCTATAAAATTTTCATACTTATTGTTCGTGCTATCTCACAATTGGTTTAACTTTCCAAGTTGATTAGATGTTGCATGTACACAATCCGAGATGTATTATGTCATAATTGTTTCATTGCATAACTTTTGTTACATTTTAATGGCAGTGTTAAGTTTGTAAAGTCCAACTTAGTGAAACATTCACTGAACATTATAAATATAACTATATAATAATAACATTTATGAATAATTATGGCTTGTTACATATCTTTACTTACCAAGAAACAATACCCATTTTCTAAAATTAAAAGTATCCTTTGTTCATCTCTGTTGTAGCAAGAATACACAAATCACACCCACATATGGTATATTTTTTTGTAATAAATGCTTTATTTCCAAGAGTTCCAAACTGAATACTTATGTGTATGGATAGAGATTTTTATTATATCTATCTTGGCACATCACAGGGATTTTACTAGGGAAAATTACTATTGATCACTTGCATTGCATTGCGTACTTGCTCTTCAATACTGTCTTGTAGAATGGAGGTGCTTTATTACCAGTACTCGCCAGAGGCCAAAGTCAGTTCTCGAAAACAGTCATGCCACGCTCTACTTAGATCAATTAAGTAAAACGAACAGGACTATTCATAGCTAATAAGGCTGATATTGTGATAGTAGATTGATCTGCGCAGCGAGCAATGCTTATTGACATCGATATCTCTCATGACGATAACCTTGTGAAGAAAGAAAAAGAGAAACAAAATACTTAAATGTTGCTCATGAGGTTACCGCTATATGGTGTCTGGAGTCAACGATCATTGTGCCGGTAGATGTTACTGTCGACAGTCTTATACAGAAGAGTCTCGACGATGAAGGGCCATGTACAGAAGGCAACACTCCTGGACATGGCACAAATTGGGAGGAGGTTCCTGTATCTAGAGACTTAACCACTGATAGTTTTGACCCCAGGCCTCCCTGCCGGCGGGCTCCATTTAAAGAAAAAAAACAAGTATTTTAGATTGAATGTTTTTTGTAAAGAATGTTGTATATTAAGTATATTTTTGTGAAAAAGTTTTTAAAATTTGACTTTCAAAAATATTATAATTACTTTTAGATATTAATTAATAATAATTTAGAGACAGTTAATTCTACTTGGTGAAAACTATAGAAATTTATACTTATAACATTAAAAACCGATCAAGTATACATCAGACAACTCACATTGAAGGGAAACCTTAATAACAATATGAACATCTAGTATTTTGACTCCAGAACTATATAAAGTATGTAACTAAAAATAACCCATATATCTCCGAGAACTTCAAGACATATTATGTTCTTGTTGCCAGTTTTGGATGGGGGGCTGTTATCAACTTAACATTATGATTTTCCAATACAGGTGTATCTACCCATATAATTACATTTACGTTACTTCAGTAAATGCCTAAGTGACCTAAATGTAAATATATGAAGTGCAACTTCCATTGTATTATTAATTTTATCAGTTTATTTAGTTTACAGAAAATATTTTCGTTCTCTGTGTATTATATCAAAATGGACGTAAGGAGCTTGTAGATGATGGGCAAGCATGTGAATGGTCTATATAATTATAAATAAATTTATTGTTATATCCTTATTATATACTATGGATAGTTAACAAGGCTAATGGAATATTCCATTAGCCTTGTTAACTATCTATAGTATTGAGCACATGTATCCTGTACCTTTATTGTAGCTGAATAAATATGCACATACTATTTGAACGACTAATTTATGAATAATGAGGATTTTGATAAATTATACAATTTTACACATTAATTATTATTGATTACTTACAACCCGTAGTCCAATTTTTCTCTTATTAGATATACAGGTATAAAACTGGGTATTCATTTCCACTTTTAAATTATGCACCATTATAATGAGTTAGTTATGTTAAGAATGTTCCTTAAAACAGCAACAATACAATGCCCAAGCAGTATACATAGAATAGGATTAAGTATATAGTATATGACCTCTAACAAATGTTCTCCATTGTAAGTTAGTCTGAATATAAACTTTTGAATTTAAACAAGAATATACAATAACGGCTCATAAATGCCCTACTCCTGGGCTGGGGCTTCCTTTACGCTTCACCATGTTTTCCTTCACCATTAGCACGTGGTATTTGTACCAATATATGTACATCAAGATCAGAAAACTGTCTTAGTGGATGTAGCTTTCTGACCAGGATTCGTAGCCGCGCGTTTTGAGTATGAGACGGGAGTTTTTTTTTATACAGGGGAAGTCCGTTTGAGGACTATAGGGGGGAAGGTCGCGTTCCGTGTACGGGACTCGCCGGGTCGGAGTGGACTAGCACCTCATGTGGGAAATGCTATTGTCACGCCGCAGTTGGGGATACCCACTAAAAGCCCTGTCCAATTCTCTAACGTTGTCCGGGCTATGGGCTCGCTCGAGCAATTACTTCCACTCCTGTCCGAATGGAGTGAGACGGAAGTGCGTTAACCGCTACTCACCAAGCCACAAATTAGAATTCCTATGTCTATTAAAAATCAAGCGATATTATCTTTGATGTTTTAATATGATATTAATTTCTCTTTCTTCACATCATCGCTAAACGTTTCACCTAAATTGGTTCTTGTGTCGTTTCCTTCAGATCTCTGGTACTTCAAACACATCTACATATAGTTGGACAGTGAGGTATCCCAAATACGAATATGAAGCAGGGGATTTTACAATGACTGTTAAGCTTTTAGAACACAAATCCTTCTTTTGGATAGAAGAAGCTTCAGCACGAACTAGTTTTAAGTTAACAGGTATGTGCATTTATACAAATCGTACCTTTAAGGAGAAACTGTAACTAAATGAAATTCATTGAGGTTCTCCTGAACGGATTTCGCGCATTGGCACATTTGTGAAGACATTATAATGACAGAATTTACGTCAGATCTGTATTAACTATATCTTATAGTAGCTGATACCTGCCCGCTTCGTGTACCGTAAAATCCGTTCTTAGCTGATCTCTACACTTGGCGTAAGGAAGGTCCTTGCCAAATTTCAAGTCTATATCTATTATTATATCCTGATGATAGGTTCCTGAGATATCGTGATGAGTCACTATATACGTGGATTTCAATTATATATATTCGTATTTAGATTTAAAAAATAGATCAAAAAGTGTCCGTCAATAAGGTAATTTCATTCACCGCTCGTTTTTTAACTTTTAAACGGAATTTAACGTCAACTACAAATCGAAGACAGAATTCAATGGTGTCTTTGCTTCACTGACCGATTTGTGGTCTTCGTAACTATTCAACACCGGAAATAATGAGAGGTCCCCACTGTAGAACTCGCCACTGATACATACATACATAACTTCACGCCAGTCCTTGCGGTAGCCGAACACAGAGTGCATACGCTATCTTACATACCTCACTTGCTTCTTTGACATAATCATATATTTATTTAAAAAAATCGTGTCAACGAATTGGGCTTGCAGCAATCGTAAGAAAGTAACGCTACAAATCTATGTTTTATGGATGTGTCATCAATACCATAATATTTGAAATAACACTTACTGATTGAACTTGCAAGCTACATATTGAAATTCTTATAACTGAATAATTCTCCTCACTACAGAAGCCCTTACTAATATCTTTAAAGAAGTTTTTTAAGTTTGTTATATCAATTCGAAAGCATTAATTAAATTCTCCTTTCATTCCAGATTCGTTACACGGGCAGTTAGTATTAAGTCAGAACAATACGGACATGCCAAATAGTTTTGTAGCAGTCAATAAAACGGTCCGACACTACATCAAGTTGCCAGAAAATGAAATGCAGTTCCTAAAAGAAAACGCTTCGAGTATAATAACGTATTGGTTTATGGACTGTGTGTTTATTGATAAGACTACAGATTTCTCTTTTAACTACACGTACTATGACACAATGGGGGAACACGATATTGAAGCGATTGTTGTTGCCGACAATAAACCGCTTCCGCCGATTACTACAACTACCACTACTACGACCACAACTACTACGACGACTACTACGACTACTACAACGACTACACCGAAACCTTCTACAACTACACCTAAAGCTACAACGACTACACCTAAAACCACGACCGAGAACAATGAGACTACAACTTTGAGTAATATTGAACACCAGATACAGAAGAGGGCGATATCGAATCAGACGAAAAAGAAATATAACTGCAATAATGCGGTTCCTTTTGGAAAAACTGATACACATGGTGTTTATCAACAAACAGTGAATGTTAGAGGTGAGTTGTTCAGTTCATTAAAAGCAGTAATAAGAATCTATCTATCTATGAACTAAAACAAAGTAGCTTCCCGCGTCTGTCTGTATATCTATGTAAACTTGAGCCACGTAATTGGTTTTAAATGATTTTCACCATCAATTTGATTAATTTTCACCAAAGACTAGAGCGGGTTAGCAAGGGGAAATATGTTATCCGTTGCAGCTAGACGAAACGGTCTTTAGATATAATTTTTCGTGATATTGTGATCCCATTTGTTGTCAATCTCTTTGTTCTCTAATACTGGAGTTGGAGTACTGAAAGGGTCAGAAATTACCAAAAAGTTTTCCCATACATCTTAACCTTAAAATAACTTTATGAAGTCCAACTTAACTTTTTTATTTATCATTTTTTTTGTTAACTGAATAAAAAGATAAGATTCAAAAATCAATTTTTCATACAAATTTTTACGAGAAAAGTTTTTTGCAATATCCTTTCCTTTATTATTTATTATTTTGTAATGGCCGTTTTTTGCTAACTGGTCATATTTTTAAAATCATTGAATGGGGATCAAAATTTCACGTAAAATTATAGTTTAAGGTACCCCAGT
This sequence comes from Dendrolimus punctatus, assembly GCA_012273795.1. NCBI lineage: Eukaryota > Metazoa > Arthropoda > Insecta > Lepidoptera > Lasiocampidae > Dendrolimus > Dendrolimus punctatus. Next base: position 9,799,277 of record CM022539.1, read on the forward strand.
GCCCCGTTGAAAGTTCCACTCTGTATATAAAAAAACCTAATTAATATATGTAAGTAGTAAATAACAATATTTGCAACCGACCTGCCGAAGTGCGTCTATATACAAAATCTAATGTAAATAACCTGAGTGAAAAAAACTTGCAGGCTAAGCCGAAAAAATTACAAGCAAATACCATATTGCACAAGCTTGTGTTGCGCCTAGCGTGTTCTATTCTGGGACGACACCAGACCGGAGTAAACAGCTTAAAGTTGGTTTACAAAAATTATCCAACCGATAATCGACCTCGGGATCTCTGCATTGAAGTAATTAATCGAGCTGACGCTTAGACCATTAGACCGCTGGCCGCTATTTTAACATCACTATCATAAAAGCTAGTCCATAGAGTAAAATATAATTATTTTCATCCGCGTTATCGAAAACTCAATACATGTATGTAGGTACGTAAGATGTTTTTCCTTGGTTAATCATGTTAAGTACATCACGTACACGAGTCCTGTCGTCAGTTTAATGATGTTTGTCAATATCTAAAGTAGAAAATGTTTGAAATTAACAATTTAACGTCATTCTCAGTATTTGATTTTACTCGAATTTTAATAAGTGTAGATTTCAGCATTTCACATTCGTTTTGTTGAGTGGAATGATTGAAGCATTCAAGTTTTATTTAAACAAATAGATTAATTATATGTTTTTAGTAATTACTAAAATGTATGAATTAAATCAATAAGAGACTAACAAGAGAATAATCTTGATTCTTTTCAAGGGGGGAAATAACTGAAAACTGCCACCCGTGCTCACCTATATTTTTACCGTAATTATTATCATTTTAGCCAGCAGACGCCCGCTGATGGACACGCGTATGTCTGTGGTTTTTATCGTATGCCAACGCGCCCCACGAAAAGTAATTTATGTTCGTAAAATACTAAACTTCAGTGGTCAAAGTTGCGTTGCGCCCTCTGAATTGCTTGCCCCCCTAGAACCAGCTCTGGAACAAGTAATGTACATTATATTCCATGAAGGACCGTAGGTACAAGTGCGAAATGGTGAAAAGAAAAAAGTCTCGCCAGCCATATATTTAAAATTTAAATAGAAACTTCAATTATGAACATACATATGAAAATCTTATATATAAAATTCTCGTGTCACAGTGTTAGTTACCATACTCCTCCGAAACGGCTTGACCGATTCTCATGAAATTTTGTGTGCATATTGGGTAGAATCGGACAACATTATTTTTCATCCCCCTAAATGTTAAGGGTAATCATCCCTAATTAAAAAAATTTTAGATATTTTTAGTTTATTTTTTATGATACAGAATTAAAAATACATACAACCCTAAATTTCTACCTCTACATCACCCTATTTTTTTATTTAGTTTTTTATAATTTTACTGGATGATTTAGATTTTTTACATTCTCATGATTTTTTGCATATTTAGTTCTGAATCACATCTATTTTTCATTAAATGTTAAGGTATCACCCTAAATATTTTTTTAGTTTTTTGATAAAAATAATATTTTTTTTTTATGATGCATAATTAAAAATACATACAACCTAAATTTTCAACCCTACACGATCAACCCCTATTTTTTAAAAGCGATTTAGTATTTTTATAATTTCTACTGGGATGATTTAGATTTTAATTTGAACCAGGTAGATGGCGCTGCAATCGGGTACCAGAATTTAGGTGTTATTTTTGTTGTTGTGTGTGTTGAAGTTTGTCCCGGAATGGTTTAAATAAGCGATTGGAACCAGTAGGTGTCGCCGCGATACTCCTAAACGCTGGGTCTGTTTTTGATGATTTTTTGTTTGTTCAAGTGGATTTGAGTTTTTTTTATTGCAGGAGTTCAGCAGACAGGCAGACGGACTTGATGGAAAGCGGTTACCATCGCATATGGACATCTGCAACACCAAAGGTGCTACAAATGCGCTGCTGTTCTCTTATAGGAGACTGGAACCTGGTCACCAATGCCGGAACACAACACAAGGTGGTTATGGCGGCATACTCTAGACCAAGGGTGGTCGCTATCCAGTCGGGCAAATGGCCTACCACCTGGCTGTGGGTTGTTGTGTCGCCTCTTACGACAGGCCGCCCGGCCGCAGGAAATTGTATTCTTTCTCCGTAATTTAGATTAACATTTGGTCCCAGTAGACGATGCTGGAATTGGGTTCTAGATTTTTTTTAAAGGCAGGACAACGTCTGCCGGGTACAGCTAGTAATATATCCAAAATAATTATTGGCAATTTTTGTTGAGAAATGTATTATATCTTGCAAAACAATGATGACAGTTTCTGTTTGTAATGTATTATTTGCACAAAGATCATTGTTGGTTATTAAAACAGCTGTGAATATCATATAAAATTAAATGAAAAGATCCACCTTTGAAGGTCATTGTCATACTCTAAGCGATAATGTCAGCTGCCTTTGTCATTAATAACGATAACATACATGATATACGTTTTTCAATACGATTTTTTATACCTAGATAGGTTATAAGTTCAGTCATATCCTTATTTATTTAAATTACGAATACTGGCCAGAAATAGTACATCATCATCATTATCCTCGTTTGAATTCCGGTGGCTGTTCCGAGTGATTCAGCGCCGTGTCTGGTTTGCTTTTAATTATTTAGGTACTTGGTGCGATTCCGCTTTTTATTATTTTGCCATTATTAGTACGAATATTTATTACCCTTAACGACATCAAGTAATATTATTTTTCGGCATACCTCTACCACCGGAACCGGTGTGGTTAGATATTAGTCGTCCACATAAAGCCGCCTACTCTTCTGCGAGTCGTAGTTACTGTAACCAAAAATCATAGTGGCGCATGGCGAGCAGCACGCGGCGCGCAAATTAAAGGGCGCGGCAGTCCGCTTCGTCATAGGCACACCGGTAACACACAGCGATAAAGGGCGCTTGCACTGCGCTCGCTAGCAACGTCCACGCTGGAACTTACTACTGTATCTAGGATTGACTTTTATTAAAATAAATATAGTATACTTGTTTTTTAACCGTAAACATTATATAGTACTTTTGGGAAACTAGGGGAAAAATACGCAGTAGTACATTCATATTTATTTTTCATTAATTATTTTATACTAGAGTTTACCCCGCGGCTGCGCCGCGGGTTAACCTCAGGTGCATGTCTCTTGTTTAAAGAGCAAGTGCTACAGGTTATATTATATTACATTTTTATGTATTTGCCCACGGAAGATTAACTTCATTTTATATCGCTAATTATATATACCATCTCCCGTCTATCTGTCAACAAAATAAATTACAAAACTTGACCAAAAAGGCCAAAATGGTCTAAATGACCAAAAGACGACAGTGACCGACATGGTTAAAATGACGGAATAGGCAAAAACGATCGAAAAGGCCAAAATAATCAAAATGGTCAAAATGACCAGAGGCCAAAATGGGCAAAAAGGCCAAAATGACCAAATAGGCCAAAATGACCAAATAGGCCAAAATGACCAAAAAGGCCAAAATGACCAAATAGGCCAAAATGATCAAAAAGGCCAAAATGACCAAATAGGCCAAAATGACCTAAAAGGAAAAATTACCAAATAGGCCAAAATGACCAAAAAGGCCAAAATGACCAAATAGGCCAAAATAACCAAATAGGCCAAAATGACCAAAGAGGCCAAAATGACCTAAAAGGAAAAATTACCAAATAGGCCAAAATGACCAAATAGGCCAAAATTACCAAATAGGCCAAAATGACCAAAAACGCCAAAATGACCAAATAGGCCAGAATAACCAAATATGCCAAAATGACCAAATAGGCCAAAATGACCAAAGAGGCCAAAATGACCAAAGAGGCCAAAATGACCAAATAGGCAAAATGATCAAATAGGCCAAAATGACCTAATAGGCCAAAATGATCAAATAGGTCAAAATGATCAAAAATGCCAAAATGACCAAATAGGCCAAAATGACCAAATAGGCCAAAATTACCAAATAGGCGAAAATGATCAAAAAGGCCAAAATGACCAAATAGGCCAAAATGACCAAATAGGCCAAAATAACCAAATAGGCCAAAATGACCAAATAGGCCAAAATGACCAAAGAGGCCAAAATGACCAAAGAGGCCAAAATGATCAAAAAGGCCAAAATGACCAAATAGGCCAAAATGGCCAAATAGGCCAAAATGACCAAATAGGCCAAAATTACCAAATAGGCGAAAATGATCAAAAAGGCCAAAATTACCAAGTAGGCCAAAATGACTAAATAGGCCAAAATTACCAAAAAGGCCAAAATGAAAATTATCCCTTGTCCATTCTCAGTATTTAATTTACATACGTGCCGAATTTCAGCCAAATTGGTCCAGTAGTTTTTCCGTAAAAGCATAACAAACAGACAAATATCATTTTATCCCGGAAACTATCCCATTTTTCGGGATAAAAAGTATCCTATGTTCATCCTCGGTATCGAAAATATATATATACTGAGTTTTAGCCAAATCGGTCCAGTAGTTTTTACGTGAAAACGGAACAGACAGACAGACAGACAGAGTTACTTTCGCATTTATAATATTATAATAGGGATAATAGGGATTTATTTCTGAAAAACGTTTTATCGTGCTAGGGCAGGGGTTGGCAACCTGCGGCTCGCGAGCCACATGTGGCTCTTTTAATGTAGAGCTGCGGCTCTTTAGTTATACATCGAGGGCTTCATAACAAATGGGAGTACAGACAAAAGTGCAGTGTTACCCAAGGGACAAAATTGTGAATGAAACAAAACTAGTTGATCGTATAAAGCTGAAATCCGAAATATCTTTCTTCTTAGGTACACTTGCATACTAGTAAAACCTCCTAAATTTGTAAAATACATGCATTTTTTTTTGTAAAAAACAAAAAATGGCATTTTTGCGTATGCCATCCTTATATGTTGTGAAGCTTTCGATATGTAAAAAATGACATGGCTTTCATTGAGTTTGTTGGCCCAATTGTTTGTTATTGAAGCACAAGTTAGCCTTGTAAGTTAATTGTTTTGTTATTTTTTTTGTGAAAAACACTACTTATATATGAATAAATAAATACATTTGTTTGATTCTATCAAACACTTAATTTATGCAAGTAATGTTTATTGTTGGCAAGAAAAATATTGTGGCTCTTTGAAAACTTAGAAATTTAGTAAATTGTGTTTTTGACTCTTCCGACTCAAAAGGTTGCGGACCATGGGTGTGCTAGGACCATGTTGGAACTAATATCTGTATATAGTAATTAGGGCCGGCCATAATGGTGTGATACCATGCTCTCATAGAATATCGGTGTGAAACGGTTAGCCTAAGTGATCGTGTTTTGTGTGGTGCGTAAGAGTTCCAATAACCCATTTCTCCTAGCCTGTCCCCCCCTAGCCTGTCCCCTTATTCCATTCCCTCTGTCTAACTCCTCTATCCTATCAATTTTTCCCATCCTTCCTATATTATTCTAAAGGTAACTGCGTTGTCTTCGCCCCGCGGTGTTGCAAACGTCTATAGGTAACGCTAATCAGTTTCCATTAAGTGGGACGTCAATCTGTGTGCCAGCCTCTCAATTAAAAAACGGCTATACCAGCTTAGGGAATTTGTAACTATATATCTAGCAGGGCTGTGAGTATAGACAAATTTGAATTATTAGAGATACATATCGGATATTTAAATATTATTTTTTAACAATAATAGCCACTGTAACTAAGGCGTCGTACAGACGAACAGCACTTTGCTGTCGACAGAGGCAACTGCAGCTGTCGGCGTTTGCCGTCGACACGTGGACAGCAAACGGACACGTAGCAGTTGCTACTGTCGACAGCTGAAGTTGGTTCTGTTGACAGAAAAGTGCTATTCGTCTGTACGACGCCTAAGTCTCACTTCTCGTACAATTAGCCACCCCTACACCTCTACTACGGCATGTGCATCGGACCAAAGCCAGAGTGAGAGTCTGCGACCGACCAAAGTCGGAGTGGAAGTGGAGTAGAGTGTAGTGATGACGGAACGAGCTGAATAGTGGAGTAATCTATACAAACTACCTTCTATTATTATTGTGTCATTAAATAAACTGGTTTCAATAGTACAATAATCTAACATTGAAAAAATGTTTCTTTCCTTTACAGAACCCATATCAACAGTGAACATCACAGGTCTTAATTGGTTGCAACATGGAGATCTTCTTAATCTGGAAGTGAAATATGCTGGTTCACCCCCATTCGATTATTGCATAATGTACAAACTGGGCCAGTACAATGTTACTGGTAATGAGACTTGTGCAAAACCACTGAAAACTCCATCAAACAAATTTCCATTGGTGCATTACTTTGCGGACAGCGATCAGCATACTGTTGTAGTGGTTATTGCGAATGAAATAGGGAAAACAGTATCACGAGCCACTATTAATATCTATAAAGGTAAGTGAGTCATTTTCAAAAAAGTTTACATATTTTTACAATGTTTAGTCCTCACTCAGAAATGTTATAATATGAAGAATCTGTGGCTTATCAAAAGAATTAGCTCCATTGGTAATGTTATTTGTACTTCAACCTGAGCTTTCAAAACACTTTTTATCTTATAATACGGTTACGAGCTACAGGAATCGAATTAAAATAAACGCCTTTGGAATTACTATAGAGTTTATTAGAACTGTGCAAACACATATAAAACAAATACAAAATGAAACTGGATGCAACCAGTCACACTGCACTATTCAGTGCAATTTAACACGTGCAAAGTCCGTCACTATGTCGTTAATCAAAAGTACTACACGTCTTAATCGTATCATGGTCGTCGAATGACTGACCCATCCATCCGTTCGGGCATTGTTTTATATTAACTATACCGTACAAAAAAATCGACCGCGTGCCAGTGCACCGATCGGCACTCGAAAACACAAGTGAATTTCGGAGAAATAGTAATTTGTACACCTGGCTGATTATTTCTGCGAACGGCCAACAAAGTCGAAAACAAAAACAATAGGCTATTGTCTAATTGCAAATTTTAATTACGAAGACCGTAAAAGAACTCTGAATGCGGGGAGGAGCATTAGACCCGGTGCGGAAATAAACCCCGTGCGCGGCATTTCTTTGCCGGTATATAACAATAGTGACTGAAAAATTGAGAGGAACAAGACTAAGTTGGTATGGGCATATAATGAGGAGGGATGAAAGTCACGTTCCAAAAAGAATGTTAAACTACAAGATGGATGGGTACAAATGTCAAGGTAGACGAAATAAATGGATTTATTGTGTGAAGGATGATAATTATGATGATTTGTGGTGTAATAGAAGATGCATGTCAGAATAGAGGAGTGTAAAGGGAAAAAACATATTGTGCCGACCAATTGTCGGTATGGTGAAAGAAAAGGGATTAAGTGGGAGGTGATAATATATGTAATATACTGACCATGTTCGTAGATGCATCTCCGAAGGTTTTCTGTATTGACAGATTTTGGCACGTACGTGGAGTACTCAGTTTTAACCTTGCTAATTATGTAGCAATAAATTATTCTATATATGTGACGTAAAAATGGATGTAGAAAAGGTAGGAAAAACCCTCAAATTTTGCTAGAGGGTGCTGGAAGTCATTATTTTCTAGCTTTTTGATACAGAACAATACCATTATTTTGACCAATATTTTATTCTTATTATTTAAAACACTTTTTTTAGATAGATGAAATCAGTTAAAACTTAGTCATAGTTAAGTCTTGTTCAAGTAGTTTCTAGTTATATTAATACCACGCTACGAGTGTAAAAGATAGTCAAGATCGAAGCGAACTCCACTGTGGCCCGCTACACAGGGTCTGTAGAGACCTAGTGCGGGTTACCGGAGTTCGCTTTGGACGCTGCTGTAAAATTTTTCCTCATTTTTTTAATTTTTTTTAATTTTTTTTTTATTGTGGGAGTTCAGCAGACAGGCAGATGGCCCACTTGTTGGAAAGCGGTTACCGTCGCCTATGGACATTTGCAACACCAAAGGTGCCACAAATGCGCTGCTGCTCTCTTAAGGGAGACTGGAACCTGGTCACTAATGCCGGAACACAACACAAGGTTGTTATGGCGACGTACTTTAGATCAGGGGTGGTAGCCATCCAGGCGGGCAAATGCCCTACTACCTGGCTGTGGGTTGTTTTGTCGCCTCTTACGACAGGCCGCCCGGCCGCAGGAAATTGTATTCTTTCTCCGTTCCTGCACGGTTAAGATAATACGGATAATTAATCTTATGTTTCTTGTACTTGTTACGTAACATAAGTATCATTTCATTTGTGATAGATATCTATCTGGCAACCATGCCATATATTAAAAGGTAAAAGACAGTGTCAACGGTCAGTCAGTCAGTATGTTTTATCTGTGTCTGTTGTTGTGAAGTTACCGCTGTTTCGCTGTGTCCATATTGAAAAGTGTTTCCAAAAAACCACTAATAAATATCCACTGATATATATTACAAAAGAAAACTTATTTTAATCTCCCAGCCCACTACCCAAATTTGTATTTTGTTAAGGATCTATTTGTGAACTTTCAGTGTCGGTGCATGCACAACTGTCTGTCATCGTGGTACCAGTTTTCTTCTGCCTTGTTGCTGCTATACTTATAGTATTTGGAATTGCGTATTATCAACATCGATCTAAGTGAGTTCATCATGTTTTCAATTTTGTACATTGTTTTTCCTTCAAGATCATTTTGGTACAATACACGTTTGATGTTTGCAATCAATTACACTATTTAATGATTATTAAATTAAAGTTAGATATAAAGTAGAAAACGTAAACATTTATTTAAATACAGTCAAACCTGGATAAGCGAGAGTTCAAGGGATCACAATCTCATTCTCGCTTATAGAGGTTTCTCACTAACCCGAGTTTCTCGCTAATGTAAGGTACATGGGTAGCGTTTCTCTCTTATAGAGGTACGCAGCAATAACAAGTCACAGCAAGTACGAATGTAGTAAATATGTAATATGATAAAACATATAAGTACCTACTTTATAAGGGTAGGTATCAAGATGCTTACAAAAACAAGACAAAACAATGGTAGGAAGTTCCACGAAAGTTAAGAATTAGTCATAAAATAGCAGATGTTAAATTTGTAATTTGTTTTGTCATTTGTTACTGTATGTATGTATTTTTATTGTAGCAATAGTTCCTCCTAAATAATATAAATAAATAAAGCTCGACTGTCGCTTATAGAGGTATAGATAAGTAGCAGTCTCACTTACGGAGGTCCATGAGGGAGAAACGACTCTCTCTTACAGAGGTTTCTGTTTCTCGCTAATAGAGGTTTTGGGAGCTTAAAATGACGGGTCCTGGCTATTACTCTCACTTATAGAGTTTTCTCACTTATCCAGTTCTCACTTACCCAGGTTTGACTGTACACAATTTGACAAAAAATATTTTAAAATTTATATCGCAAGAAAAATCAGCTTACATTTAAATATCTCTGAATTTAAATTCAATAATAAAAATGATTTACTAAATTTAAGGATTTTCATGTGTTCAAGCTTAACTCATTTACTACCGGTAATGTCATTATTGCAAGTTTGTCAACTATCAAAACCTACTATTTTAATTTTTTGATCTACTAGTTTTTTCTAATTTTCCAAATTAAAACTGTATTTCATATAATAGAAAACTCCTATATAGCATTCTCAGTATATGTATTTTAAATAAACAAAAGTATGTTTTTGTTGCCCCATATTTGCAGTCCACTATACAAAAAACTTACACACACACACACCCACTACACCACCACAGAACTTACACACACTACCAAGAACTTCACATACACATAAACTACTGGGTTTATATAAATGAAAAGACAAGAAGATTGACGTAGTCACATATGGTGCGAACACTTGGGTTTACTTACATTTAAGTATCGCTGGTCAGGTCTTGAGCAATTATGACGTTCTTTGTTGACTTTTTTATTTAAGTAAATCGGCTTGCGGCCTTTATTTCCCTACGCCCAGGTGCCGCACATCCCTTGCATGTCCCGGGTAAAGACGGCTTTAGCTTGTATAACCATATAAGCGGCAATATAACATTTTCTAATATTTATAATATATGTTATAGACCGCCATTTGTACCTCATTCTAAGCCGTTTTTGCGTATTCTTTCTTTAATTTTATTGTATAACTAAGATATGCCTGCGACTTCATCCACGCTTGACTTGAAATTCCCATGGAATTTCCGGGATATAAAGTACCGCAACTATCGTTTTAGTAAAAACGATGTCGAAATAAGCAAGTTTTATGCACCCCAATTACTACAAACCGCTCCCGAGAAAATTCCCACGGGATACTCGGAATAAAAGTCACACATTTTATTACATAAAATTTGCTATCGGTCAGTGAATAAATGACTGGTTTTGTTTAAACTGACAATTTTAAATAATTCCCAGAAAAGTTCTCGCGGGATTCCCAGGATAAGAGAAGAATTTGCTGTCGATCCGCGAAAACCGAATCGAAATCGGCCCAGTAGTATTTACGTGAATCGCGATCAATCAAACAAATCGGCAACAGACAAGAAATCTAAAAAAAATGCATATGTTTCATTTTTTTATTCGCTTCCATGAACAGACGGCATGTTTAGAATTTTATAATATTATAGATAAAATATATTCTATTCCTTTTCAAACTACAGGCACACGGTGGAAGTGGCAGACTTTGATTTTGGCCAAAATCACCCTGAATACAAGACATTTATGGAGCGACTTAGAGATAGCTTCAAGAACGCATTCAATTTTCGTCACAACGAAGCCACGGATCCACTCACACACGACACGAGATACGACTCTATGACATAAGTCGTATGTATAGAATGATAGAGGTTTCAAATAAATATGTAATATATTATGTAATTATTCATTCCACTTTATAGTAGTCGTCTCATCGAATTATGGACGCTCTGAACTTCGTGCAATTGGTTTTTGTGTAACGTAAAGGTCGCCTGGAGGGGGCATAACGCTATTTCCTTATGTGACGATTTCTGCCAATACAATGTAAAAGTGCCGTGTAAAAGAAATTTGTTCTAATAATAGGGACAAATAATATCCTAGGGAGTATTCGCCGTTGAGGGAGTATTTCTCACCTGTTGTCAAGTGCTGACGATAAAGAAACATTTGAGGAAACCTCTACTATGAAATTGCCCTTGTTTGAAATCCGTTTGGACGAGCGATGTACTATCACTCGGCAGTGGCACGTTTATGTCCTGATATAGTATAATATAGTAGTACATCTAAGTAATATTTATACTATTATATTTATGTATTATTTTCAATAAATATACGAAATTCGTTATGTTCGGCATCATAGACATGTATGTGGGATGGTTTTTTCATTATGACTTCAGAAGTGCCATAGGCTGTTGTATTGAAGTTTTCCAACAAACATCAAAATTGTAGAACCCGATTCCTGGGCCAAGTCTTATGTTTACATTGATTGGTTACATGAATGAAGTTTTATTAGGGATCTCTAATTTTTATATAGCCTATGTTAATCAGGGATAATGTAGCACTCCAATCGTAACAGCATTTTTGAAATTAGTAGTTTGAGTTTATTCGTTAGAAAAATAAAAAAAATGCCTCTTGGTAATATTATTAGAGATAACATACATAATACAGTATGCGTGAAGAAAAAAGAATATACTGTTTCCAAATGTTTATTTTACTTTTGTCGATTACACGTCTATCAATCTACATCTTTCTTGACAGTAAAGCCCACATGAAACAAAACATAATTGTCGTACTTTGTTGTTGGTGAGGTAATAGTGATGTTCCGTGAATCATGTAACGCACTGATTATTAAACCATCGACACTATGTTATTTACGTAGTTTCAAATCGAAAGTGCTCGATTTGAAAATGAAATATGTTCTACTTTAAAGAAAAATAATACCGCAATTATTATAAGTGCCGTTTTGTTATGCTGAATTAAAAATAATGACAATGTATAAATAAATAAATTTCTTATTTATAAATGAAGTCGATTTTTATAACAAAACAAGTCGGTAACGCATTATTAGGACATTAGTAAATAGGTCATCGAGTTGTCAAATAAACTAAACGCTTGGAAAGGGTCATTAATTAATAATTGACATATTTGTAACTCCCAAAATTCCGTTCTAATTATGCTACAAATTGTAAGTACACACTCCCATGATCTCCGATTATAAAGTAACACGAACTTAATTAGGTTATGGCTAGAGTGAGACAGTGTTGTATCACTGTTTTGTTATTTAAATTAGCAACAGGTTTTAATAATTGTAAATAAAAAATATGTAAATAACACGATTTCAACATCATAACTGTAAATAGTTCAGTCGTATTTATACTGTAGCTATTTTAATACAGTTTGTATAGCTTTAGTTATTGTTCTATGCACTTTTATATTCGAAGAAAAAATCGTCACCCGGGAAATCCCGTGTCTATGTCCCAGTTCCAATGTGTAATAAATTCCTAACTTCAGGGTGACCAAGATCAGATGCGGATAGACTTGTTGTATATTGTTATTAACACTATAACGTTTTTATGGTTTTTCCTTCTGTGTTATTTAATTTTATATCCGACAGGACAATCTCAAAGAAATACGTCCAAATTATATGCACGTCAATCAAATAGATCTCCTTGAATTGCTGAACTACCGTCTTATTTCGGCTTTAAAATAATAGTTATAATAAATTAATTATAAATGTATTATATTATATTATAAATTAATGAAAAAAGTATTAGGAAGACTGTAATTTCGTAATCATTAAATTACTAATTGTGTGCCAATAATATTCGAAGATTCACTTGTTAATTACAATCATTACTATAGGTTTATATTCTGCAAAAGGGAACGTTTGAATGTTATATTTGTCATAGTATATGATATAGAATAATCGCAGAAGAACAATATCAAGAATCATAGTCACGCAGTAAATTTTTAAGAAAATTATAATATTATACATTTCAACCATCGACCAAAGCGCGCTTCAAATCTCGTTTGTAAGATATGAAAAACACCACCGAAACTTTCATATCAATAATTTATTATTCCAAATATTTTTCAACACTAAATCAGTCTGTACTTAAGTGTGTTAACTTCCAATATCAATGCAACATATTAAAAGTACCTGAATTGCCAATCACATAGTGTTCTTTTATCAGAATACTGTGGACAAAGTAGATTTTTTGTCTTTAAATATAGAAATTACAATGCAATCTTTGGAGTTTATTTGTTAGGAATCGATCTTCATATAAGGCTCCTCGGTATGGAGATATTAGGAGTGAAATAATGCAAGCAATGAATACATACATTTTTTTCTGTTAAACCATCCCTGTATTGCAGCGCACAAAATATAAATAAAAAACCAAATCGGTCACTCCGTTTTTGTTAATTAAAGATGTTTAAGTGTTAATATATGTATTAGGGATACATATATTATTACATACATACATATTAGGCTTGCTTACCAAGATGAGTTTTAGTAAAACTACTATAATATTTCTGTCGGGCGTTCTGATATTACTCATATGATTTTAATCTTTGATTAATACTTTATTTTTTCTAATGGCTCTCATGCGGCCGCATTCGACCGCTTTCGCCGCGCGCTTTCACTTATGTTTTAATGTTTAAAGAGTAAACTCCAGGCGTGCGTCGGAGCTGACACACAAGTTTTTTGAAATAATTGTTGTTTTCAGTCAATATTCTAATGAGTCAATTAACTTTTATGACATTCGGGAGTAGGTATGATAATATGGTTATTATTTTATGAATTCGATTTGTGTTTATTAATCTTTGTTAACATAAAAAATGACTGAAAGCCTTTTTTAATGTTGGTATTTTAATGAATACGACTTCTCAAATATATAGTAGGATAATATTTAAGCTGTATATTTATCGTAGTATTAGTAATATTGTGTCCAAAATAAAATTCATTTTGTTAAGTGGTATAAAATAATAAAAGCTGATCTATAGTCCGAGCTTTCTTTTATGTTATATCATTCTTTCACGTCATGCTGACATAAGGTCTGTTTGTTAAACAACTGTTATGATATATCGAAATGTTCGTGTTTATTGATGTAATCATAGAAAAATAGAAGAAAAACAGTAAAAACATGGCTATAATTAGATTTTTATGTATTTGTTAATTAATAGCTATACGCACCTCCAGGGCCGACACGTGGCATATTATGAGAAATGTCCAGCGTACAAAAAAATGTGCTGATATTTTAGACACTTTCAGTAATGCTAACAGAATGAGCTAGATGTCAGGTTCTTTGTTAATGTGTAATTGACGTCTTCATCTCGTGTATTCATTCATTCTGATGGTGTGGTCGCATGTTTCGGTAAGATATGGTGTTACAGTAGTATGTATAGTACAGTATTTTGCTAAGAAGTTTTGAAATATCGAAGTAGAAAACTCCTTAGGTCCGTTAAAACGCATTTTGGCTGCTACTCCGCTATCCGGTGCCAAAATTTTAAGTAGTTGGTAGGCGGGAAGGTATACTTACCCTTTCTGCAACTCATAGGGTCCGGAGTTATTGAAATATTCGTTTTTGGTAAACATAACCTCACCTATTCTTTCACTAACATTATTGTGATGGGTGGTGAAAGGTCGCTACCAGTGATTTAGGTTAGGTTCGCTTCGGACCCAAGCGCACGAGCCGAGCGGGCGAAGCGAGCTTGCCATGGCAGCTACTACTATATTTTTATACACACGATTTATAATTTAGTCTTTATTGGCCGCTATTTTGAATATTTTCATGCTTACTCTTTAGTGTATATGAATGCACTCTGTTGTTTTTTCTTCATTTTTTGACGACAGAAACTTTCTATTGACCACAGGCTTTCTTTTTGATTTCAAAGGGATTGTTTAACTTTGTAAGTACAATATTAGTCAAAAACTAAATCAGGTTATGTTTATTAAAAAAACTGAAGATCTCCGGACCATATGGCTTGTGGTAGGGGTAAGTATGTCTCACCCCTTCCCCATTCCACCACCCCGCTACTGAAAATTCGTGCACCGAATAGAAATTTACTTTAATTATTATTATGTAAACTTAGTACATTCAGTACAGTGTACAGTCGCAAAAACGTAAGAAAATATTTATTTTTATTTTGGTGACTTCACAAGATTTGTTAATTTGTTTAAGCTACCTGGTATGAGCTGCGCTGAACAAAATTTAACTTATTATTTATTTATTTATTTATTGTGCCACTGTTTAAGTATAGTAAATGCCCTACTGAGGAATGTGTAAGGTATCTGAAGTGATCAGTCATGTTTTGTGATATTTTAGGTTATAATCAAATTAGATATACATTTTTAAAATATTACATCTATTTACTTTACGTCAGAAGTCTAACACTGAATTAAACATTATATTTATTGATAAAATTCTCTGGAAGCTTAAACACAGACAATTATATTTGTCTGTGTTTAAGCTTCCAGAGTACGCAGTAGGAAATCATAGGCGTTAGTTTCTTGAGAGTAACTAATTTATTTATTGGATGATTACAAAGCCGTCGGTTGAAGTTGGTGTTCAAAAGTTGTTTCAAAAATTGAAGTAATGTCCTTCTGTCATGTTGACGTTTGATGTTTTAAGTTAAGGTCGCGTTCGCGACAGTCTGTTAAAAATTAAACAATGCATAATATGAAAGGTTTTCATTATTTTGAGAACGATAGGCAAATATACATACACAAACCGACAGAGATACTTCAAATAACAATAATAGATCAAATTTTTGAGTACCATGGCCATTTCATGATGATGCTGTCATGGCTTTTGAAAATAGTTTTTAACTTGACAGATTATCATCTCTAGCATCGGTTTATGTGTGATGAGTATTGTTCCAGAATACGATACTAAAATCAGATCAATTCAGTTAATTTAACACTAGGTATACCCTTCTGACGCAAAGTAAACAATAACAAATTAATTAATTTGTAGTTAAAATAAAACGTTATTCAAAAATTGACACTTTTATTTCGACAATCTTCTCCTTGGATGCTGTAGTGATAATGATTCTCAACTATTATTCCTATATTTAATAAGTTTAAGTGTTTTTATTTAAAGTTTTTGAAAGGCACACATAGTTACATTAAACCAAATTCATGTACATTAAATTAAGACAAATATCTTATCTTGTGCCCTCGGTAATCAGGCGTTATGAACTCGGGCTATTTATCTGCGTCAGTATTTACCTACTTTTAGGGCGCTTATTTCGCATTATTCCTTTATGCCGCGTCCATACGCTTGGCAAACAATAGCAAACAACAAACACGAACATGTGGATGGGTGTTTGTATGTGTGTGCCTGTTCTTGTTTGTGTTCGGCGTGGGTGTCGGTTTTTCTTCACAGATCAAAGGCTGTTTGGTAAACAGTTTGCGATGTTTCCACACGCTTGCTATATCAGTATTGCGCGCGAGCTTATGAAACTATCCTGATGGTTCAAAAAAAGTTCATTAAATTTTACTTCTATAATTCTTTAAAACACTAAACAAACACATGGATGGTATACACAGCCAATGTACCCAATTTGTATATTACCATTAGCTACTTTGTACGATTTTTGTGAATTTTTATCATCCACCATCGCCTCTGTGTTCTTATGAGTTGATTTTGTTTATATTTAAAATAAAAATAGGTCAACCCGAAAGTGATAGCTGCTACAAGCTCGTCGTCCGCCATGTTTGCCTATTCATAAAATACTGACATGTTCGCCAAGTGTGAGGATGACTGTTTGTGTTTGGTGATTGTGGCCGATGTTTGGGACTTTATCTGTGGTGTTTGGTATTTGTGGCAAACATCAAGCATATGGACGAGGCTTTACAGTGATAATCAATACGATACCCAAACTCATTTATTTTTCATCGTTAGGATTTCGTAACCATTTTCGAAAAAATGTAATAGTTACGAAAACGTCATGTCCATCCGTCCGGTCTGCGGTTTGTCCGCCTGTTTCTTTAGGTAGCGAGATATTAGCTTCCTAATTTCAGAAAATTGTGTTCACTGCCCCTCTAACTTTCAAATTGTGAAGGGAAAAATTCTGAAAAAAAATCAAGATGATTGTGGATGCATACTTTGCCATTTATTCCCGTTTACAATTTAATTTGTTCATGTTGTACAAGGAATACAATTTTTGCAAGAAAACCGCGCTTTCTATACAATTAAACCTGGTTTAGATTAAGATTTTGTTATTGTGTACAATAAATCAGTGTTTTTCAACCTTTTTCATGACACGGCCCCTTTAGTTTGAAGAAATATCTTGCGACCCCCCTGTTGCTTTTTTCATGTATTTTATTTTGAGACAAATATTGAATCCAACATATTTACTCATTTTCATAATTAGGATTCGTATAAATTCATGATTAAGTACGTAATTTTTTACATCGAATGCGTCGCCAATAGATAACGCAATTTACGCGCATACGTACAACCACGGCTGGTGCCGGCTGCCCCGCCCTGCGTAATTAAAAAAGCGTTTCTGGCTAGTTATCGAGTAGCTCTTCGTGTGGCTAAAGCAGGAAAACCTCTAATTATTACCGAGATTTGATTTTACCAGTGGCTTAAGATAAGGCAGAGACTAAGTTATAGTTGACATTTAAGTTATAAAGTTATACTACTAACAGAGGTCGAAAAACTCAAAAATATACCTTCCTGAAAATACCATTCAACGCAGGATAAGCGATATGGCGACTGATGTTTGTGATTAAGTCATAGAAAAATAAAAATAAAGTACTTTTGTGTCATTGCAATTTGATTAATCTACGGATATTGCAGATTTAAGTGCAGTAGCTTTCCCAACCTTTTGCAACTTCGCTATAGGAGTTTCGCGACCCCCCCCCTAAAGAGACTTCGCGACCTCCTAGGGGGTCGCGACCCACACGTTGAAAAACACTGCAATAAAGCATTATCCGTCTTAAAATACACTTTTATAGGTACCTATAGAATGATATTTTAACTAAGCGTTTCCCCGAGACTCGTTTCATGATTAAAGTGTTGCTCTAAACTAGACCTTTGTACGTTATCTTAAAGTGTCAGATACAATACGCCTTATCAATAATGTTTCCAACCACAATGAACACAATGTGGGTAATTTTAAAATTTAACCAAGCGTAATGCTGAACAACTAGAAAACCTAACAGCATAGTAGTATTTGCTTTTATATACATACACGATAATAAAAATATTTTTTTCACCAAAAATATGTGTGTGTTTATATACTCCGCTCTTGTAACTGAGCAAATCCGAGTAAACAGTAAACGCCGTTTCGACAGGAGCATTTTTAAATAATTCTAATATTGTCTTCATCTCCTCTCACAGAGTATACATGTTTGCCATAACGTTTGTCTTTCTTGTAGTCGAAGTTATAATTCGATCCACAATTCTTGACACACTTTGGCGTTTTTCTGTCACCGCTGCATGGCATTCGGTTTCCGGGTACGTGATGTTCGCAGGGTGGAATCTCGTACGGTTTACAGCCTTAACTCGAATTGTAGCTTCCGCCTGATACAAGGCCGAACTGAGACCACAAATAGGACAGCAACTCACAAGACCGTCTGCTGAAAAATGGAAGTGTTGTGTTGAATTTGAGTATGTACAAACTCGGTCTGTCATAGCTTCAACTGCACCGAAGGCCCAGCAACTGCCGCACGATCCTTGATCTCTGACTTCGTTCAAAGTTGGACAATCTGGCCATTTATCCCTGGGATCAAAGTTTTCGGGGAGATTTGCAATAAGTTCGGCGTCGTGCGTTACTGTGGGAAGCGTCGCGAAATGATCGTCTTTGAGTACACCGACTAGTTTATGGATGTGAGCAAATGGAGTATTTAACGGGAAATTTCGCCCAGCCTTCCAAGCATTTTTTTTGTGTTGATTAAATTGATGAATTCGTTGGAGAGTGGATGTGGCAGATTTGCAGCCACAATAGCGATTGTGCACAGGAGCGCGATACAGGGCACACTTACGGTGCCATGACTGACTTCGTTAATTTTTTTCCGCACTCTAGTAGTAAATTGTTATTGTTAACGTTGTTAGAACGACTAAGCGATGCGGTTTGTGATATTTGCGCTTACACTAATTATGTTTTGTCACTGACTATTTGTGTGATACAGATACCGGGGCGTTTGACCCACTCGTGTCAAGGTTAGAGATACATCTATAACGGTAAGACAAAGAAAACAATGATTATACTTTAAACATTTTGCAATTATTAAAAATACGTCTTGTTTAATATTTTCTTAAGTTTTCGCGACTTGTCGTCGTCGTCGGTGACCACGGTAACTGAAAACCAGCCGAAACGTCTTCATTTTAACAATTTTGTATCTGTTTTTAGCTTTCATATACTTACAGTTCGCAATAAATTAATAATAGACACACCTAAATTTCTTTCATAAGCCGACAAATAAGGAATTTGTACTCGTATTAAGTATGTATGTTCTTATGCCCAAGTATATAAATACGTCTCTCTGTAGCTATATAACTATGTGAAACAATATTCAGAATTAAGATAAGGAGTGTGCTGAACTTTAACAAATTGCTATGATTTTGATTGTCTACTTAAAAACATACCCGCCATATGCAAACAATCACTAATTTAAGCGTATTATGTTTTCAAAGAATTCATAAATTTATAGACTCTTATTTTTATGTGCAAATGTGTAATTGTTTGTTTGAATTTTAAATACATATTTTCTTTAACCAACAATTCTATTTTAATGTCGTGTGCTATGGTATTTTACTTTGGGGTAACGCTGTTGACAGAGACTATATTTGTTTTACGAAAAAGAGCTGAAGTGTCTATCTACAACCTCTGCCCTCGGGAGTCTCTTAGGGAATGCTTTAAGGAAATCGGTATTGTGACGGTCGCCTACCAATATTATTTTTCAATAGTATAATTTATATTCGTAATAATTTGAGTGCCTACAAGCAGTATAAGTATGTTCACAATTTCAACACCAGGCATTGTTTTTTTTTTATTAATTTATTCATGACCATAGAATCAAAGTCTTTCAGTCGGAAACATGTTAATTAATAGGTCTTCGTATAGTAGCGCAGTTGTATTGCAGTCTACAACCGACGCCATTCAATGGAGTTCTTGTGAAAACTCGAAAGATCACATCTGACTATACAGCTCACATTTCTCACAAAAACACATAATTTCTACTCAAAAACTATCAATATCCTGCAACTATTGTTCATTTTAGAGTAATTATACACATTTTTAGAAAATAAAACTGCACAGCACAACGTCTCCTTTCAGTTCCCGCCAAAAACTCTCCCAGGCATTGTAATAGACTGATATTGCCATTGTCCAAAGGTTTCAAAGCCAGGGGTTATGAAATGAAACACCCGGAAGATCGTTGACAATTTTAATACATTATCATTACAACTATCACCATTCAAAAAATGTAAACCATACCGCGATGCAATTCGACGGTGGTGACATCTAGTTTTATAAAAATAAAACTGGCACTAAATAAATGTAATTGGAAATTGAACATGCACCCGGCCAAGGACTAGTATAGTCCTTCAAATTATATTAACTTCTAAACCAACGATAAAGCTTATACAATTTAGAAATCGTGGACTGTAAACCGATAACTGAAGTGAATTATGCATACAATTACATTTCAAGTTTTGACGCAGTAGCATTTATAACAAAATAACACTAAAAAAAAAATATAATCTCGAATAACTAGTCGACCATATGACAAGCACATAAATAAAAATTATAAAACAAAAAATAGCAATTAAAAACAATTCAAACACTTGTTTAATGAATAACCTATAAAAACATAATCTTCAACTGACACTAAACAAATCACAAAGCTTTCATAGTGACTAATTTCTTAAATATACAAAAATGATAAGCAAAAAACATAAAGTTATAAAAAATTAATATGAACAAAATACCAGAACATATTCATAAAACATAGCTTTCAATAGACTATCCAGTAAGTAGGATTTATATTAGGTACTGCATTAAAGAGTTTTTATAGCGAAAAGTGATTACTTTCTGTCTCTTTCTTTTTCTAACTCTATTGTTCCAACCAAGTTTTGAAGTCAAAAATGTTGTCACAAGGGGTGGTGAAACTATCTTCTCTAAGAAATTATAAAGACAGTGACTTATCAAAACTGTTTTAGGATTTGTATTTCTTAAGGAAGAATTGGATGATAACTTGACAATGCAATCCAATTCGTCCATCCGAAGATTCCAGGTCAGGCCTTGGATTCTAACAATGTGATCTAATACAATTTCCTTATACACGCTAGTTAGACTTCCTGTCGTTAAATTTTTAATACAGACATTCTCGTGTTTGTTCTTAGCACTTATATACCCAAGATCTCTTATCTCTACAGCTTGTGTTTGTGTACGCAACAAAGCATTATCGTGTACCTGAGTGTGCAGGTTTAAAATGACATTATGAGACGTTTGATCCTTAACACGGTAGTCATTTACTTGACCGGACAATACCCATCCGAAGTGAGTATCCTGCGCAATAGTCATACTTGTAGGACTTTTAACGAGCCCTACCTTTAGAATACTACAATATACCTCGGCTCCTAATAAGATATCAATCTTGTTGGGTGCATTGTATTGTGGATCGGCAAGATTAAGGTGTTGTAGTTCTGTCCATGAAGGAAGTATAAATTTTTTATCTGGAAGAATAGAGGTGACTGTATTCAACACATGAGCAGATACTACCAATTTAAAGGTTGGATCACATAGTGACTGCATAATAACCTTAACCACATAATTTGTGGTTAAGCCACTTTGAATTCCACCTAAGCCTGAAATAGTACTACTAGCGACACTCTTGTTCAATTTCAACAATTGAACTGCCGCCTCAGATATAAAGGATGCCTGAGAACCTTGGTCAAGCAAAGCTCTTAATATCTGGGATTGTCCATTCTGTGACTGTACTTGAATTAAAGCAGTAGGTAACAAAGTTTGTGAGTTACCAGTCACAAAATGGTTTGTAATGCATGTGGTCTCATCCGTAAGTAAAGACGGTTCCGGGTGTTGTTCGTTATCCGTAGAGTTGGTAGCAACGGCTACGGTTAACGCGCTGGCTGGACCATGGAGAAGAGTATGGTGTTTGGCTTTACATATGCGGCATCTCGTTGGTACTCTACAAGAAACACTGGTATGATTATAACCAAGACAGTTGAAACAAAGATTTAGAGATTTGACTATCTCTCTACGACTTGGTATATTTTCTTTAGCGAAATCTTGACATGAGAATAATCTATGGTTTTCTGTGCAGTGAGGACATATTACTTCCAATTTGGTGTTGTGTAATACATTAAGATTATTACTTGGGTAAGATTTTGGAATATTAAATTTAATCTTACTCGGCTCTATAAATTCTAACGCGCGATATCGAGGCTCTAAAAACTCTTTAAATTGTGTAAACGATGGTAACTCTTCGGACAATGTATTTACGTGTAGTTCCCATTGTTTACGCGTTTGGGCATCTAATTTTAAACTAACAATGTAAACAATAATCAAATCGCCATAATCCTTAACACCCAAATTAGACAATTCTTGAATACAATCGGAGGTGGTATCTAAGAGCTCTTTGAGAGAATGAGAAGATTCACAATTCATGGTACGTTGACTAAACAAACGTTTAAGAGTACAATTTAACATATATCGTTTGTTGTCGTATCGCTTTTGCAACAATTCCCAACATTTATTATAATTAGCCCGAGTAGTTGGGACATGTCGAAGTAATTGTTCAGCTTCTCCCTTCAGATGTGTCTTCAAGTAGTGCAAGCGTTGAACGTCATCCAGAGCAGCGTTATTGTGTACTAAGGAGACGAATAAATCCTTGAAAGTCGACCATTCTGTGTATCCTCTTGAAAAGATGGGTATAGATATCCTAGGTAATCTCGCGACTGATTCCGTGTGGACTTTTAAACAATTAGAATCTGTACTAGATGATGTAGCAGGTTTCATGGACTGTAAGGTAGCTTTCAATTCTCCTTTATAAAGCAAATAATTTTCATAGCCATTTTCGAATGTTTCACTTTTTCTATAATTCTCTAAAGATTCTGTTTTGTAGGTACTAATAATACTTTCATGTCTTTTAGAAAATCTGGCTATTAATTCTTCTAAGCCTTCTAATCTCACAGTGACGTAAGACTCCGTAAGTCTATCTTTTGGTGATTTTTAAAAATTATATCTCCCTTTATCTATTTGATTTTTCAAGTCATCCATTACTCTTAAATCTGCTTCCATTTTTGACATTTAATACCAAATACCAACTAATAGCTCCTCTAAGTTTGAATTAATTCAAATTTTCAAAGTTACAATCAATCCAAGTCCAAGTCGATCAAATTGTGTAAGGTCCAGTTCAAACAATTGCTTTTTCTAAGTATAAATCAATTTAAAATTTTCAAAGTTCAAATTTATTTGAAATTTTCTAAGTCCCAAGTGATGCTATTTTTTCTAAGTCCAATTGATGGTGAAAATTTTCTAAGTGTTTTTAGCACATGTTCTAAAATTGGGCATAGGTTCCCCGTCTCGTCGATTTTTCACGAATTATTCTAAGTCTTAATCTACACTTCAAAATTTCACAAGTCTATTTCTTCACTAAAAATCAGAGTACTCACAGTTTGTGTCCAGTATATTACCGATTGGGTTTCTTTGATGTCCGCTAGATGGTGCTGCTGTCACATCACTTAGAATACATCACTGCACAACACTTATTATTTCACTGCTATAGTACCAACTTTTTGTATCAAAAAGCGATCCGACTCTGAGGGACCCTTCTCAAAGGTTTCAAAGCCAGGGGTTATGAAATGAAACACCCGGAAGATCGTTGACAATTTTAATACATTATCATTACAACTATCACCATTCAAAAAATGTAAACCATACCGCGATGCAATTCGACGATGGCGACATCTAGTTTTATAAAAATAAAACTGGCACTAAATAAATGTAATTGGAAATTGAACAGCCATCTTTTAGATTACAAAAATGTTGTCCTCTTTTTTGGGTGTTAGTCTACGCTTCTTCAATAAGTTTCCGAGAAAATTGTTAGGACTGCCTCTCCCTAAATTAAAAACCAAATTTAAAAGTATCTTGCTAAAACAGGGATACTGCACTATTGATGAATACTTAAATGACAAAACTTCATTTACACAGCAGCTCGATCCAAACTCTTATACTATATTTTGTATATCGTTTTTATCTTGCCAAGCTTGTAAGGAATTTATGGAGATATGTTGCATCTTAAAATTTTAGTACGTCATGTCATTATTGTAACTAAATAATATGTTTTTTTCCTTTTATTGTGTCTTTGTCTTATTGATATGCACTGTTTGCTACAACTCCATCAATTCTTCAAAAGTAATTCTGTAAAATACTTCTGTATACAACTTTAAAAAAAAGAACTTGAGATATAAATAGAATAAGAAATACAAAGAAAAACCAATTTTAGCTAGACCTCTTGCTGGGCAGTTTCTTGCCGCTTTTTCCTTAACAGCAATAACATGTTGCGAAGCGGTGTACATACACTAGGAAGTAAAACTAAATTTTACCTTATATGTATATATGACCTTCAACAAGTGTTCTCTAGTGGAACTTATTTTGAATAAAAACTTGAATTTGAATTTGTCTTCACGGCCTAGGGATTGAAACGACTCAAACGAGTAAGTATCTTGCAACTTGGTAGGCAGGTATATTGGTACATTCGAAACGGAAATGAAAATGAATTTTTTATCGCGTCAGTAAGATTTTTTGGTAGTTATAAATATTTTATCTTGTGCTCTCGGTAATCAGGCCTTATGAACTCGAGCTATTTATCTACGTCAGCATTTACCTACTTTTGTGTCGCTTATTTCGCATTATTTCTGTGAAAGTGACAATCAATACGATGTCCAAACTTACTTATTTTTCATCTTTGGATTTCGTAGTCATTTTGGCAAAAATGTAATTTTTACGTTATCGTCCGGTCTTCGGTTTGTCCTCCTGCTACTTTATTAGGTAGCGAGATATTAGCTTCCTAATTTCAGAAAATTGTGTTCACTGCCCCTCGAACTTTTAAATTATGAAGGGAAAATTCTGGAAAAAACAAGATGGTCGTGGATATTAAAAATACTTTCAACGCCAACTAGTTTGGACAGTTCTTTTTGAAACAAGTGGGATGTTCAATTAAATTCCTTTTATACTGTTCCGTAGTCAAATAATACAGAATATTTTTTGTATCTTCTACGGAACTCCTCAGTGTGCGCGTGTCAAGTACTAATTTTTTTTTTAGAAACATTGTATTTATTTGATCAGTTTATTATGTGAAAGATCTTTTATATATGCATTTTATATTACAAATACAAAATATTTGCAATTTATTCCCGTTTATAATTTAATTTGTACTTGTTGTTATCTATAAGATATAGGGCCTTACTTATAATAATCTCGCTAAGAAAGGATTAGCTATTTCTTAAATAAGAGACTCTTAAGCCCTAATCAATGACTGTTTCAAATAAAACTTGCCATCTTGCTCATAGCAGTCACTTACACTACTCTCGTGTTAGTTATTTTTTACAGTTATTTATGAGTTACTTTACACTACTCTAATCTTAAGGAGATTATGGTAAGATTTTCGTTAATCAGTTGCTGAGCAGTTTCTTAAATTTAACAAACGATTATAAGTAAGGCAATAATGTTATGCGAAGAAAGCGTGCTTTCTACACAATTAAACCTGGTTTTAGATTAAGATTTTGTTATAGTGTACTATTGTGCTTTATTAAGCATTGTTGATCATGAAATACACTTTTATAAGTACTTTTAGAAACGACATTTTAACTAGGCATTTCCCGAGACTCGTTTGATGAGTATAGTGTTGCTCTAAACTAGACCTTTGTACATAATCTTAAAGTGCTAACTACGATACGCCGTACCAACAACGTTTCCAACCATATTGAAACACATAATGTAATTTTAAAATTTAACCAAGCGTAATGTTGGGCAACTAAAAAACGTAACGGCATAGTAGTAGGTATTTGCTATTATAGACACGATAGTTTAATAAAAATAAAATGGTTTTGTGTTCTTCTACGAAAAGTATTTTATTGTTATGTAAAAATATTAAATAATATTTTGACATAGTTTGTTTCTTTAATTATATTACTTAGTTAATGACGCGAATTATTTACACACCGTGTAATGACTAATAATGAATCACTAATTTAATTAGTCTTCGGTCAATAATGGTTCGCCAGCCACAATAGAACTCTCAATACCGCAATGGTCCTCTCCACGTAAAATCTTGAAGAAACCGTTATCTCCCCAGTCTGAGTTCCAAGAGTTTGCTACGAGCCAGTACTTATTGCCGTTTTCAACACCCCAACCCAATATTTTAATAGCATGTCCTCCTAAAGCATCGCCTACAGTGTGTTTATAAACTCCGCTCTTGTAACTGAGTAAATCCGAGTAAACAGTAAACGCCCCTTCGACAGGGCCATTTTTAAATAATTCTGCTTTAATATTGTCTTCACCTCCTCTCACAGAGTACACATGTTTGCCATAACGTTTGTCTTTCTTGTAGTCGACGTTATAATTCGATCCGCAATTCTTGACACACTTTGGCGTTTTCGTGTCACCGCTGCACGGCATTCGGTTTCCGGGTACGTGATGTTCGCAGGGTGGAATCTCATACGGTCTACAGCCTTGACTCGAATTGTAGCTTCCGCCTGATACAAGACCGAAATGTTTCCAGTATTCCCAAGCCAAAGTCGGCATGCCACCATTACATCCGAGACCGCAAATAGGACAGCAACTTAAAAGATCATCTGCTGAAAAATGGAAGTGTTGTGTTGCATTTGAGTATGTACAAACTCGGTCTGTCATCGCTTCAACTGCACCGAAGGCCCAGCAACTGCCGCACGATCCTTGATCTCTGACTTCGTTCAAAGTTGGACAATCTGGCCATTTATCCTTAGGATCAAAGTTTTCGGGGAGATTTGCAATAAGTTCGGCGTCGTGCATAACTGTGGGAAGCGTCGCGAAATGATCGTCTTTGAGTACACCCACTAGTTTATGGATGTGAGCGAATGGAGTATTTAACGGGAAATTTCGCCCAGCCTTCCAAGTATTTTGTTTCGTGTTGATTAAATTGATGAATTCGTTGGAGAGTGGATGTGGCAGATTTGCAGCAACAATAGCGATTGTGCACAGGAGCGCGATACACGGCACACTTGACGGTGCCATGATTGACTTCGTTTAATTTTTTCCGCACTCTAGTAGTTAATTGATATTAACGCGTGTATAGAACGACTGTAGCGCGTCGACTGAGCGGCGCGGTTGCTGACTTCGGCTTGTGATATTTGCGCTAACAGTCCGCGTAATTACGTTTGCCTCTGACCGTGTGATATAGATACGGGGGCGAACGCGAGACAGTGCTTGACCCGCTCGTGTCGAAGGTTAGCGATACATCTATAACGATACGACAAAGTAAACAATTATTATACTTAAACACTTAGCAATTATTAACAAACATGTCTTCACTTGGACGGATATAATTATTACTTTGAATTTAAAATGAATAGCTGCAGAATATGGTATGGCGTCAACTATGATCAACAATATGTACGTCATTCGAAAAAATAATGGTTTTAGTTTTCCTCATTTCTACAATTTTATATATGTTTTAATCTTTTATATATTTAGAGTTCGTTATAAATTAATCATAGACAGACATAAATTTGTTTTATAAGGCGACAAATAAGAAATTTGATTTAAGTAGGTACTGTGAAACCTGGTTAAGTGAGCTATCAAGGGACTTGCAATTTGGTTTCACTTATAGAGGTATTCCACTTACCCAGTGTCTCAGATATCCAAGTATAAATAAATATCAAGCACGTTTATATGTATTACAAATATGGAAACAGAATGTAATAATGTCTTTTGGAAGAATCAGCCATCAGATGTTTTTCGATATTATAAATTTTATCAGATATGCTTTGGTTGCCAATTGATGTTATTTCAAAATAACTGTGCAAAGTTTCTAGTACTTTAAGATAGATAGATAGATAACAATTTATTGCTCACCAAAACCAACAAATACAAAACAAAATTCATAATTACAATACTTCTTGGCAAAACAACAGGCGGCCTTATCGCTAAAAGCGATCTCTTCCAGGCAATCCAGGTTAAAAGAAATTCTTAACTAATCTGGCGA
Source organism: Dendrolimus punctatus (assembly GCA_012273795.1). NCBI lineage: Eukaryota > Metazoa > Arthropoda > Insecta > Lepidoptera > Lasiocampidae > Dendrolimus > Dendrolimus punctatus. Next base: position 9,827,421 of record CM022539.1, read on the forward strand.
TGTAGGTGGAGCAGAAAAATGATCGGATCGGACAATTTAAGTATACATACTTACACTAATTTATAAATTTAATACATATATAAATATATATATATATATATATATATATATATATATATATATATTATATATATATATATATATATATATAATTTTGTGTATATATATATATGTCGGAGGGACGCTATGACTATGACGATATGACGATGTATTGTTGACTGGATGTATAACGCACAATATCATTTGTTTACATTATAATTACTTCTAAAATTCTTATTGTAATTTAATTAGATTTGTTAAATGTTTCTATAACTTCAAGATCGTTCTAACCTAATAAAAGTTATGAATATTGTAATTTAATAAACGACCAATCGGAGCAGAGCATATGGCAGAGCGGGGTCAGCGCCCTCTATACTTTGAGTAATATCTACTTGGGTAGACTGAGGAGTTTTTGTGGCACATTGGGTTGATTGCAGTAGGTCGAGTTGGACCTTAGAGTATTTTTAAAGAAAGTGTTTTAAGTTAGAAGTATGACCGGGTGCCCTGAGCCCGCTGCTCGGTCTAAACTATGTCAAAATGTTGATAGAATCTAAATTAAAAGTGTATAAATCGTGGCTATTGTGTTTTATGCTCTCATTTTATCCTGATGACGCCCACTAAACCTGCAATAACTAAAGATGATGTCGTGAGAATGAGGCCGTTCTGCGACATATATATATCTATATATACATATATATATATATATATATATATATATATATATGAGTGTATATGTATATGCAAAATAATCTAAATGAATAAATGTATATATATGTTAAAATTATATGTGACAATTTATATACTACAATAGATAAATACGGAAATGCTTAATATATTAGACATATTTAATGATAGGTAGATAGTAATTTCTAAGGGAGTTCCGAAATATAGGTAATGTTTTGGCCTCTCTGACAGTAAGAGGCAACGCATTCCATAGTTTGATAGCCTGCACTGTAAAAGAGTACTTTTACTGTATCGTATTTAGAAACTTTTACTTAATTTAGCCCATTTCATCGTCATCTTCTTCATTTTCCAACGAAGAAGACGAGAAACAGACAAAACGATGTTATCTCAGTTACAGAGGTCAATGCATATAAAATTCTTTCGCTGTCTCAGTTACAGAGATAACTATGATGATAAATTGAAAGAAAGAATGCCGAGTACATCAGTGTCAAAGTGTTGGGAGCTCAGCATGAGTTCCAGTTATGGAGGTTTTCACGTATCCAGCTCCCACTTAACCAAGTTTCACTGTATTTTGTTGTGCCCAAGTGTATAAATACGTCTGTCTGTAGCTATATAACAACATGAAACAATAATCAGAATTTCGATAAAGAGTGTACTGAACTTTAACATGGTATGATTTTGATTGCCTACTTTAAAGGCGGACATGCAAACAATTATTAATTAAGCGTATTGTATTTACAAAGAATTCTTAAATGTTTAGACTGTTATTGTGTGTGCACATGTGTCATCGTTTTTAAAATACATATTTTATTTAACCAACAATTTTAGTTTTTAATTCTACTGTGTCGTCGACATTAAAATTAGAATACTAGGAATTAATTGTTTTTTTTGTTAAAAGCCAATAAAAGTCAATAAGATTTTACCATCAATAAATAGTTTTTAGGTATACAATGGAACGCTTTATTTATTGAAATCATTTATATAATATTGTAGATTGTAAAATTAATACGTAGGCAAAATAATATCACGTAAGATATTCTCATATATGCTAGTAATAGAAAAAATTCTGAATTGTTACCCAACTGGAATGGGGTCAGTAATGATTGGTGATGTCCGCGATAATGTCCAAGTTAAGCGGCAGGATAGGCCATTTTTCTCATCCTTTCATCGTTCCAACGCGTTATCTGGTTATAACGTTCTTTGTATATAGGAACATATATTTACATGTACATAGGTTCATATATAGATGGTGGTATGCACTATAGATATAGATCTGGACAGGAAATAGCCATGTACTGGTGCATACCACAGAGTAAGTACATTGTACACTAGGGTGGTCGTTAAAAATTAAATTTTTTGCGACGCCCCCTAAAAAGCTTCCTTTTAATGAAAAAACACTGGGATTTTTTTATAATTTTTTCAAGTCAAGACAACACGTGCCTCAAGACGATTCAAATTAATTTTTGGGTAATATCATGTTTTTTCAGGAAACTTCTTCATACTTAGAAGTAATAATTATTTTAAGATTGGAAAAGTTTTAACAATGAAATACCTTCAGTATTATCATTCTCAGTGATGAATTTCAAATTATAGTTTCAGATAAAGTTTAAAATTTTCGTGATTCAAGCTTATCTTTCAATTTTTCTTATATTTTGAGTTTTAACTTGAATCGTCTTGAGGCATGTCTTGACTTGAAAAAATTATAAAAAAATCCCAGTGTTTTTTCATTAAAAGGAAGCTTTTTAGGGGACGTCGCAAGAAATTTATTTTTTGACGACCACCCTATTGTACACGTATATATATATATATATTCCTGACAAAACAATTTCAGCTTTAAATATAGTTACTAGGTCCTGCACTGACGCCGACGATATGTGCATAGATTATCTTGGGTTTTATATTAAACAGGTTCACGGTAGACCTGGGCTAGATTTCAACTGGGCGGGTTAGATCGACACAGGTATTCATTGCGCACTCTTGTCATTTTTCTACTTAGGGTAAGATCGTTGGAGGGCCTTATTACTGTCTCACGTCCCTGGTTTACAATAAAACAAACAACACCAAGGTGGTTTGGGTAGCTATCCGGTAGGTGGTTCGAACTAACACTATCTCACTACCTCCTGAGTAGTAATATGCAATATAGCATGCATACCGAATTTGTATACTAATTTAATATATCCTAATCTAAGGAAATTTGTTTTTATTATCTTTCATTATGTGTCCAGCCCAGTCCCATTTCAGTTGTTTTATTAATCTTGATGCGTTTTTGAATTTTGTAAATTTATTGATTGTCGATAAGTTAATTTTGTCTTTCAACTAATTAGAGATAATAAAAACAAATGGACACGAAAAATAACTGAGTGGTACGCCAGGGACGGTAAAAGGCGAAGAGGAAGACAATACAAGAGGTGGGAGGACGATCTTAAACGAACAGCAGAAACAGCGTGGTCCAGAACCTCCAAAGGCAAGGATAAATAGGCAGCAAGCAGCTTGAGGGAGGCCTTTGTCGAAGGACAAGCTGAGAGGGAGACAAAACTAGATACCATTTAGCGGATTAGGTTTTCTTGTTTTTTCAGCAATAAAGGCTATTGTTATTTTTATTTATTTTATTTAATCTAAGGAAATATAACATTTAGTTATAAATCAAAATTTTCCTGTGTTGTTTGGCATTCATTCACAGGAATTGATCCTTGCAAGATACACTGGATTGGTAGTATAAGACATGTATAATTTTTCTCAAAATCAATTGAGTCGATTCCTGAGTGACTTTAGTGTTCATCAAAATCGGCCTCTAGATTATTTATCGCCTAGTTTAGGATTTGGCACTGAAAGCATTCTTGCTAAAATTGTTAATATTTTTAATAATTATTCCCATACTTGCTAATAATACTAATAATAATTGAGATAAACATAGAAATAATGTACACAATTTCTTTATTTCAGCACTTATTGAAGCAAATATGATTTAAAGTTATATTTGTACGCTTTGAACATATTTTCATAGAGTTTTGCAATTACTCTCGGTATGCGTGAGACTTTTGACAGGCGCTGTTCTTTAGAGGTTTTCTAAAAGTCTAAAATGAGTTTTTGATTGACATGTTGTGTGAGCATACAGGGGCTGATATTACTTGGTATGTCTTGGAAGAAATATGAATATCCATTCTGTAGTGAAGTAAATAAAGCGGTATATGGATGTATGCTGTGATTTATTGCTTCCAGAAAAAATTAGGCGTTTGTTAATATTTTTTATTAATGCTTCTTTAGTTACAGATAGACTTATTTAAAAAATCTATTAATGCCTGCTTAGTAATAATTTGTAGTTTTGTGAATATCATGCATGTCCTACCGTATATCTTGCCTATCTTTCCGAAAAGTGTTTACAAAAGTGTCCTCTATTTGGGATAAAAAACACATAAAAAAGCAAAAAATAAAGCTCAAGTTTTAATATTTTTTTGTTGCAGGCATACCGATAATTTAAGAATTACCTTTGAGTCAGGTTGCCTGGGAGAGATCGCTTTTAGCGATAATTTCGCCTTTTGTTTTACTAGGTAACTATTGTTTTGTTGTGCATTTTTGTTTTGGTAAACAATAAAGTGTTGCCTATATCTAAAAGTATGTATGTGTGATGTACTTTTTATCTCAGAACATGAGATGGTTGCCGTGGGGTAGGAATTCTAAAGTTGAAGTTTAATGGAGTATCATTGACTTTAGTTACACAATTAAGAAATTAGAAATTATGCATAAACCTATTTGTGTGTATGTATCTGATCCAAAATTCATGACTATCGATTTTTCTCAAGGGTATAAATGGCATACAAATAGTCATTTTTATCCTAATTGATAAAAATGACTATTTATATGTAAGAATTTTGTAAAAGAATTTATATTTTTTTATCGATTTATATCTTAGAATTTTGATCTGAGCCTATATCTATGACAACGAATTGAATGACCTTTTTGAAAATCATCCTGTCGGCCTCTATTAACAGTTTCATTTACAATTATTGTCTAGATAAGGTTAAGTTCAAGTAAAACATATTTCATTTGTGCAGGTTTATTTGTTCTAGAGCAAGAATTGTACTTTGCTGCTACCAAATAACCAGAGGACCAGAATTTGAATAGCGCCGGTCAATTGTCAAGGAGCAAGCGGATTCCGCTCGGTTCTGCCTTTGTGACAGATTTCCGAGTCCCTGCAAAACCGCTTTTAAGCATTTTGGATTATCTTTCTGTAGGTTCACATAATTTGATACCACCTATGCTATATTCAAACAAAGAGAGATGGAACCCTTAAATAATATAGCACAATATTGTCTAACAACATATCTTTTTCGCATTATCAAATTCGTTCTAAAAACCTTTGTGTATTTTTATTGACGGACGCTTGTTCACATTACGGAAGATTGCTGTCGAAAACAAAATATATTTATAATTACTCATCGTGTTCGAGTATTCCGCTGCGTTCATCAAGAAATTGGAATTTTATTGTTTCGGTATTAAAAAGATTACTCAATATTGATGGACATTCATGGACCATTAATATCCTTTTAAGTTGCTCAACGACGGTATTTATCGCAGACCCAAAAAGTTACATTATTTAATTGAAAAGTTTCAACCTTCAAGACATTAAACATTACTAGAAGTAGTGAGACACTATAACGACTAGAAATAATATTGAATTAAGTATATTCTGTCCAACCATTTTACTTTTGACGTTTGTAGGTCTAGGTCTCCTGCGCCCAACTTCGTGCATCATTGGCCGCAACCAGGCCTTTTTATAAATATTATAGTTTTGAAGAACCTTTCCATTTCAGGTGCTTTGTTTATTATAACAATAATTAGCGCTCATGCGTTAATTGCAGTCAAACATGAATGACCTAGCACATGTTTTAAAAATCTGGTTGCGACTAATGATGTGCGTTGGATAATCGCCCGCAAACAAGAAAAATTGCCCGTCTATCAAGTTACGTATTTTTAAAGTAAATTTTGCACGCTACATTTTGTTACGAGTACGGGACTCGAATTAAAATGCCCTTGGAATTACTACAGAATTTATTACAACTATAGAAACACGTATAACGCAGGTATGAATATCACTGGACGCAATAAGTCCAACTGTAATGCATAATTCAATAACACGCGCAAAGTCCGTCACTAAAATGTACACAGGTCTTGCCTCGCTTGTGTTATCGCTTTGACTGCCTCGCCCCTCCGTTCGGGCATTGTTTTATACTAACTACGTAATAGAACACCCGACCGCGTGGACTGAATTTTTCCAAGAAAACGTAATCTGCACACCTGGGGCTATAGACGAGTGCAATAACAATAGGCTATTGTCTAATTGCATTCTTTTAAAGACAAAGTAAACAAAAGAAGTGAAAATGTAGGAAAGGTAATAATCCAGGTGTGCATTTACTTTGTAGGCGTGTAACAATATGTTACAATTACCATACTTCATTGAAATAGACTTTAAATTATCTTTTTCATACCTATACCTACACCTATATACCTACACATAATCGTAATAAATCAAATTGAAAATATTTTAGCTAAAAGAAAATAACATGACATTTAGATACATAACGATTTTATACATATTTTTCTGTTTTTCACAACATTTCTACAGCAAATTAGAAAATACTTAGTTTTGATTATTATCGCTGCAAAATGTTACTTTTTATACAAGTGTCGTTTTTGTTTTATTCACAGCACCCAATCTTTGATATCCAAGGGTGTAAAATAAAAACTCTCAATAAACAGATAAACGGGATGCCATCATAAAAAGTATTTATAGATGTGAAACACAATTTGAAAATTAAAATATCTTGTTCCCGAATTTCTTTTACTTTTCCCTGCGTCCCTTCCGGTAATTTTTTTTCGACAGCATCGATATTCGATAATGGAGGGTAGGTAGCCCCTTGCGTGTATCTACAACAAAAAGAACGAAGATTTTAATACCTTTTTACTCTTGTTGCTCACATTCAGCGTACTAAAAATTTCTACGAGGAAATATCTGTACAAATAATAAGAGAAATATTATTGTATTGGTATAAAAGCAAGTCCATATTTTTTTTGTTATGTATGTAGTATACTAATAATGCTTCTTATTTCTTCTTATAAGCTCCTTAAAGCAAGCAGAGCTCTTCTGATGTGTGAAGTAAACACATACCTATTTAGATATTGTGTCTCTTAGGGGCCATTCACAAATTACGTCACACGAATTTAGTGATTTTTGACCCCTCCCCCGAACTTGTCACAGCTGGTCACATTCGTGAGACTCCCCCGCCCTAATGTGGTATCACATATTTTACTATTACACATCAAGAAATTATTTGATTAGAATAGCAGTTCCGTAATTCGTTTTATTCATTTAAATATTTTTTTTAGTAATTTAAACTACTATGAGCAGATATAGTTGGATATATTTTGCAATGGTTCATTGATAGTTTAAATATTGTGTTTTAAAGCTTAAATAATAACTAAGTAACATTATTATCTGTATGTCTTGAAAGACATACAGATAATAATGTTACTTAGTTTAAAAAGGTAACATGTGATCGCGGAATGTTAAATAAATCCATTTGAAAACTGGCGAATATACTATTCTGTTAAACCCCAATTGTACAGACTCGAACAATTTACAGATTATTTAAGTATGCCTTTGGTAACTAACATTACTTATCTTGGGTTTTAACAGGAATCTTCCGAATTCATGTATTTTTATACTAAAAAATCCGTTGCTCTACTGAAAAAAGCCTTTGAACGTAAATACTGGCAAAATAATTGTAATTTACGTTACCTGTTAAGCGTGGCCAAATCCTATTTACTTATAAAGTGCTTTGTGAAGTAACCTACATAATATAGGTATACATACTTCCCGCACATCGTATCATTTACACTACACGTAAGACAAAGCTTTTAATCTCTTCAGTGTTTGCTTTTCGTGTCAACATCGCGAGCAGACGCCTTTGAAGCATCCCTATTGTCTTGATTGACATTCTAATAGGGATTTTCATTAGTTACTCTTCCTGTAACCAATATTTACGTATGTCAAAAGCGTTTTGTCGTTGTAGAATAAGACAGCGTGTAAGATAAGTGTCTGTGGCAAACAATTTGCTAATTTCGTTCCTTTGAGAATAAATACTTTGTTCCTAAATGAGCTTTACCAGAATTGATATTTCTGTTACTTGAGTTTAATTAAACAGAATTGATTATCTTTGTAGCATTAATTGATGGAATTAATTAATTTAGTAAGAGGTTTTTAGATATAGGTAAATATTTCTTCAAACATTAGTGCTTCTTTTATGATTTAATATACTTATGCTGGTGTGCACCGACATTTAAACGGCGGTTAAAATAAAATATAATAAATAATCACTGTTTATACATAAATTTTTAGTGATTAATTTATTTTAACCATCGGTTAAAAGTCGGTGCACATCAGCCTTAGTCCACCCATAAATGTTTATCCTTTTTGGTTTCATTTCCATTTTTTTTAACTTTAAAAGCTACTCAAATAATAATTTCATTAATGATCAAGACGAGAAAAGATCACGAGGAAAAAGTGCCTGCCGCTGCGAGCCCGCATCGTTCGTAGCGTGTCTGGTGCGGCGACTGTTAAAAATTGGGATCAGCAATATCTTTATAAGCTATAAATATTAATAATTTGATATAATTAATAAGAGAATCAGAAAAACACGTCTTTTATTTTACATCTACTTATTTGGAATTTCGAATTTAAATATATTGACACATATAAAAAAAAACAACTTATAAAACTTTATGGTATAAAATAGAGGTGTCATTTAAAACAGGGACCTTATCCTGTAAGTCCTTTCCTTCTCTTTTATCCCCGCTCTCGCCCGCGGCAACATGTAGTTTAAAATTATACGTGTCCAAAAATGTGTTTTGCGATGAAGAGTAAATAAAATATTTGAATGTTTCCTTCTTTAATTATATACTCCATTGTCATCTAGTTAGTAGAATAAACAATGAAGCTATGTAATTATAAGTGTCTGATTAATTCTGACAAGTTTACTTTAATGACTACTTTGTCAGATATTGATTAGATACTTTCTCTGTTTGTGAGGGAATAAATTCATAATCATGTACGAATATCCTATATTATATTATAGTAAAAAAACTTTTTCAATTGTTTATTGTTTATTTCATCATCATCATCATCAACCAAATTCAGTCCACTGCTGGACGTAGGCCTCCCCAAGTACGCGCCACATATCCCGGTCTCCTGTCTTCCTCATCCAGCCCCTGCCGGCGATTTTGCGCAGGTCGTCAGTCCACCGGGCTGGCGGGCGTCCTACGCTACGTTTGCCGAGACGTGGTCTCCACTCCAGGACTCGTTTGCTCCATCGGCCGTCGGTCCTGCGACCGTGACCGGCCCACTGCCACTTGCTAATTTGCGAGCTATGTCGGTTACCTTCGTTCTTTTACGGATGGCCTCATTTCTGTTTTTATCCATTAGAGAAACACCTAACATAGCTCGCTCCATAGCCCGTTGAGCGAATTTGAATTTGTGGACCAGTCCCGCTGTCAGTGTCCACGTCTCAGTACCGTACGTCATTATGGGTAGGACGCACTGCACGAAGACTTTCGTCTTCAAGCATTGCGGAATGGTCGACGAGAAGACTTGACGAAGCCTACCGAATGCCGCCCAGCCTAACTGAATCCTCCAATTGGCTTCCCCCTCGAAGTTGTGCCTGCCAACCTGTATTTTCTGTTCATGACTTTCGTCTTGTCCAAATTCATGCCGAGACCGACCCGTCGGGAGGATTCGTTTAGGCTGTTCAGCATGTCGGCAAGTTCTTCCAACGTCTCTGCAAATATGACAATATCGTCAACGAAACGTAGGTGGGAACGTATTTATTTAATAAATAAATAATTCATATAAATAATTTAAATTATACAGGCTTACTAATTTTTTACCGACTAAAAGACTGCTACCAATTCATCTGCGTGCAGGTATGTTCATGGCTAACTTTTTTGTTTATGAACCGGTTGTAATTATTCTTTTTTTGTTTGGCTTCGTATATATAAAAAATACTCATTAAAATTGTTTATATGTATTAAAAAGATTTTTGTCTGACTAAGTTAAAACAGTCTGAAGTGTCTCCAAGACTACATTAAAAGTTGTAATTTTGAATCATAAATACATACGGCTAAAGAGACTGTCCGATACAAATTAACCAGTCAGTCTAGTCTTTTGTCTTATGCTTTTTTATGCTTTGCAACGAGCCAATTGTCACAAATAGGCAATGGGTATAGACTATAGACTGATTAATCGCATGTAGTTGGGAAGATATAACCTGTTCAAACCACTTACCTATACATGTAATATGAAGATAGATTTTTGGCTTTATTAGAGAAACTGTTATAACTAAAGATTTTTTTGTTTGCCAGATAATAGAACACTTAATGTATTTACAGCTTATTTAACATTCAACTTATAGTTACACTTTGTGTAGCTAACGTCAAACATTTTTTAATATTTTAGTTTAAGAGTTACCTACACGCAAATAAGCGCCAGGCGAAATTGGGAGCTTGTACTTATAACCCCTCTCCATCTCGGCTTTATCCAGAATATAGCCTTGAGGTCAATATCAACATTTTTTAGCAATAAAAAGTCAAATTTTACTAACTAATTGAGACTAAACCAATTCAAAGTCATGCATAAAAATTACTTTTCACTTATAAATGAACTGCAAAAAATTTCTTTATTAGAACTTAGTTCGAACGAAAGCTTTTGAATTCGAATACCATTGTTGTAAGTCAAGTATTTTAAAATAAATAAATCGGCTGCCAAACACTTTTCTTGAATATCATTTAGTGCTAAGCTATAAGTTTCGCTTGGGAATGAATGAATAAATGAATGAAAACTCCTATAAGTTTAAACATAGATAATTAATGGGCAGCCTTATCGCTTATAGCGCTTCTAGGCCACCCGGTGTCTAAAGAGATTTTAAAGAAGAATTATACATTTTTGGTGGTATACTAAACTATAAATAATATTCAAAACATAACTTTGGGTCAATTACAGTAACCTAGATCAGTGTAAATAGTAGAAAATCGTTAACGAAATTTATGCTGCTGGGAATCTTTTTCAGTTTTAGTTCAATAGGCAAACCATCGCACAGTTCAACACATCACATAAGCAAAATATATATACACTAGGAAAACTAGCGGTTTTATCTTACCTACAGGTAATTTACAGGAATCGTATTTAGTTGCTATAGGTATATAGCATAAAGCGAAAACTTTTTAATGGATTACGGCCTGTTACGTGGGTTTTGTGTGAGATAAATGGATTAACAGATGAAAAGCGACGCCCACTAATGAAAATCTGTATACAACGTAAGCAAAGGAATTACAATTGAAAATTACCAACTACCTATTTACATTTAATAATAACTAGATGTAACTGAAACAGATTTCCTGAATGCTAATACAAGTGTAGTTTATTTTTACTCATACAGCTAGTATATTTTAAGTTTTGTTAATTACATAGTTTAGGTTCAAGCCGTTTATTTTTCATAAAAATCGTGTGTGTTGGCTATAGTGACTGCTAGACAAGTAGGCATAATATATAAATAAGTATATTGCATTAAATATCAACCTTTCCCTTGATTTAGTGTTTGACATTCCTTCACAAAAATTGCTGCTTACAAGCTACACCATGAATTGGTATTGTTACGAGCTACAAGACTCTAATTAAAATACCGTTGGAATTACTATAGAGTTTATTAGAGCTGTACAAACACGTATAAAACAGGTACAAATATAACTGGATACAACCAGTGCAAAACTGCACGATCCAATAACACACGCAAGGTCCGTCACTATATCGCTCATCAAATCTACCTCTTGCTCGTATCGGAATCCTCGCTTGACTGCCCCTTTCCGCCTTAGGCCAACGCTCCATTCACACTATTCCCCAAATTCACTCTTCTTTCTATATCAGCGGTGTACCTTCCATCCTTGCTAAAAGCACATCCGAGATATACAAACTCATTCACTTGTTCCAGCATAACATCATCGACCATTATCCTTGCATTCGTACTGGTTGTTTATCTTTCAAACACCATGACCTTTGTTTTCTTCGCATTCAAACGTTTATATGAAATAATCTAAATAAATATATTTATTAACATTATATATAACTAGCATTTTATATTTAAAAAATAAGTGAATTTTTAATATATTGGAAATATTTATTTATAATGATATCACTGTAATTTGTCGCCAAAATCGGCCTTGGGACTCCTTTGAGCGTTTATCGCTATTTCCTATAGGATTTGGCCCCGAAGGCGCACTTGAAAATATACCCTCTATACATGACTTATAGACAGAGTGAATGAAGGCAACATTTGTTATTAAATTCTCAAGACAACGAATATTATAAAGGAAAAATGTATAATTAAATTAGGTAAAAGGACAAAGATAAGTGAAAAACGAAATTAAGGGTCTTTTCTCCCGTTTGCAGATAGCGGGATCGTGATTAAAATCCTCTGAACATTAAATGTTCATTCATTGTGTAATTTTAATCAACGTAGTGTACATAGCTTATTTGAAACTTATTAAAGTAATTAACTATCAGTGAAACAGCCATTTATTCGCACTGCATTCTGTTTAAATAGTTTTTTTTAAATTATTAAATGTGTAATGGACATTTTGCCTTTTCGGTATAGGTTTCCCACATGGCATAATATTAGTGTTGTTAATAACTGTAATAATAACGATAAACATATTTATATACAAATATAAATGTATGTATATTTTTTAGAGCTATGAATGTCAAAGAAGCAAGTGAGGTGTGTAAGAATAAGCCTGAATGGTGCTCTGTTGTTCGTGCCTACCCCGCAAGTGACCTGGCGTGAAGTTATGTAGGTATGTATGTGTATTTTTTATTTGCTATTAGTATATGGATATATGATTATGCATATTTTAAACTAAGCGCACTGAATACTGACCCACTATTAGAAACGTAAAAAACGTAAAATTATCTCCAGACACTTGTCTGGAAGAAATCGCTATTAGGGATAAGGCGACCGAAAAATAGTACTTATAATACTTCAATGGTTTTTAATTCTGATCTGTACTGTTTTCTTGTGTACAATACAGAATTCTTCTGTTCTATTCTATGTATTGGATATACACTAATGTAGCTATTATGTGGTGTTATTTTTAAAGCTATAAGCAAAATGTATTTGGTCACAGTCACTAACGCTAACATAATTCCAGATGGAGCAGCGACATAAAAAATGGTTATAAGTAATTGTATAAATTGCTGTTATTTTTGCAAAGTAGAAATTCTTGTACTATATTTAACAAATATCTTCATAACATAACTGGAATGCTATTCCCGAGCACTGGAATCGATTGCATAGAATATTTCCGCCTCTATAAAAGATACTCCTTTTGCACAATTAAAATTATTATAGCTCGGTTCCTACATTTTACTTATCATTCACTTGCCCTACCATGCATTGAATTTTGACATTACTTGTATGGACTTATGTCAAATTTTAACCGATAACTAAGGCAAATGAAAGTAAGATATAGCCTATAGGAACCGGGTCTAAGTTGGACTGAGTATGCTCGTTTTTAGCAGTTTGCAGAAATTATAATAGATATTTTAAAGAACTTTATGAATTAGATGGAAATCGTGAAAAAATAATGTCATGAAATTGGTAATAACGCCAAACGAAATTTCCGATTTCGTGATATTTATATTGAAATTTGAACATCATTTTAGTCTGCTTGCTATTGAAACGCTAGGACTGTGGGGTCCTGAGGCCATGAGCCTCTACGAAAATTTGTTAAAACGACACATTGGCTCTTATGGTGATCAAAAGGCTGTTGCCTACCTCGGGCAAGGGATCAGTATGGCTATCCAGCGAGGAAACTTATCCAGCCTTCTGGGCATCTTACCCAAAGAAGACGGTGATCTAGGCACAGTGTTCTGCTTTTAGTATTGTGGTACTATAAGTGTAATATAATACAACTAAGTTTCCTTTTATTGCATTAGTTTATAAAGTTGTTATCATCTTCCATCATCTTCATATTCCAAATTTGACTTCCTTTTGTCGGCTTCACTCTGAAAGCTCGGGGCTCGGTCCAACGTATTTGTTTGTCTGAGCCTAAACACTGTCTCCTAACACCGATCAGTGGTGACGGTGGCAATACTAAACATTGTGCTGACAACACAAAAATACCAATTGTGTATACTCAGGGGAGCGAACGCCACCCTAAATACTGTTGTTCGGGGGAAATTGCCCAATGCACTGCTTGCTTTATTATCAACAAAAAAAATCCCGAATATTTTCCCTCCTCCTGTATTTGTTTAGTAACTAATAGCGGAAACCCTTGCTTGAAAATTACGTCTCTGAACTTGAATAAGAACAAAATGTTTCGGGTGAACGAGGTCTATCTACTTGTTGCCATAGCAACACTCCCCTTGGCCTCGCATTTTTAGTAATTTATAATTTGATTGCACCAGCAGATTAGAATAAATTAAGTAGTAATTTATTGTTTTAATATAGGAGGTAAAATGTTTAGCAATATAACTTTCACGATGCGTATAGAATACATATTATTATGTATGTAGGAGTAAACAACTATTTCCGTGTTTGCTTTATTGGGTTCGTTGCTTTGAATTGATGTGTTGTCGGCAAATATACATGCTGTATGTTTAAACCAGTGTATATTGTATCTTTATTATGTGAGACATGTTACATTGTTGTTCTTGTTATTATATTAAAGGATTCCTAAACTAAAGTGATTAGTTAGTTTTCTGTAGATACTAGTGTTATTGTATTTTATTATCTGATGCGAACACTAGATTTTTCTTAAAGTCACATTAGTAATCATCGTTTTAATTATGACGGGAGAGCTTACAGTTCGAATAAATATCACCTAATTAATGTCTTATTGAAATGACTTTGTTGAGGAGGTAGCCATGTACCTCTTCAACTAAGTTAAATTCGGCGATGTTTAAGTCAGTAGTTGCAGTTTTTGGACGTCCCGAACGTTCATCGTTTCCCAAGCACTTACGGTCACGTTTAAATTCAGTTGCCCAAAATTTCACTGTGGAAAACGATGGTTCAGAATCCCCATACACAGAATCCAACTTTGATTTGCGTAGGCGTATTGCCTTTTAAAAACAAATATTCAATGACAGCTCGATACTCGATTTTGTCCATTTTCATAAAAACGACTCACATCAACTCACTCAAATACCCCCCAGGGGGTGCCGCCCTGGACTTGTCTCCGTCCAGGAAGCGGTACAAGGGGATGCGTCCCCGGGGCCCCGAGCGGCCACTGTCACATTGCCCCCCTTTACTCCGTGACAGTGGTGTCCCACCTTCTCCTCATCCTAGTATCCTTCACCTTTACTCCTTCCCACATACCACTTCCTATTCCTGGTTTCCCTATACGGGTTGTGTAGGTCGGGCGGCAGCCGCTACACCTAAAATCATAATTCGCCATATCACTTATGGATAGACTTAAAAGAACGCTGGGTATGGCTAGGGCGTCGCCGCAAAACGACGCGCAGGCACATCGCCCTACACCTGCGATAAGTGGGCAAGGGCTACCGTGTCAAGGGCGGGCACGGCTAACGACGCGAGTCCACATCCAGACCAGGAAACTTCGCTTCGCGACGTGGAATATTGGTACGCTGACCGGACGTGCAAGGGAGTTGGCCGAAGTACTCTCCAGGCGGAGGGTGGCCGTAGCGTTCCTGCAGGAGACTCGGTGGAAAGGCTGCAGGTCCCGGTTCATTGGGAATGGCTACAAGCTGATCTATACTGGTGCGCCTGGTGGGGAAAATGGGGTTGCTGTAGTGCTCTCCGAGGAGTTCCAGAACAACATTCTAGAGGTGAAACGCTTCAGCGACCGGCTTATGGTCGTGTCGGTTCTTATCGAAGGGGTTGTGACCCATTTGATAAGTGCCTACGCGCCACAGGCTGGTTGTAGCGACACTGATAGAATGAGGTTCTGGGATCACATCGGTGATGTACTGCGTAGCATCCCGTTATCACAGGGGGTCGTTTTGGGTGGTGATCTGAACGGTCATGTGGGTGAGAAGTGGGAGGAATTTGAGCGTGTTCACGGTGGCTTTGGATACGGAAGCCGTAACGCAGAGGGGGAAGATATCCTCCGAATGTGTGCGGCTGCCGATCTTGCCATCGCGAACACGTATTTCAAAAAGAAATCCGAACACTTAATCACCTACAAGAGCGGGAGGCATGCTACCCAGATCGACTACCTACTCACCAGGAGACACCACATCGGCAAAGAAGCCAACTGCAAGGTCATACCCGGAGAGAGTCTCACTGCACAACACCGTCTCCTTGTCATGGACCTCTGCGTGAAACCCAAAGACAAACCCGTTGAGCATTGTCGACGCCAAATTAGATGGTGGCTGCTTGATGAAGGCAAATCCCAGGAGTTCGCTTCAGCATCCGTCGAGATGTGTGTCGGAGCTGACAGCGAATTAGTCCAGAGCCACTGGGATAAGATCCAAGCAGCCATTACTAAAGCGGCAAATGCAGTGCTGGGTGTGTCTAAGGGTGGTCGCAAGTGTGACAAGGAAACTTGGTGGTGGAACGACACAGTCCAGAGGGAGGTTAGGGTGAAGAAAACCCTGTTTAAAAAGTGGCAAGCGTCCAGATCTCCTGAAGATCACGACGCATACAGGGCCGCAAAACGTGCCACTAAAAGAGCTGTAGCCAGAGCCAGACGTAACCACTTTCGATCGTTGTACGATAAGTTGGAATCGTCTGAGGGGCAGAAGCTCATTTATAAGTTGGCACGTTCCAGGATCAAAGCGGCACAGGACATTTCCAAGTGCCGCTGTGTTAAAGATCCTGGCGGCAACCTGTTATGCGAGGACCTCGCGGTGAAGGAGAGATGGCGCTCTTACTTCCACGAACTGCTAAATAAGCAGCACAAAGAGGTACAGCCACCGAACCTCCCTCCGAATCAAGGACTAGTGCCACCGATAACGCCTGATGAAGTCCATAGGGCTCTTCGCCGCATGCGGAATCGGAAAGCTGTCGGAGCCGATGGAGTCCCCATCGAAGCCTGGAAGGCGATGGGTCCTCGTGGTGTGGGCATTTTAACAAACCTTTTTAACCGCATACTCCTCACCGGGAACATCCCAAGCCAATGGAGACTAAGTGTTATCACTCCAGTCTTCAAAGGTAAGGGATCGGTGCAGGAGTGCGAAAACTACCGCGGAATAAAGGTAATGTCCCACACCATGAAGCTCTTTGAGCGCATAATCGACTCTCGGATCCGGCAGGAGTGCACTATCTCGGGATGTCAATATGGGTTTCGTCCTGGGCATGGAACCATGGACCCTGTTTTTGCCCTAAGGATCATCATGGAGAAATACAGGACGAAGAATACCCCTCTGCATTTCCTGTTTTTGGATCTGCAGAAGGCCTTCGACTGTGTTCCTCGCGTGATGATCTGGTGGGCACTGAGGTCCAAAGGGGTGCCAGAAACCTATATTGACATTATCCGAGATATGTACCAGGATTCTGATTCCATAGTTCGGACCGCTGTTGGCGACACTACACCTTTCCCCATTACTATAGGCGTGCACCAGGGATCGGTCCTTAGCCCGTTTCTGTTCAGCGTGATATTAGACGAAGTGTCAAACAGCATCAGAGATGCGCATGAGCAACCTCCATGGTTGCTCATGTATGCTGACGATATCGCGCTGGCAGATTCGGACAGGGGGCGTCTGGTGGGACGTGTAAATGCGTGGAAGAGGTCGTTAGAGAACGTCGGTTTGAAACTAAATGTGGCGAAGACTGAGTACTTGGCGTGCAACACTACAGATCCCACATCCGTGCGCATAGGCGAAGATACGGTCGAGCGCACGGATCAGTTTAAGTACTTGGGATCTGTCCTTAGTGCCTCCGGGGATATCGACCTCGACGTCAAGGCCCGTATCGCAGCAGCTTGGGCCAAGTGGCGTGAGGTGACAGGTGTCATTTGTGACCCCAAAATGCCGGTCAAATTAAAAGGACAGGTCTATAAATCCATCATTAGACCTGTCCTTTTGTATGGCAGTGAAGCGTGGCCAGTACTTGAGCGACACAAGCAAGAACTGCGTGTCACGGAGATGAATATGCTGCGATGGATGTGTGGAGTGACGCGGAAAGACCGGGTCAGAAACTCCCGCATCCGCGGCAGTCTTCATGTCCGTGACATAGCAGACAAACTGCAAGAGTGTCGCTTACGCTGGTACGGCCACGTTTTACGCAGACCGGCTAATTACGTGGGGAACAAATGTCTAGCCATGCCACCTCCGCCAGGTCCCGGTCGAAGGGGAAGGCCCAAGAAATGCTGGCTTGACGTCGTGAAGGATGACATGCGTGCCAATGGTCTCAAAACGGGGGATGCTGAAGACCGCGCGAAGTGGAGTAGAAAAAGTAGGAAAGCGGACCCTGGGCGTCGGAGTGAACGCTCCGAACGCAACCGGGATTTAACGCTCGGATGATGATGATGACATCAACTCACTCAAACGACTGTTATATAACAACTGCGAGTCCAAAACGGCTGAAACTTTGGTGAGTAACTGGCAACAGATGAACAACGAAATTCACTATATTTACGAGTACTGCTAATTTCATGTTGAGGTCGGAAACTTTCATAAGTTTGGAGCCCAGGTCCACAGAAAAACGGCTGTAGCTAATTTAACTGGAAGTTGGAAGAGTCATATTAAACAAAAGTTTACAGTTAAGTCGTGGTAGCGTAATGGTTAGCGCACGCGCCCCTAGATCAATGGGCGCGGGTTCGATCCTGACCGGAACGCATGCACCTCTTAGTCAGTTTTCTGATCTAATGTGCATATTGTTACAATTACCACGTGCTAAAAACGGTGAAGGAAAACATCGTGATGCAACCTGCACATCGAGATAACCGATGTGTCAAACCTGCCAAGCCGCCTTGGACAAGCGTGGCGGGTATACTGTCCGTTGCCCTATAATGGGAGGCCTAAGCCCAGCAGCGGGACATTTATGGGCTGACATTATTATTATATTATTTTATTAGTTTTGAAGATGTGCTTCATGTAAAGGTAGAGAAAAAGAGATGTATGGATTATGTGATGCATGATATGTGGTGGGACAGAGAACATATGTCATAATAGTGGAGTGTGGAAGGAAACAACATATCGTATCGACCCCAAATAATTGGGACGAGGTGAAGGAAAAAGACAGATTTTTAAACCTTGATATTTTAAGAATTATCTATCCCACAGTTCGTAAATTATATATATTAGAAGGGACGCCACAATGCTCATGATTTTGAAAGCATTTACCCATCTTATTTAAACTAATAAGTAAGAAAGTTATCAAGGAACATCGTTTGTTAAGATCTGTCTAATGATATCCCTACATATAAGTAGGGAGAATTGTATGTCGTATCGTTTTTTAATTTATCACAGGCCCCGCGAGCCAACTTTACACCGTAGTATAGCGGCATATATAAACTTTTACTGTAAATTTACCTTCGAGAAGGTTGGGATCTCGAGATATCTCTCTAACTCATCTTCAACTCAGTGGACGACTACTTGCCGGCATCCGCGATTTGAGCCGCGAGTTGCCTTCCCACCACTTACTTGTGGCCTCTCAATGAATTCCGATGGTCATCCCGGGCTTCTTCGTGGCCATCATTGTAGTTGGAGCTCGATAGTCATTTATCTTATTGTAATACATTTATAAATCTAAAATTAAGGTTGTCTCTCAAGCGTCAATAAACTACACTACCATATACATGCGTATACATTTTATACTTAAGTCATTCGGATCCCTTTCGCTACGCTACATCTTAAAATACCTTGGTATCAAGGTCTAATGACTAACAAATTCGCAGCATGATTTTGATCGAGCTCGTTTGATCGAGCTAAATACCATGGCTAATCTGAAATTCTTAAAAAACTACCAGATGAATTGCTTCAAACACGATTTGCCCCGGTCTTTAATTAGTCGTCACATATTTCCGTGTGTATATTAATTAACCTTTAGAAATACAAATCAAATATGTAAATTCTTTGATTTTTATCCGTTTTTAATTAACAGTTGTATATAAATGTGTTTTTATTTCACTTTCATAACTTAGCTATATTCGTGAAAATAATTAATTTAGAATATTAATTATAAACATAGTAAATCAGAAACGGTCTACTGTTGGGCTTGTTTTTAGGAAACTGGACGGTTTTAGAAACTTCATAGATAAGTATTCGAAATATATTTTGTATAAAATATGTTTTTTTTATATATTCGTTGTGGTGGCTTAAGAAGCCCTAATAAAACAACACCGTTTCCAATGTTTTTGTATAATATTATGTTTAATTGATACAGTTCAGTATAGATAAACAGTTAACAATTCAGTATACTCACAGTCGTTTTCAAAGGCGGATTGACTATTTTTACACAGGGAATTTCAATGTGCAGATTTTCTATAAGTAGATAGAATATACACACAGCAAGGTTCGAACCCGTCTAACTAAAGGTTATACAGGTACGTTAGCCAAGCTATGACGAATAATCTATTTACACTAATATTATAAAAGGTAAAGTTTGTGAATTTGGACGTTTGGGGTAATCGCTGTTACTACTCAACCTATTTTGAAATTTCTTTCAACAGTTCAAAGCTACATTATTCCCAAGTGACATAAGCTATATTAGACTAATGATATTTTTTCTTTTTTAATGATCCCCGGAGAAGTGGACATGGGAACGCCTGTCAAATATGTAACAGCAATAATGATTCACGCAAGAATTGCGCAAATCCTCGCACGAGGCATTGCGAGTGTTTTCCGTGTTTGTTTCCGTCTCATTGAATGTCATTTCATACAAGTAATTAACTTGAAATGTTACTTCTAAATGACTCCCTAGGTAACAATGTTGATCAATGTGGCTATGTAATGACATCACGCTCTCAGCTTTTGCTCAAATCTATTTATAGCCTCCAAGGGCTCTAGGTAAAATGCAAAAGAAACAAACGAAACTAATCACGTCGATTTCCTTGAGTTAAATTCTCATTGTATTGATAGATTCTAATTTAAATAAGAGATTTGCAAGAAACTCTTTGATGCCACCCGTAATCAGAAGGCTGTCTTATATTTCGCCCAACAAATAAGCATCGCCATACTATGTCGCCCAACAATTAAGCATCGCCATACAGCGTGGCAATGCAGCCAGCCTTCTGGGCACTTTCTTATCTGTCAGCGATTTGTTACACGATCTATAATAGCTTGTAATATTTATAACTTGGCTTATTTTTAGTTTTAAATTATATTTTTTAAAATTGTCAACAGAGGTAAATTTTCAAATATTATAAGTATTGAAAGAAATAACTGTAAATCAACACAGTTCGACATGAACTAGCAAATATAACCTTTACGTCCAAAGTGGTAATAATAAATTTTGTAAGAGGCCTGTCATTTTCCAAATATAAGAATAGCGTCCGACTAAAAGATGTCTTCGAATAGGTAATTGAGTAAAAGTCTATAAGACATGGACTAAAAGGAACGAGAACCCAATTTGCAAACTTTTCACCTTTAACATCCCTTTTAACCCCTTTCATGACTTCTAATGCATTTGGTGAATTCTGATACAAATTAGATAAAAGCGTTCTTTGTACCCATCTTAAAGCATTATCAGAATAAACGCGGCTTACGATTTACTCTATTATGTCAGCACAGGTATCTTTGTGAAAGTGCTTACCGCTTGCCAACCATAATGGAGATCTAGCTAGCAGAATGACTTGGCTAAAACAAAGGGATTACAAATTATAAAGGTATTTCACATTTTAGAACAATATTATAAATATTTAGAAACGTCTTATTAATGTACGGTACTTGTATTTTATAAGACATGAAATATATAAAAAAAGGAATTGATCTCAAAAGTAATTAAAAGTAAAATATTTTTTACAGTACTTGAAGTCGGTGTTCGCTAAAACAATAAAAAGTACTAAATATTATGTACATAAATTGGTAAAATGAAAAAATATAATAATTTTTATGTTTAACTTTGCTCTGATTTAAAATGTAAAAAATAGTTTAGTAACTTTTAAAGTTGGTTCATTTTTTTTTTCTAAACATTTTTATAATTGGTACATTTTTACCTATAAGTCAATTTAAACTACTGTATGTTATACTATTATTTACGTAACGCTATATCCGTATTTTAAATTTCCTGTATTCGCATGTCTAGGAATACGACCTAGATTCTAAAATTGTGTTTAAAATATGTAGATGTATTTATGGTTGTATTCTGCTCTGTGAAATAAATAAATAAATAAAACATACTAACGAATATGGTTAGACCTAGTAAAGCAACTTTTGGAACGAATGGACTGTTACATGAAAGCAATTCGTAAGTTCATAACTCGACTAATATCTTCGTTTGCCGTTAAAAGTTTAGTATGCACGACTTCCTTGTTTAAGTCCAGTCCAGTATATCCTGGGTCATTGTTAGGTGTCTATTTGTTTTGATATTTCCTGTTTTATCTTTGTAGAGCAAGGTCCAATAACAACGACATTTACAAGGGACCACTGTGAAACTATACTGAATCCGAAACAAAAGGAACTTCCTTACTTTAAGACTACAACTATTTAAAGATATTTTTATTTTATACATAAAAGGCAGATATAGAGTTTTCTATCAAACTGAGCAGTTTAACAACTTATGCAAAATTTAATACCAACGTTTTTTTTCTGAACGGCACCGCTCGAATGAATAATTCATGTAACATGGCGTCTATTGAACTGGAGCAAGCTTCCATGGGAAGCGGTTTTAAGCGTCTAAATTCGCTTGCATTGAACACAAACATTGTCCCGCAAAAAGCGTGTCACACTGTCTAGTTTAATGTGGGTAAAAATTTACGAGGTGGTGCAATCATTAATTCAGTTTTTATTTATTGGGACACCTCAAAATGTCAAAATAGAGGTGATGCATATTTCCTGTTACAATCTGATAAATTCGAATGAAATTTATTTAAGGAGTTCAATTAATTTTTATTTAAATATTATTTATAAGGCGAAATATTTGATTATCGATAATGGTCTCGCAGCACGAACAGGATTTAATGTTTTTGTTTTTACTTAATATAAGACACAGACATCTCGTTAATCCTTATTTTACTATTATATTACGTATGTTATGTTTCATCTGCGATCTCGCGATATAGTAAAATAGAGCTGCAACCCGGTGTTTGACAAACCGCTACTTTTTAATAATATGAAATTAACATTGTCTGGATATTTGTATGTATGGTCCACATATTTCTTTGGAACACAGATTTCTCGGCTTACTTTATCAGCTGGATAAATTTCGTAAACGAACTTTCCGTTGTTTACTCTGGTCTGGTTATCTTGGATCCACCCTAATGTTGTCTGTTGTCCCATAACGTAAGCGTAACTGGCTTATCTTAAGGCCACTTTTTCAATCATCAGATAAAAGTTATTTACAGGACATAATGCAACAGGTATTTTTTTTTTATTACAATTGTCTGAATATCGTTGAGTTATATGACTTTTGTATTCAGTGAATTTATAATTTAGTCAGTGGATAATTTTTTATCTGATAATTGAAAATTCGGCCCTTAGTGATTACAATGTGTGTCTATTGATAATTATATTCCCGTTACTTATTTTTTAAGACATAATTTAGGTAGGGCATTTGCCCGACTAGATGGCTACTACCCCCTGGTCTAAAGCATGTTGCCATAACAACCTTGAGTTGTGTTCCGGCATTAGTGACTAGTCTCCGCAGTTAAGAGAGCAGCAGCGCATTTGTAGCACCTTTGGTGTGCAAATGTCCATAGGCGATGGTAACCACTATCCATCAAGTGGGCTGTCTGCCTGTCTGCTGAACTCCTGCAGTAAAAAAAACAGGCAGAAGACCCGCCTGATGAAAAGCGGTTACCGTCAATTTGTAACACCAAAAGTGTTACGAATGTGCTTTAGCCGCTAAAGAGAGACTGGAACTGACCCATTAATGGGGTATATAACACAAAGTTGTTATGGCGTCATACTTTAGACCCGATATGGCACCGGACCGCCAAATACCTTAACCACTTGGCTGTTTATTGTTTTGTCTTCTCTTACGACAGGCCAGATGGTCGTAGAAAATTATATTCTTTCTCCGTTCCTGCACGGATAATACCGTTTATTATTAATGATCTCAGAAACGAAGTGATTATCTCAAATTTTGGTATATGAGTTGGTTGTATTTGTTATTTTTAAGAGCAGGGCTAAAAATAGGATATTTTATGCCGGAAATTAAATAGTTTTCTCGGGATACATTCGAAGAATATATAAGTGAGTCTAGAAAACCTTATCGTTCATATGAAGACGTTTACTAGTCTGTCAGTTTTGTTTTCATGTCGATATTGGCTATATTTCTGTTCGTCTGCGTAGGTTTCCCGTTTGCGGTCTTGATTTCCGGCGAAACAGGAAATTTCCGTTCGTTCAGAGTTCGCAGACCCTGTGTACTTTTTATTTCCGACTATTTCTCCATTTGCAATAAAGTTACGTAAGCAATCAAGGGTTAATTAAGGTTGTGTTTATACTTATAATGGAGTTATCATGGATCAATAATAATAAATAAAAATATTGATAACAGTTCATTCCAATAGCCCGATACCTTTTGTTTACATTTCCTACAATAGTCCTACATTGACCGGGCTTGTTTTGAGTACATCATTATATGGCTTGGACAGGGATAATTTCCGGTCATTGCCACGACATATTTAGATTAAAATTTTCAAGGGGTCCTTAAGTGTTGGCCTCAACATGGCTCTACGCAAGCCCTCCAAAAGTCCGGGCCATTTTTATGAGCCGTGGTCTTCAAGGACATATATGTATATAAATATGTTAAACCTCAGTGATTTTCTTCGGATGTTTGTTCCCTTTTCACTAATAATGAGCTTTTTGCGTGCTATTAGAGTGTAATAAATTGATCGTAATATAATTTGATATATACGAGGCAGACCAAAAAAAGATGGATGAATGGTGTGAAGGATGATATGATGATATGTAGTGTGACAGAAGATGTATCTCAGAGTAGAGGAGTGTGGCAGGAAAAGACATATTGTGCCACCCCATGTAATTGGCATATGGTGAAAGAAAAGAGAAAGAGAATATTAGTTGATATATACTAATGCTATATCAGAATGAAACGGTTAGTATTAAGCTAATCGTATTTCGTACGATGAGTGAGAGTTAGCTCATTTTCTCCCCTCCTCCTATCCGATGTTTCCTATCCAAGCCCCTATTCCAATCCCATATCCCATCCCCTCTATCTCGTTCTTCCTGTCTGGTATTTCATATCATTCCCCTATCCCATCTTAAATGCTAGCAACGTGTTGGTTCACCATGGTGTTGTCTATAGGCGAGGCTAACCATTTTCATGAACCAGGGTCCCTCTGCCTGTTTGTTATTTCGCAACGAAAAAACTTCGTTTACAGAGGACGGATACCTTCTTCTTCAGCCAGACCCTGTCCACTGCTGGACGCAAGCCTCCCCAAGTTTGCGCCACATATATACCTATAGCCAGGGCTTTTTGTGGGGGGCACGCTATGCCCTTAAAAGAATTTATCGAAAAATTGTCGTAAAAACTGAATTATAAAACAAAAATTATAGACTTACAACTTTCGACAATTAGCGTGCTCCCAAAATAGAAGTGACAAAAAAGGCCTGCCTAATAGCTATATTACATTTTAGTTGTCAAACAATTGGACCATAATCGAGTATAATCGACCTCATTACAGAAGATTAAGTGAAATAATGCTTTTTAAGAATAATGCTACATATAAAATATTATTGCAGTATTTGTGTAAAAATATCAACGTCCAGTTATACTTTCCGTTATATCTTGGAAACATACTGTCATTTCAACACCACCAATTCTCTTTTAATTTGGAATGTTTTCCCGTGTATATGACCATGTCATACAACTGTAAATTGACACTGAACAAGAAGCTTGTTAGAGTGGGGTATAATCGCGTTTCTGGCGAACGAACTGCTGACAACATAAAAAATAACAGGCCCATAAAAACGTACGACTCTTTGCTATAAGACTCTCGACTTTATTCAATAGATCAAGCGAGACATCGATGTAAAATTCAATTTGTATCTGTAAATTATAAAATCAATATAAACGAAATTTGATTGCTCTGTTAATTGGTTAGAGAGATTTGGATCGAAACAAAACGGAATCTGAATACGTAAGTTAAATCGATAAATCACGAGCAATAAAAGATATATGGATAGTTATCACAAGAAAGTAGATTGATTTGTATCCGTGGATATAATGAGCGGGTGCTGATTGGAAGACAGTAGTTCACATAAATCACAATAATCATATTTTTTTATAACGGAGGTTCAATATCTTTGATTAAAATTGGCGTTGTACCGCTATATGGCGATTTTTTTCCTAACCCGTACACATCAATAATGTGTAGATTTCAATAACATGTGAGGATTATGTATATCAATTTCTTTTTCATTTCGCGATATCAGTTCACTGGTTCGTTCAAACAACATCATATCAGTCGTCGATATTTTATTGGTTTTGTGCAAAGTGTAGCACTTTTGATATTACCGTCACTCATCTTGAAATGGGATCGAAGTTATATAGTGGTCGGAAAGCGAGACATCTCAACGAGCGGGATATATTCACCCTCCAAGGCTATGTCCACACAAGATAAATGGAATATATTAAACGTATTGAATTTACATAATTTCTATAAATTCGTAAGTAAGACGGATTGTATGATTATTTTGATTATCTTAGTGTGCTGGTTTCGTCACGATGTTTTTCATTGCCATTAGCATCTGTTCTAATTGTAAGTATCGTCAATCAGTGATTAAAGTTTACTAAGAGTTCCAAAAACTGGTTTGAATCTTCGTAGTAATCATGCGGCTCTTAGGTCCTTCAAGAAATTAAATGTAAATGTACAATCTTATACAAAATATGTCGTATTATTATTATTTTATATTTCTATGGTGTATAAAAAAACATATTGAATATAATCTCTATTAATCTTATACATAGGTATAGGAGAGGAGCAATTTATACAACGTTTATGTGAAATAAGGTGCCGTTATCACAGATTCCAAATTATGCTTTAGAAGTAATTTCAAAAAACACGTAACAAATTATTTGATGTTATATAATTTTTTTCATATAAAAGGAAACGGTAACGGATTTTCCTCATTTTTCCATTGAAGTCATCTATAAAGTAGGGGTGCGTATTGCTGACCTAGTTCGGTATCTCTGAGAGATCAGTCGAAAGGGTTTATGCTTTCAATATTTTGTATTCTTGTATATATGTGCACTTTACCAACATCTTACGTAATGCACTTTGGTTTATATTACACTGCATGAGAGTCCCAAGTAAACAAAACAGATTATAGGCACGTCCCATTTGTAACTTTAGAGAGATTAGCGAGCTGCTCACGCAACGTTCACCAACCTTCACAAGGTGGTCTAATCTGGTTCAGGGGGCTGGTATCCAATTTGCCGCCGCGATATTGTGGGGCTTCGACCGCAGCCCTCGTAATTGACACCGAAAGTAAAACCGCAACTTATAAAACAGAAACTGCTATCTGGCGACGAAACGCAATGTTAAAGCATTCCGCAGAATTACAACAATTTGCGCCGAGCGTTGAATGTTTGCGTGCGGCACTTGCGTCATTGCAAGACTTATTATTGCTGAACTTATAACCATTATAGCAAGTGTTTTATTATCTATCGATTCGATTAGAGTCGCTTCCAATAAAAGTAATGTAATTCACCAACTTGATAGTGTGGTCTTATAGGTTTAGTTTAGAAAGTTGGCATCTTGTCGATAGTGGCTATTCCGTGAACACTACATACTGCTACGATCGGCAGGTTATTCAAAGAGAAGACTCTATTCAATGGAACCTGATTTGGAAAAAAGCGCTTTGTGAGTTCGATCACGAAGAACCGGATTACTATGGCCACACTGGAAAACAAATCTACTACGATTTACGCACCGTAAACTCGTTACGCGTTCCAAATCAGACGAGTTCGTAGCTACGGATCTATATCGTTGGAAATTGTGACTTATTGCCGGGGGTGAGAGTTTAAATTGGATTTTATGGGGTATGTTAAGTACATTGCTGCGCGGCGAGAGAGAGGCGAGCTTACTGCCTATGGAGAGGTTCGCAGGTTCATTCGTAGGAAGTATCGTTATCACAGTTTCACAGTCGCTGTTCGGCATTCGGGCAGCGCGTTGGTCGCAGGGTGGCCTGTATTCCCCTCTCGGATATTACCGACTTCGGCGAGAAGTTTTGCGGAGATCGCGTGCTGATATTTCGCTAGCTTTGGGCTTTCCCGACACGTGACTGTTTACGAACACTGTAAAAGTGAAACTTCTTGATTGAAACGTGAAAACGGATTGTGTAAGGAATTTAAAATTGGTTGTTTGAGTGATTGAAGTGGGACAACCTTTTTTTCGAACATTGAAGACTTGTTTCTGACTCATTTCGATATCAGCGCAGTTTTGATGTGAAAAACTGTGACTCGATTATTGAAGCGCAGTGGAATCTTCCAGATACGGTGAGTTAAAAAGCTTATACATAATATTTATATTTATTACCATCTAGTATATTAAAAATTATTGCTGCTTTATAATGTTTCTAATTATAAAATTTTATTTATTTTATAAATTATATGATAATATTTTTTTATATATTATTTACTTACATGGGATATCGTTAATATAGATTAATGGCCGGTTCTTGTATCTTTCTATTCATTTACTTGCCTGACCGACGGTTAAATTTTGACATTACTTCTAGAGATTATGTCAATATTTAACAGATAGTAGGCCAAATAAACGGTAGGTAAGATATAGGAATCGGGCGTTAGGCAGGTCTTAATGACTAGTGAAGCTTTGAAAATTAAAACACGAATTTATTTTCATTCGTTAACAAGTATTACTTGTTAGTTACTACCATTTGTTTTAATGGACTGAAGATTTTATTGTGTACATATATATCTTCTTCTCATATTATCCTGAATTCCTTTCTTCAGTTTTATTTTTCAATCAAAAATTGAAATATAAACTACGTAATAGCTTCTAAATGACTAGCAGTAGGTACTCCTACTTATTCCTACTCCTTTTATAGCCTCTATTACCGAACAAAGAAACGAAACAATTGGCTGAAAGTCAAAAAGATTGGTGAAGGCTCCATTAATGCCAGCGTAACCTCTAAATATCTCACAGCTTCTACTGTAGCGTTGATTGTAAGATATGATACAACACTTAATAGCAAAAGATTTCTCTATTACATCTTATTTTACAATAAATACGATAGTTTCTAGTTTTTATACCGTATATTAGGCGTGAAAACCTAAGAAAACATAGGTCAGAAAACCTGAAGAAATCCTATAACACCTAACAGCCTCGCGGTCGACCCTAACGAAATTTCCTCAAAATATGAAAATATAAATTAGATTTTATACAATCAGATTTAATCTGTTTATATTATGTAATCAGGTCCAAGGTAGGCGTAAATCAAAGTTATTAATGTAAATTGCTTTTTAAACAACTTATAGCCTGGCGTATAATGGGGGAGGGCGGGCTCAAGTATTCATAAGGAAGAAAGTAAAAAAGGTAATATTATTAGGCAAGCGTTTCTGCAGTCTGTTCACTCGCCGGTGATTACTGTTTATAACGGATAATATAATTTTGAAGATAAGGAGGAGTGCTTTTAAGAATGGACTATTAGCATTAATAAAGGATGCCTGGATGTTATGATAATGACGGCCCTGCGGACAATTACGTCCAGTAGCGGCTTTTATGTGTGGCTTCTTTTACTGGCTCGAAATTTATATCACTGTTCACTTTTATGTTTAATAGCATTAGTAGAACTTCAATAATATGGCCACACATAAAAAAACGTCTTCAGTTAATTTCCTTGTCGAATTTTTTTAATTTATATTTCTTCATGGTACATCTCGCCGGATATGACAATATTAAATTAATTAATATTGTTACATACCGACAAAGAAATGCGCAGCTGCTTTATTACCCTTCCCGCATTCGGGGTTCTTTTGTTTACTTCGTATTTAAAAAATCAATTAGACAATAGGCTATCGTTATTGTTTTTGACTTTGTTGGCCGTTTGCAGGAATAATCTTCGAATAGTCGATCTTTTGTATTGTATAGTTAGTATAAAACAATGCCCAAACGGAGGGGTGGGACAGTCAAGCGAGGATTACGATAAGAGCAATACGTAGATTCGATGAGCGATATAGTGACACTATTTTTAATAATACTAGTGATATTTGTGCTTATTTTATACGTGTTTGTATAGTTCTAATAAATGCTATAGTAATTCCAACGACATTTTAATTCGAGTCCTGCGTAACTCGTAACAACATTAATTGATTATAATGAATAATTTACCATATAAATATATATAGGTATATCTAAATGCTTTATTTCTACAAGTATGACTTTGATCTGAAGGGAGCTTTCAGCCGAGGTTTTCTTTGCGCTGCAATCTGGTTCTTTCATTGCGAAGCTGGTAAATAAGCAGACGGCTTAATGGAAAGTGGTTACCAGGCTTTAAGAGGGGATAGGGGAGGGGAAATTCACTATGTAGTAAATTTACACTAGATCCGGCGGCGTCCACTCAAAAGGCAAGAATGGGGCGCAGGTTTAGGTTTAGTGGTGGAGTTGGGAACGACTAGTCCGAAGCCCCAAACACGTCTATTGCGGTGCTTCTCGCGGCATTTGGCCTTTCCCCCGAATGGCCCACATAGGTACGAAATATATTCCCCCTACGTTATCAAAAAAAATGGGAAGTGCTCTATCGGAAGTCTCAGTCATCGTACGAAACACGATTGTCTCAAGGCAATTGCTTTATGCCATTATTCTATAAAAGCCTGGGATCATACCTATCGAACCAGCCCTGGAAGCTATGATCAAGATAAACATTCCTGAATATCTATACCATGTCTGCTTAAGAAGGGCGTCATGTTTATGCAAGGTCGCCAACGTCTTGCTGTAAACGGTCATAAGCGGTGGGGGCAACTTTCCATCATTAGGACCATCTGCCTGTTTGCTTAAGGCAATTAAAAATATAGACATACATATGTTTAGCTTTACTTATATTGATATCAAAATATATATTTAACAACTTTGCGTCCGACTATTATTGTTGGTATAATAGGTCAGCAAAACTGAGTTCATTCTGTTATTTCTTTAACATCTATAAACGTCAGTCTTGTTTAACAATGTTCTGTTGCCTCTCTTTCTCGAGTTTAAAGTCAAAGCACCGTCTGACACATGGGTATAAAATGTATTTATTAAAAAATAACAAGACAAGAACATAACATTTTATGTAAAACGCAATAATGGAGATTATCTGTTTTACAGAAAGATATAAAATCTAATAAAGTCTATTGACACGGCTTATTAGTATGCATCGTACACCCGAGACCCGCTCCGCATCGAACAAGTGGATCTCATATTCCAACACACATACGTATCTGATTACTTACGTAAGAACATTTAGTTTGAAATGTGTTATGTAATTGATTTCAATATAGATTTTAAAACATACAGATTAGATCTTGACGTATTCACTTTTGCAACAACTTCATATTTATTTGGCGAGACGTCGAATGATACGTTAATCATTCAACGTATTGTATTGTGTATTATGTTATAATGTTTTATTTTATTTGAATTCTACAAATAAAATAAAACATGTATTCGTGCAGGAACGGAGAAAGAATACAATTTCCTGCGGCCGGGCGGCTTGTCGTAAGAGGCGACAAAACAACCCACAGCCTGATGCTAGGGTATTTGCTCGACTGGATAGAGACCACCCTTGGTCTAGAGTATGCAGCCATAACAACATTGAGTTGTGTTCCGGCATTAGTGACCAGGTTCTAGTCTCCCTTAAAGAGCAGTAGCGCATTTTGGTGTTGTAAATGTCCATAGGTGATGGTAACCGTTGACCATCAAGTGGGTCTGGCTGTCTGCTGAGCTCCTGCAATAAAAAAAACTCTCTAATGTGTATAATGATGTAGAGGTATATAATAACCTATATGAATTTTACACGCAAAATATCTTGTTTTTTTTTTGTAATCTATGTTGTTTTTGTATCATTTTCCTGTACCTGAAGGTAAATAAAGATTCCTTATTGTGTCACTCGTTCTTCAACCTGTACTACGCTGTTTGTTATCTCAGGAAGTTAAGACTAGATATGTATGTATGGTATTTGGTGCAAATTTAAGTCTCGTGTCGATCAATATTGAAAAGCTACCAAAACTTTAATTGTTACACGAGCTTTCGCTTATATTTATAAAGACTAGAATCAACAGAATGCCGTAATCAGGCAAACCTTCAATTGAGACGATAGTGTCCGGCGATTTGGACGAGATAAAAATAGCAGAATGAGGCCCATGTCCTTTTAACTCAGCCGGTACTTTAGGATCGCAAATCTAGTGCTGGTGCTGACTGACATAAAGGTCTTAACGTTATGAAGCCAAGGTTAAATCAAACTCTCATAATAACTACCCAGTAAATAAAAACTTAAAATTTTGAAGTTGAGCAATAACATTGAGTAGGTACGAAATTAAACAGTTTTTTTGTGAACATTTATTTGAAGTGAAACTTCTTTAGAAGAGTTAAGATTTGAAAGCGACACTAAAAATAGAGAAACAGAAATTTATAAGCCTAAGCCTGCGAGAGAATGAGATACGAGTTTTTTTATTGTGCCGCACAGATTACAGAGTCATTAAGATCGATGATCTAACATAGGTCCAATTTGGACCGTAATAAAACTGCTAATAATATTTTAGACTAAAACAGTGAAAAGTTGTAAGTGATACTACTAAGTTTATTTTGAACTATATTATGTTGATGTATGAAGGCTAAAGGAATTTGCATTTATAGTAATAAAAGTTAGAGAAGAATCATCTGTGTGTATATTCTCTGAAGTTTCACTTCTACTGCGTGTGAACTACACTGACATATTTTTTCATATTTTTATTTATCCTGAAGTGATGATGAAATAATAATTACTTACCTTGCGTTGTGGAATTTTTATGCTTACTTACATAGTATGCAGGGAATGGGTGTTAAAATGAGTTATTACTTATATTATGCGTAAATTAAATAAAAAAGACAAAAGTTATGTTTCTACGGTATACATAATTAATTTATGGTAATGCTTCGGCCGACGCGACGGTTAGCTTGAGTGCCCACTTATGGTTTCGAGTTCTTTTATCACTTTCCTTCATAAACATATTTGTATCTCATTTTCTTAATGAAGAAAATTTCATATATATTTCGTATTAGGTATAAGGATATCTCTACAAGTTTAGTCATCTATAATACCCGTCATCAGTGTAAATGGTTACAGAATTTTAAGTGTGTAAGACTCTTAAAAACTTCTTTATAAAAGTAAATAGTATTTAAAACCAAATACATATTTTATAATAAGATTTTCAATGAATATTAGAAGGTATAGTTACGTTTCTACATGATATTTAAAAAAATAATAATTTAAATATGTATATTTCATGTAAATTGTAGATATAAAATGTTTATTTTGATATAAAAGTATAGATTGTAAAAATAACTAGATTTTAATTAAAATTACTTTTTTATATAATTTTGTCAGTTTAGTAGATATGAAAATCGACTGTGACGTTAGTTTATTACGTCTTTCACGTAACTAACCAAATTACCCAGGCTTTTGGTATGCTTTCATGGCCCTTGTAAAGGCCAGCACGTGCAGGCCTTTATGAGAATTTCATGTAAATGTGGTATGACAATGACCGTTGAGCCTCTTGATGATTGAAGATGTATGATTAAAGAAATAAGTCT
Source organism: Dendrolimus punctatus (assembly GCA_012273795.1). Lineage (NCBI taxonomy): Eukaryota > Metazoa > Arthropoda > Insecta > Lepidoptera > Lasiocampidae > Dendrolimus > Dendrolimus punctatus. The sequence goes on from CM022539.1 coordinate 9,861,063, forward strand.
ATAATTTGAAAAATAATTAGATATAAAGCAAATTTGAAACGAAAGATTGTAGTCGGAAATTAGTCACATCATATTTTAAAAAGTTCATCAACTTGTCAGAGTAACAAAAATTATCTGTTGAAAGCAGGTTACAATCTGAGAATTTTGATGTGATGGAATACTATGAACAATTAAATTAGTTATTGTTTTGCATCTAACGAAACAATTGGTCAGTGTCGAGTCACCTTAACATTGAAAGTGGCACTCGAGATGGCCCGCTTCGATCTTTTAAGACTTAAATCAACTTCTGATGAAGGCACGCCCGGTTTTAGCTGCCATTTTTTGCTCATCAGTTTTTGCTGTCATCTACGAGACGGGTAATGAAGTGACTATAAAATGAGGTGTATTTCCTTATCATAGTGTGTCATTGTAACTGATACTTAATTTAAACGTGCTGTGTTATTGTGTATCAATGCTGAGCTCATTTTCGACTGTATGGAAACAATAAGAGATTCATATAAAATGTTATATTATTGTTAAATTGTGAATTTTCGTAGAACTCAATCCAATAAAACATGAATATGAAAAGCACTGGACTAAAATACTGGCTATATCAACATCTAAGATAAATTGCTTTTGTAACGCAATGTAATAAATATATAGAAGGCTCAAAGTAGTCCAAAACATTGTAATGAAAGAAAAAATATTCGGAATGAGTACATTTCCATATGGTTTGAAAATTTTCTGTATTTGTATATTCGCGCTTTTGCATCGAAAATACTGAATAGATTCTAATAAAACTTGACAACGAGGTAAACCACATACCAGCCTAGAGCATTAGGTACTACTTTTTTCTGAAACATGAAAAAATATTTCCGCGACAAGTAAGCCATAAGTACAAAGTCTTAACAACTAGTATGTTGTTTTTAATGTTTTATAACATAAATTTTACGATTAGTCGATGTCTCTAATAAAACGAATTGAACGATAATAAACACTGAAAAAAGTTTCGCAATCAAATTTTACCGTTGGTTCGCGGCGTATCATGGGAAATCCTGTGACACAATGAAATAATTCTCAAGGGATGGCATGAATGAAAATTTAAAGCGTAACGCAGATATCCAATAACGTTTACATATTGGCTGGGATAATTTGCGGACGGGCTTTTTTGTGCTCGGCTTTAGTGGTTAATGTTCACAACTTACTGCGAGCTTTATAATAAAACATAATTCCTTGTGGCTTGGCTACTGACAGTTGAGATTAATAACAGGGGAGTGAATGCTCGACGTATGCTTACATCATTTCTCTCTAGTATACTGCCTATTCGTAATTTCAAACGAATTTCAATTCAAACTAATTCTTGATAGAATTAATACTAAAATTGTTAGATTATTGTACTATTTTAATGAGTTTTTTACTTACAGAACAATAATGAGGGTAGTTTGTATCTATTACGCACTATCGGCTCGTTTCGTCATCGCTCGAATATAAAAGAGTGCAGACGACGAGATAACATTCTCACCATGTGCTCTGCATCAAGCAGCACATCCTCTCCACCTTCCAACGCGGCGGCCGAAGATCCTGGGCGACAGGGCAGTGTTTTCGACGTTGCCAAAGCTTTCGATAGGGTCTGGCACAACGCCTGATATACAAAATATATCAGCTCGGAGTGCCAGACCGACTTGTACTCACTCTATCGGACTTCCTCAAAACCGTAGATTCAGATTCCGAGTGGAGGGCACTCGCTCCTCCTCTCATACAATACATCTGTCATACATCTCATCGGGAGTCCCTCAGGCTCCGTGCTCCCCTCTCCACTGTACCCGATGCATGCACCCTCATGTCTAGCTTGCCCTATATATACGGATGATGACTTTTCAATGTTTTTATAAGAACTTAGGTAGGATAAAAACTTTTGAATGTTCGAAATTCGAAGAAAAATTATTTGTGGTCTGCGGGGGTTCAATGTAATCATGACTTTAATTTTAGTATCACCCCTTGAAATTGCAATTTGCAATACCGGTGATGTCATTCTATTCGTCACGGAGAAACATAAAAACTTCACCGCAGTTAACAACATTGCCTTAGTGATTAAAAAAGCCGAATGTTAAATTAGGTTTCGGTACGTGACTGTGTAATAAGAGGACTTTATCAGTTCCGATTTGGAGTTCCTGCGAACCCGATTGTTCTCATCGACTCTGCCTCGAATATATTACTATTGACCTCTATTATAGAAAGGGTAGAATTCATTTGACCCTTTCCCAAAACTTAGGGTGAAATGGATCCTCAAGAATGAAGGCAGTGATTAAGATCGTTCTTGATCCGCCGTTTCCGTCACTGCAATTGTTTGAACTAAAACAATAACTATTGTAGCTAGTCTTATATACCATATTACATCAGGGACTGCATTAGTTTCGTTACTGATATCTTTTTGTTACTTATGGGTTATTTTTTTTAATATTACACTTTTTTCTTACCTTATTTGTAAAATATAGGACATCTATTAGTAATTATGGTTTATCAGGACGCCGTGCAACATTTCTTTTAGTTCATTATTCTGTTAGTATATATTCCGAGAAACGTCTGCTGTATCAACTTTGGTATGTAAAGGATAATCAAGTTTTTTCGAAATTCAACTGATGTGTGCGTATACATATACTATATGTACATATATACACAGTATATACAAGTTTGTAGTAAATTAGTTAATAGGAAAACTGTAAAGAATATAATAGTCAAGTAATTTGATGGTTTCAAACAAACCCTTTCATGCATTTATATTAATTTCTCCATACATCTTTGCCTGTTTACTTTTCCATTATATTAATAGGAATATAAGGATGTATACTCCGTAAGAACTGTCCAGTTCTAAGATCATAAAAAGACATAAATGTCAAACCAGTTATTTATGCAAACAAGAAGGAGAGTTCAGATAATAATGAATGAATATGGTTGGGCATGTAGAGAGAATGGATAAAAGTAGAATCACAAAACAGGTATATGACAGTATTGTCAATGGTAGAGCTGTTGCCGGTAGACCGAGACGAACATACACATACCATGAACAAATATCAGAATTGATAAAAAAAGGTCAGGTAAAAAGCATTTCAAATAAACGCGCATGTATGAAGAGGATAATGAAAGTAGGTGAAGCGACAGTTGTTTGTCAGGATCGTCGCAAGTGGAGATCCATAGTCTCTGCCTATCCCCATGGGAAACAGGCGTGATTTTATGTATGTATGTATGAATGAATATAACAACAAAAATACTGAAAAAGCACTAACTAACAAACGAATCACCGTTATATAGTAAAAAAGTGGTCTCGTATGGTAAAACTCATTACTTATGAATGATGATTTCTTTACATTGCATGCATTTATGTGTAACATTGTTCTCCTTATGATACATTTTTAAATATAATTTTAAAATTAGACTGGCCTACCTCGGATAACGGATCAGTATGGCGATCCAGTGAAGTAACCTAGCGAGCTTTCTAGGAACCTTACCCATTGACTTCGATAACCTAGGCTCAGGAGTCTACTTACAGTCTAAGGGATTGTTGATAGAATACAATATAACTAATAATCATTTATTAATTAGGATTTTTTTTATTGTACTAGTTTATAATTTATGTATAGAAAAGAAACTTGAAAAGTGAAATTCTGTAATTAGATCGACAGTTTAAGACATTTTATACCAAGATATTTAAACATCATTAAATAGTGTTATTGATTGAAAAAATCATGTGTGTATTGTAACAAAATGATCTTCTGAAGAAAAACAATGTATATACGTACATAATATACCTCTATGTGAACTAGTGTTAGGAAACCGTGTTTATCGTGCAGGAACGGAAAGATACAATTCCTGCGCCGGCGGCCTGTCGTAAAGCGATAAAACAACCACAGCCAGTGTAGGCATTGCCCGACTGGATGGCGACCACCCTGTCTAGAGTATGCCGCCATAATAACCCTGTGTGTGTTCCGGCATTAGTGACCAGGTTCAGGCTCCTAAGAGAGCAGCAGCGCATTCGTAGCACCTTTGTTGCAATGTCCATAGCGATGTAACCTGTCCATCAGTGGCGTTGCCTGTCAGCTGATCTCCTGCAATAAAAAAAAAACTGGATGTTCCTCATAATAATGTAATATGAATTTATCGACGCGAACATATATCCTGTTCAGTATCCGAGCAGACACTTAGTTACACACAACTAATTAATGGCCACGTTGAGTGTAAACTACGGATATTTAACACCCCATATAACATAGAACGAGATATTTATGAGCTTACACTCTATGATACATAGTTCACTTAATATTACAATTAATCACTTTACGCTAACTTACTCTATCTCATTATACATACATTTACAACATGAATTAAGTGAATATCTAATTTTGAATATATCTATACTTTAGTTTTGTTTATGTTTATGTTAAACTGACAGCGTGCTGACAGTGAAGTAAATATCCAATCCAATTACCAATGTGCGAAACCCCGCTGAACGGATATACTGTCCGTACCTAAATCCGGAAACCTGAGATCAGCAGTGGGACACTAATAGGCTGATGTTGTTATATAGATTTTCTCTGTTTGTATAAAAATATTATTTTCAGAAACAACAATGTTATTTATACATTAGAATGTTTTGATACATACCCAAGATAATTTTCTGAATTCCATATAAGTAAAATAATATTTGTTTGACTTGGAAAGAAATATGTCTGGGTATCAAGTAAAATTATTATATATAGTATCTTACTTAAGTTTTCGCGGCTAATACACATTAGTATGTGTATTAGCCGCGATAACGTAGTAGTCTACGTTTTAACGGTTTTAAGATTGTTATTCCGACATTAAATAACTAAAATAACTAACTCATTAACACTTGACACCTTTGTCTTCTGTGATAACGGCTACCGAAAAGTGGCCGAAATGTAGGAATAAATATCAAATAAACTACCGCGTTTCAAACGGTTAAAACGTAATTTTCATAAAATTTTATTTTAGGTACAAATAGGTGTCATAAATAATCAATTAACATATTTTATCGTACAAAACGTTTTAACCTCCTGATATTGCATGAGAGTTAAAAGGAAGATAGGATGTCATATTTTCTAATATAAGTTTTACTTTAAATGTATGACTTTTATAAGTACTAGCGACCGCCCGGCTTCGCACGGGTGCAATGCTGATACAAATTAAATACACTACAGAAAAACTATGAACGTTGTTTATAAAACATAGCGGCCCGCTCCGACTTTGCACGGCATCACTACATAGAAACTCTAAATTAGCATGTTGCCTTAGTATATGATGCATGTATTATACATATAACCTTCCTTTGAATCACTCTATTATTGGAAAAAACACATCAAAATTCGTTGGGTAGTTTTAAGATTAAGCGCGCATAGGGATATAGGACAGAAAGGCGACTTGTTTATACTATGTAGTGATGATGATATGATGATAGTTTTTCAGTGCATATTAATTTGAAGTAATCTTTTGAGTTCCCTTAATTTTGACGAGTCAAACAGTTTATTAATAACTGAATAATTATAATTAATTTACATGTGATATATTATAATTAATATAATATAGTAATCACAGTGAAAACTGTACATTTTAATCCATGCGAAGTGATAAATGTTCGTGCACTATTTTTGTAATTCGTCTGTGTCATATTTCAAAAACTACTCAGTTCTTTTTGTGTAAAGTAGGTTTCGTTAAAGTTTAAGTCCTACCCCCAATATGATTCAATAATTTTCAAGAGAAACAGTTTATGAATAGACAGTTACTTTCTTATTTATAATGTTAGTACTGTACTGATTATAACTTATTCATAATTTTTATGATTTTTTAAAGCTTTAAAAACGAAGAGGAAAATAAATCATCTATTAAAACCTGCCCTTACGTGCGTCACTTTCTAATATCTAATTCAAGTAATTAATTACAATTATTACTATTAATTACATAAACCGGAAAAATATCTATATTGGAAGGCGCCAGTCGCTGGTATACGACATAACTCTCACTTTTTAACGAGTAGACAAGATTCTGTTTCTTGAAGTACATCTAACCTACGATCGTGACTGGTTCACTTTCAACATTTAAATGGGAGTAGGTTTATAACAACGTTTTCATGGTGATTCGATTACGAGTTCTGTTGCAAAAACTGCTGCAATACTTGTCACGAAGGACCCACTAGCTGCTTCGACCGTCACGGTTTTAACCAAAATATTTTCAACGTTGTTTTTTACGACATTCGTAACTTTTTTCATTACGTCATTTGAGTTTAAGGTCTGTTTTTAGGAATAAATAGTTATATATTAAGAATGGAACCCTTCTGAATTCATTATGTCCGACTATCCACCCTTATGTCCTGTATTAGATCTCTGTAGATAATAGAAGCACTATTGTATAGTTTAAATATAAATAACTTTTTATCAAATAATACAGTAGGTAAAAGTAATATACAAAAAACATTAGGGATAGCTTACTATATTCATGTCACTCCGGTTGAAAATTAATGCTCGCAAATTAGTATTGATTATTATTAGGTTTTTAAAACTAATAATTATATTTCGAAAAGACTTATATTCTACTAGGGTCGGCGCTCCTTAATTCTAACAAAGTGGGATTCATCAATCTCATCTAGCTTTTGAACTAGAAGTGGAAAACTATACAAAAGGTAAGCAAAAGTTAAATAATATTTTAAACAAAATTTGGTTACGAAGAGATGTACGCAATATTCTTTGAAAGATGGGGTGTTTTCAGTTACAAGTTCTTTTGGGTTCAGCAGCACGACAAATCAGTGAAAGTCCCATTATTCTCACTACAGAGTCCAGCACTGGATGTGGGCCGATAGGAACTCAACCTTGTTATTCAGTATTACCAGCCTTAACATTCTTGTATTTTATTTATGTCCTACCAAAAATAAAAGAAATAATATTCAAAATAATAAAAACTTAATTAAATTGGGAAGAACAGGAGCTCAAACTAGGTATGATGCTGTGTGTACTCCTGGCTCTCACTTGCCTATTGCTATACTAATGCCAGGCATTATAAGTTACAATATAAGAAAAAACGGTGTATGAGTGTGTGTCTAGGCATATTTTCATTTCACAACTGATAGCGATTTCTCAGTTTCTGAATAGTTTTGAGACTACAAGAATTTTCAAAAAAATTCTTGTTTCTTTTTAGATAAATGCTTATATAATTATTACAATAGGCAATAAGACAACGCCTAACGTGACTATGAATGGAATATGATTTATTCAAGTGATCTGTTAGTTGCGAAAGTAATACCTTACCTAATTGTTGAAACACATGAAAGCTGTCGTTACATACTTTTGTAAAAGCCGCCAAATAAATCCTTTGTTTCGAGTAGAGTGGTCACACGCATTACCTGATCAAGTGTTAAGAAACATTTCACGGTTTTTAGATAAAATAATTACAAATGTTGAAATGTCTATCTTTGGTTATTATTGATTTCTTTGAAATACATACAAAACAAAATGAACAATTGCATACAAGCAAACTAAGAAAAAATGCAATTTGTATCTATTGAGAGTTTAAAATATTTTTGGCACAATTTTTAATTGCAGTTTTAAAGTAATAATATTATAATAAGTGATGGAAAATCGTTATATTCTGGATAATTTATACTATGTCTTTCTTCGTCGTGGGAAAAAATCCTTAATAATTAAGTTACAACGAGTTATATATGTGTAAACCAATATTTGAAATGATAATCTGCCCAAATTAAAATGTGTTTCCTAATCACAAGGTACTACGAAGTCCAGAGACATCTCAATTTTACCTATTCTTAGGGACTTTTTTCGATTTACATTTTGCGTGTACTAGGTGTATATGTGCAGATATTATATTTTTACTAGCTGTCCCGGCAGACGTCGTCCTGCCCGGTAAAAAATAGGGGTTGATCTTAGAGGGTTGAAAATTTAGGGTTGTATGTATCTTTTAATGCTGTATCATAAAAAAATAGAAATTAAAAATTTTGTATAAAAAATAAATAAAAAATTTAGGGGTGGACTACCCCTAACATTTAGGGGGATGAAAAATAGATGTTGGCCGATTCTCATAGATACCGGATAAGCACAAAAAATTTCATCAAAATCGGTCAAGCCGTTTCGGAGGAGTATGGCAACGAAGACTGTGACACGAGAATTTTATATATTAGATGTTCCAAGAAACTATACTACTCATCCGAAGTATAGTTTGCTGACGCTTTTAAACCGTATTGTAATAGCGAATGTAATTATGTAGATGTTGATAGTCTTTGATTACAAACTAACATCAAAAGTATTTAGATTGTATTCACGCATGGCAACTAAACTGAGATCGAAGTGTAATGACGAGAACACTGTGGAGACAGGAGGACGGACCGTTAGTGGACGTGCCGGAATTTGCCACATAGGTACCGTTACGCCTCACACCGGTTCGAATAGAAGTTTGAGGCCTTGATAGACCTTCGAAAACAGACCATAGGTCATTTTAGATTCGATTTGGTTAGTATTTTGACCTCAAATTTGTATACGCCCCTGTGGTACGCTTTAATGGCATCAATTTATAATTTACGATTATCGTTGAAATATATTCAATCGAATATGGTGTTTTTGAAGTATCTCATTAATTTTTGACACAGCCAACATTAATTGTATATTTATGGTAGGTAAGATTATAATGACATCTCATATATGTTTTGAAAAGTTATTTGAATTTATATATGTATATATATTTGAATACGCTCATCTTCATAAATACCAGTCTATAATGAAAAAATGTTTTAACGTTACGTTGGCTCTTTATAAGGATAAGTTACGAACTATATTATCATAATAGAACTTATTATTATCATAATAGAGGTTTAATTTGTTAATGATTATTTTGTCAAAATATTAATGTTGATTCTAAAATGGAAGCAATTTTTTACATTACATCAAACTTCGCAATCTCTATCTTCCATCAGCTTAATTTCAGAGGTTAATTATAAAGAAATGCCTTACGCTTTTGTGTAAGGTTTGGATACTTGTGTTTTCTTTCTCATAACATTTCACATTTCGTTAGAATACGTTAACTTAAGTATATTTTTCAGTTCTTTCCTTCTCTTTCTCCAAGTTGTCTTCCAAATCCAAGTTGGATGTAATTATGCTATTATCCTTCCACCCATTATATGTATAGCTCATGATATTAATTTAATTGTTTCTTTGCAGATTCATTTCTTTGAAGTCCGACTACGGTATTTCTATAATGTTGAAGTTGGTATTTTTAAAAACAATTGCTGCAAAACCGATCTTTATTTAGTCTTTGACTTTATTCCCAAGGTCGCCATTAAACAACCGAATTACAAGATCTTTGTAAGCTAATTAATATTAAGATATGTATTAAAGAAAAAGCAATTTCCATTTTACATTTCTATATTTCAAATCCAACGACAAAATTATACAAGACAAATAAAACATTACGTACAAACATTGAAGTTACATTACAAGCATCATTATTTGAATTTGTTCAGGATCAGGAACTTCCAGATGGGCAGTTTCTTTTGGCTTTAGATAAATAATTTATAGACAATGATGCGTACCGAGTGGAGGCAATTCAAGTGTTTAAAATCCAAATTAAACGCGGCAGAAATCATGACCTAAGAATCAATTATATAATTAGATATCAAGAGAAAGAATTTCATCCGTACAGGAACGGAGAAAGAATACAATTTTCTCTGGCCAGGCGGCCTGTCGTAAGAGGTGACTAAATAACCCACAACCAGGTAGGGTGTTTGCCAGTCTGGATGGCTACCATCCCTGATTTATAGTATGCCGTTATAACAACCTTGACTCATGTTCCGGCATTAGTCACCAGGTTCCAGTCTCCTTTAAGAGAACAGCAGCGCATTTGTAACGCCTTTGGTCTTCTAAATGTCTATAGGCAATTGTAACCGCTTTCTATCAGGTAGGCCGTCTGCTTGTCTCCTGAACTCATACGATAAAAAAAGCAATTGGTATGAGCAGTCAGGAGAACTGGCGGTAGTGTTCTAGCTTATCTGCAATTGGTTTGTATGTTCCAAAATGTGTTTTTTTTCTGTAATGGCGTAATGCGTCGAGGCCTGTGTTCAAATCGGATCTATTAACACTAACGATGTCGGATCGGGTACCATTACCAACTGACCGTGAAAATTTGGCGTTTTCTCTGAGCACGAGCACTTTCAATGGAAGTCAGGTGTGACTTTCTTTCACAAAACGGTTCGGCCGTGACTAATTTAAAATCGGAAATGTGCAGTTGGACGTATTGGATTTTTTTTGTCTATGACGTTCAGTTTCGTTTAAGTTTTTCAAACTAATAGCTTTTGTATAGGACTATGCTCATTGAAGAGTTTCGTACGGGCAAACAATGACCACTATTTTACTCAATTGTTTCCGATAACCCAGAAAAAACATTGAAACGAAAATAGCTTATACTTCAAAAACTTATTAAATCTAATTTTCGTTGAAATAATTTATTTGTGATATTAATGCAAATGACAAACTATAATTTGTCATTCACTCAGAAATATTTTTTGAGTTTCATATCCTTTATTTTTTTGCGGAACTTTTGACCTTATAGGGCACATTTATTACTTTTTTTAATGTGTCAATTTCTCTTAGTGTGTACAAATAATATCTCTTAGACTTTTATATCAAACTTGGTATGTTTACAAATTCTCCAGCATTCTCTGTCTTAAATAACGAACGATTAAACATAAACATTCAAACAAGTTGTTAGTAGGAAAGTTGATTTATTCTGAATTCAAAGTATGAACTCCGCGTATCCACCAAAATAAAATACGAAATACTTTTGAGAGAAAAAATATCTATCAATACCAGTCTTTGATGTGCGAACGTGTCTGTTTTTAATGTGCGTACGTGTGGTGCCTCAATGTGGCACTTTACTGACTACTGGCTAAGGGTTTTTTGCTGACAGTAGAACACAGAAAATGTTACAAACTAAATTCTCTTTACTCGACAGAATTAGCTCTTTAGACTTCTGTAGTTTTCTTATACTATAGGGATCAATTCAAATGTAAGTATAATTAATAATAGGGAGAGGTACTGATGACTTTTATACTATACCTAGCTGGGCTCTCGACTTCGTCGGCGTGGAATTTTTTTCACGCAACCCTTAAACAAAGAAGCCGCAGTTACTCGTTGTAACAAAAGCTATCTGCCCGTCAAAATCAATCCAATCGTTTCAAAAATTAGCTAGAACATCTAGACAGACAGATAAATATATATATATATATATATATATATATATATATATATATATATATATATATATATATATATATATATATATATATATATATATATATATATATATATATTATATATTATTACCATCATCATCCGAGCGTTAAATCCCGGTTGCGTTCGGAGCGTTCACTCCGACGCCCAGGGTCCGCTTTCCTACTTTTCCTACTCCACTTCGCGCGGTCTTCAGCATCCCCCGTTTTGAGACCATTGGCACGCATGTCATCCTTCACGACGTCAAGCCAGCATTTCTTGGGCCTTCCCCTTCGACCGGGACCTGGCGGAGGCGGCATGGCTAGACATTTGTTCCCCACGTAATTAGCCGGTCTGCGTAAAACGTGGCCGTACCAGCGTAAGCGACACTCTTGCAGTTTGTCTGCTATGTCACGGACATGAAGACTGCCGCGGATGCGGGAGTTCCTGACCCGGTCTTTCCGCGTCACTCCACACATCCATCGCAGCATATTCATCTCCGTGACACGCAGCTCTTGCTTGTGTCGCTCAAGTACTGGCCACGCTTCACTGCCATACAAAAGGACAGGTCTAATGATGGATTTATAGACCTGGCCTTTTAATTTGACCGGCATTTTGGGGTCACAAATGACACCTGTTACCTCACGCCACTTGGCCCAAGCTGCTGTGATACGGGCCTTGACGTCGAGATCGATATCCCCGGACGCACTAAAGACAGATCCCAAGTACTTAAACTGATCCGTGCGCTCGACCGTATCTTCGCCTATGCGCACGGATGTGGGATCTGTAGTGTTGCAGGCCAAGTACTCAGTCTTCGCCACATTTAGTTTCAGACCACCGTTCTCTAGCGATCTCTTCCACGCATTTACACGTCCCACCAGGCGCCCCCTGTCCGAATCTGCCAGCGCGATATCATCAGCATACATGAGCAACCATGGAGGTTGCTCATGCGCATCTCTGATGCTGTTCGACACTTCGTCTAATATCACGCTGAACAGAAACGGACTAAGGACCGATCCCTGGTGCACGCCTACGGTAATGGGGAAGGGTGTGGTGTCGCCAACGGCGGTCCGAACTATGGAATCAGAATCACGGTACATATCCCGGACAATGTCAATATAGGCTTCTGGCACCCCTTTGGACCTCAGTGCCCACCAGATCATCACGCGAGGAACACAGTCGAAGGCCTTCTGCAGATCCAAAAACAGGAAATGCAGAGGCGTGTTCTTCGTCCTGTATTTCTCCATGATGATCCTTAGGGCAAAAACAGGGTCCATGGTTCCATGCCCAGGACGAAACCCATATTGACATCCCGAGATAGTGCACTCCTGCCGGATCCGAGAGTCGATTATGCGCTCAAAGAGCTTCATGGTGTGGGACATTACCTTTATTCCGCGGTAGTTTTCGCACTCCTGCACCGATCCCTTACCTTTGAAGACTGGGGTGATAACACTCAGTCTCCATTGGCTCGGGATGTTTCCGGTGAGGAGTATGCGGTTAAAAAGGTTTGTTAAAATGCCCACACCACGAGGACCCATCGCCTTCCAGGCTTCGGTGGGGACTCCATCGGCTCCGACAGCTTTCCGATTCCTCATGCGGCGAAGAGCCCTATGGACTTCTTCAGGCGTTATCGGTGGCACTAGTCCTTGATTCGGAGGGAGGTTCGGTAACTGTACCTCTTTGTGTTGCTTATTCAGCAACTCGTGGAAGTACGAGCGCCATCTCTCCTTCACCGCGAGGTCCTCGCATAACAGGTTACCGCCAGGATCCTTAACACAGCGGCACTTGGAAATGTCCTGTGCCGCTTTGATCCTGGAACGTGCCAACTTATAAATGAGCTTCTGCCCCTCAGACGATTCCAACTTATCGTACAACGATCGAAAGTGGTCTCGTCTGGCTCTGGCTACAGCTCTTTTGGTGGCACGTTTTGCGGCCCTGTATGCGTCGCGATCTTCAGGAGATCTGGACGCTTGCCACTTTTTGAAAAGGGTTTTCTTCACCCCAACCTCCCTCTGGACTGTGTCGTTCCACCACCAAGTCTCCTTGTCACACTTGCGTCCACCCTTAGACAAACCTAGCACTGCCTTTGCCGCTTTAGTAATGGCTGCCTGGATCTTGTCCCAGTGGCTCTGGACTAGTTCGCTCTCAGCTCCGACACATCTCTCGACGGATGCTGAAGCGAACTCCTGGGATTTACCTTCATCAAGCAGCCACCATCTAATTTGGCGTCGACAGTGCTCAACGGGTTTGTCTTTGGGTTTTAAGCAGAGATCCATGACAAGGAGACGGTGTTGTGCCGTGAGACTCTCTCCGGGTATGACCTTGCAGTTGGCTACTTTGCCGATGTGGTGTCTCCTGGTGAGTAGGTAGTCGATCTGGGTAGCATGCCTCCCGCTCTTGTAGGTGATTAAGTGTTCGGATTTCTTTTTGAAATACGTGTTCACGATGGCAAGATCGGCAGCCGCACACAATCGGAGGATGTCCTCCCCTTCTGCGTTGCGGCTTCCGTATCCAAAGCCACCGTGAACACGCTCAAATTCCTCCCACTTCTCACCCACATGACCGTTAAGATCACCACCCAAAACGACCCCCTGTGATAACGGGATGCCACGTAGCACATCCCCAATTTGGTCCCAAAACCTCATTCTATCAGTGTCGCTACAACCAGCCTGTGGTGCGTAGGCACTTATCAAATGGGTCACAACCCCTTCGATAAGAACCGACACGACCATAAGCCGGTCGCTGAAGCGTTTCACCTCCAGAATATTGTTTTGGAACTCCTCGGAGAGCACTACAGCAACCCCGTTTTCCCCACCAGGAGCACCCGTATAGATCAGCTTGTAGCCATTCCCAATGAACCGGGATCTGCAGCCTTTCCACCGAGTCTCCTGCAAGAACGCCACGCCCACCCTCCGCCTGGAGAGTACCTCAGCCAACTCCCTTGCACGTCCAGTCAGCGTGCCAATATTCCACGTCGCGAAGCGGAGTTTCCTAATTTGAGTGTGGACTCGCGTCGTTAGCCGTGCCCGCCCTTGACACGGTAGCCCTTGCCCACTTGTCGCAGGTGTAGGGCGATGTGCCTGCGCGTCGTTTTCCGGCGACGCCCTAACCATACCCAAAACATTCCTAGTACTGACCATAAATGATGTGGCGAGTATTGGTTTTAAATGTAGCGGCTGCCGCCCGACCTACACAACCTATATAGGGAAACCAGGAATGGATGGTGGTATGTGGGAAGGAGTAAAGATGGAGGATGCGGGGATGAGGAGAAGGGGGGACACTACTGTCACGGAGCAAAGGGAAAGTAACAGCGGCCGCGTCGAGGACCTCGGGCTCGCGTACCCGTGTGCACTATAAAATACCGGACAGGCATTTTACAGGCGGCACCCTCTGAGGGTATATTATATATTATTATATATTATTATATATATATTATATATATTATTATATATATATATGTGTATACAGTATAATAAGGTGAGGTACGAATAAGTACTGATAAAATATGACTTTTATACTAAATCACGTCGTTTCTTTGATATTTATTATGAAAGTGCTTTGTCGCCTAGCGGCTATGTCCCACGTCTCCGCTTAAATTAATAAATATATTACTCAAAAAAAGTTTTGTTTAAAATTATTTTTGAACTGATAGTTATTTTCTGTCTCTTATTTGTTTACAATACTTTGTGCTTCAATAATATACTCAAATATTTTTATTTAGAGTTAATTTTAAAAGTATGCTATTTATAGAAATCTATTTGTGTCGACTGTGTGTAGTATAATAAATATGTTTTCCCACATACTAAGAATTTGTTGAAGAAATAGTTATAAAGTTGTGTGCCTTTAAACTTGAAATGTGTAGTTAGTTACCTTGCCCTTTCTTTCCTCAAATTGCTTGAGGGCCAGACTAATAAATTTGCTACAATTAAACTTTTAAGGGTTAAGTTCTCAATACAATAGCACTGTTTTTGTTTATTTTATCATGTACTTAATAAATGTATTAACACTTAATAATAATTAACACTTTATCATACAATAAAGATGTTTTATGACTTATAGCTATTTATTATGAATAATAATAATAATAATAAGTTATTTTGTGAAGCAGGCGATGAAGGATCGTTTCTGTGAAGCAGGCGATGAAGGATCGTTTCTTTTCCCGCCTGAGAAAGGTCTTAACGAGCCTTCTCTCAGGTGGAAATAAGGTTCGAGCCTTCAACGCTTGGGTCATGCCAGCATTAGCATACTCCTTTGGCATACTAAGATGGACTCAAACTGAATTAGACGCCCTGGATAGACGGGTTCGTTGTTTACTGACAACACATAGGATGCACCACCCACGTTCGTCTGTGATGAGACTGTACATCCCACGGAAATGTGGAGGTAGGAGGTTTTTAAATACCAAAGACCTCCACAACCGTGAGGTGTACAATCTCAGAGAATATTTTCTCAA
This sequence comes from Dendrolimus punctatus, assembly GCA_012273795.1. Taxonomy (NCBI): domain Eukaryota; kingdom Metazoa; phylum Arthropoda; class Insecta; order Lepidoptera; family Lasiocampidae; genus Dendrolimus; species Dendrolimus punctatus. The sequence continues at coordinate 9,876,774 of CM022539.1, forward strand.
AGTAGGCGAAACAGCGGGTATACATCACGATATGGTGTCAGTAGACAAGGGGTTCACCCCGCTATCCCTAGCAAAACAGAACTGGCAGAAACCGTTGGTAATGAGTGCTTCTGATCGTATGGACGTATGGAAGAGCAAGGAGCTGCATGGCAGGTTCTATCAGGCTTTAACAGGGCCTGATGTGGACCTACCAGCCTCGGTGAACTGGCTACGTTTCGGTGACCTATTTGGGGAAACCGAAGGGTTTGTCTGTGCAATTATGGACGAGGTTATCAAGACGAACAACTACCGAAGGTACATTCTGAAGGACGGCACGCTTGACATATGTCGGGCGTGTCACCACCCTGGTGAGTCTCTCAGACATGTCACCTCCGGTTGTTCTCGTCTTGCTAACAGCGAGTACTTGCACAGGTATAACCTAGTAGCCAGGATCATCCATCAGCAACTTGCTCTTAAATACGGACTTGTCTCGTTGGAGGTACCTTATTACCAATACAAGCCCGAGCCAGTTCTTGACAATGGTCAATATCTGCTCTACTGGGACCGATCAATTATTACAGATAGGACTATTGTCGCCAATAAGCCTGATATTGTGATAGTTGATCGGTCTGCGAGACGTGCTATAATTGTAGATGTCGCGATTCCCCATGATGGTAACCTCGTGAAAGCCGAGAAAGAAAAACAAATAAAGTATATTGATCTCGCTCACGAGGTTACTGCCATGTGGAACTTGGACTCTACAATCATAGTACCGATAGTTGTGTCAGTGAATGGGTTAATAGCGAAGAGCCTTGACCGACACCTTGAAAGGCTCTCGCTTGGTACCTGGGTGAAGGGTCGGATGCAGAAAGCAGCCCTGCTGGACACGACCCGTATCGTGAGGAGGTTCCTATCTCTGGAACCTTAACCACCGGTAGCTTGGACCCTAGGCCCTGCTGCCGGCGGACATCGGTTTTTTACATTTTTTTTTAAATATATTTTTTTTATGTATGTATAAAGAAAAATGAAATAATTTGAAAATAAATAAATATGTGAAATAATAATAATATATATTTATATGTTTGAAGATTTATATGTTTTCATATATGATATCAAAATAAATTGACATTCACTTAATTCGTCATACAATATTTATAAATAAAACTACTATGTATGTATGTATTTAAAGATAAAAAATGGATTCCAGGTAACTGTCGGTGGGGAGCATTCCCTAAATGCTGGCCGCGTTTCAACGCTGTATGGCAGGCAGTGCTAATACGTTGTTGCAAAATATAGGCCAGCCTTCTGGCCACGCCAGACTTCTTTGTTTTATCATCTTCACTTGTTTAGTTATTGAAAACTTTTACCGTATGTAATGCCAAATTGCATACTAAAATATATTAGTCTCTGATTGAATAAAGGTTCTGATAAAATATTATATTACAATCTTCTATTCCATTTAGTTTCCATTTAGTAGTTCTTAGTCATCTATTGTATATATAAAATATTTTATTTTAAAATGAGTAAATTAGTATATGTGATAATAAGGATTGAATAATCGTTTCGGATAATGAAGCTAAGATATAAATGAATATATAAGCACCTTTAATTGAAGTGTAGTCATGTAAATTTTATGAATGATGTATTTCGTGAGCTATTCAGTTGTTTATTAAACAAATTGTATAAATGAGATTGTTAGCAAGATAATTTTATAAAATAATAGTATATTTAAGATCTTGTTTGAAATTTTAATATACGACCTTGACGTTCACTTCTAAGTATACGTAAAATAATGAACTTAGAACATCATGAATGATTCACTCGAGTTCCTTTCCATCGCTTTATACCTAATTGCAAAACATTCGAGTTAAATTCAATGATATCTTTCTTGCATATCATTGAATTTTAAGGTTATTACTTTGGGTGCATAAATGCAAAATATAGTTGTTTATCATTGTCTCAATCAGTTCTAATTATTTGTTGAAGACCTTTTGCAACATCATATTAATGATGAGAATAAGCAATGTGATGTTATGAAGATTTTGCAGACGAACAATTTAATTTTGGCAGTTATAATTTTATTGCCTGTTTTTTGTTTATTGGACTTAGAGCAGCTGTATAACATAGGGAAGAATGCGATTTACAAATAAGTGGTCAGCGTCCCACTGCCTATACCTATACCTACAGGTAGATGCGATGTTTAGTAAACTTGTTTTTTTTTAAACAATAACAGATACTTTATTAAAAATGTGTATTAAATTACTTAAGCATCAATAATAATTTTCTTCTTTCAAGTTTTTTCTTCTACTTTATGCTCGAGCGCGGTTCTCGGCATTTCTTCTTATGAGCCTGTAGAGATGATCCCAATGGTTGGAGGTGCGAGATGAAATACTGATACTCCACCGTCTCAAAGGAAGATCTCTCAGCGATACTGCTGCCATTCCTCGCAGGCCTAGGTCCATCAGTTATCGTTGAATTTGTGTATATATTCTTTGTACATTTCGGGACACTTTTGCGACCTCAATTATTGTACAGCATCATCTATTGGCTTATAAGTGTTCCACTACAAGACCATTGGCATACACCCCCATTTCTTTGAGCTTCTACGCTCGGCTACACAACGGTTCTCCAGAACATTTATTCTGCGTGAAACAACGATCTGGAGGGAACTTCCCACCGCGGTTCTCCCTCGATGCTATAACATGGGGATTATTCAGGAGGGCGTTATAAATTTTCGCAGAGCTAAGTCTGGTGTTGAAAACATCCATAGGTGATGGTATCCGCTTGCCATCAGGTGGAATATCTGTCTGTTTGTCTGCTATAGGCAATAAAAATATTTCATCAAGTCAGCATTTTCTGGCATTTCTACCTGGATTTGACGGAGTCGGCATGGCATAAGATTAGTTTCACACACTTAATGACAATGTCAATGTCAAATATTATAACCCTGAGTCTAATAGTTTTAGACAAAGATATTAATTTGTCAAAATGCATTCATAATAACGTTGACCTTACGTAGTTAAGAAAATAATCTCGTTAGTACAAATTGCGTCACTCTTTTTTTTCCTCTGTAACATTGTATGTATGTGTACATAAAGTGTGTACACTTGACTTTATAATTCCAAAGGCCAAGGTCGTGAAACGAGGCGTGTTATGTGGATGTCTTAAGCGTAGCTTTTAAAATTTCGTTTAAAAGTGATCGCCAAATTACCGAGTGCGTGATGAGGCGTAAAACCATTGGTGAGGTTAAGTTGCGTAAATTCTTTCCGTGCAGGAACGGAGAAAGAATACAATTTCCTGCGGCCCGGCGGCCTGTCGTAAGAGGCGACAAAACAACCCACAGCCAGGTGGTAGGGCATTTGCCCGACTGGATGGCTTCCACCCCTGGTCTAGAGTATGTCGCCATAACAACCTTGTGTTGTGTTCCGGCATTAGTGACCAGGTTCCAGGCTCCCTAAAGAGAGCAGCAGCGCATTCGTAGCACCTTTGGTGTTGCAAATGTCCATAGGCGATGGTAACCGCTGTCCATCAAGTGGGCCGTCTGCCTGTCTGCTGATCTCCTGCAATAAAAAAAAAAAAAAAAAAATTGCATAAATTGTGCCATCTATGGTTGTCATATTATTACATATAGCTCAGCTCATTTCATCGATGACTCTGATTGACTTCATGCTGTTATACATTATGAGTAATATAGAGGAAGAAGACTAGGATATACAATCGTCCAGTACCTACCTAATAAGCACTGAAAAGTTTCACATCATATTGTTTTTTCAAAAGAAGTTGTATTACCTATTTATTACTTTTTTGTACAAATTAATCATAAAAAAGTCCTTATAAATTTGTTTTTTTTAATACTTTGCAATATTCAATGCTTTGCAATATTCAGTACTTTGCAATATCCAACTGTTTTAGTTATGTGACTATAAATATTTCTTAAAGTTTATAGAAATTCCAATAAAATCAGCCCATGTTATTCATACCTTTGTACTAATCCTTATACAAATAATTTCGTATTCAAGCCTGTTTTAATACTTGTAGATTACTTTTTGAATTATTCAAATTGGACATTCCATTCAAAAGACATTACGAATTTTAAAACGTCAATCTAAACAAAACACTTGGCGCTGGAGTCGGGTTCTAGGATGTTGATGAGATTTTATGTGTTTGAGTGGGTCCCAGGATGGTATAAATTGACAATTGGATCCGGTAGGTAGCGGTAGAATCGGGTTCTAGTTTTTTTGGGTCGAGAACGTCTCTGGCACCGCTAGTTAGTGATAAAGCTAATTATAAAAGTCAATAAAGATGTTAAACATCGTTTGAAATAAAAATCTACATAGTTCTTAAGTGTTTGAGATTAGTACACATAATTAAAATTAGCTGTTTTAAGCGCGGCATTAATTTCATTTTTATTTTGACTTTTCGGCCACTTTTCAGTAGACGTGATTATTTAAATAATTAAAATGAGAAGAATGAAATTCAAGTAAATGCTGCGCTTAAAACCTAGTTGAAACGTAGTTTTAATTATAAAAAAATCTACGTTAAGAAGGTTACAAGAATGTACAGAGAAAGTGCACAAAACGTGTTAAGTATTGACTAAACTTGCGATTCCGCCTACAGCCCCTTTCACTCTTAACAAATCTTATGTAACGAGTAATTGCATACACTAATGTGTCTAATGACATGACAATTTCAAAGCAAAGAAACGTGAGCTTTACTATTCTCTAATATTGTTACGAGTTAGTATCATATACTTCCTATTTTCACTTTTTTGAGGCAATATACATATATCAACCTAGCTACATGTGTAGGATCGAAATATTAGAAATGTTAGTGTACAACTGTTATTTGCACAGAAATGCTTATGGCCTTACTTATAATCGTTCGTTAAATTTTAAGAAACTGTTCAGCAACTGATTATCGAAAATCTTACCCATAAACTCCTCTTAAGGATAAGAGGTGATGGTAAAGTAACTCATAAATAACTGTCGAATATAACCAACATCGAGAGGTAGTTTAAGTGACTGCTAAGAGACAAGATGGCAAGTTTTATTTTAAACAGCCATTGATTAGTGGCTTAACAGTCTCTTATTTAAGAGATGGCTAATCCTTTCTTAACGAGATTATTATAAGTAAGGCCCTAAGTGTTTACAGATATTTAGATACTGTAGAATTATAAGTAGTATTATGTTTGTTTATTGACGTTGTTGTTTTTACTATAGCAGCACTATGTATGTGGGCATATTAACGTATAATATTAACTTTGTTATGTATTTTTCAAAAAAATGTAATTCACTGTTAGAGGGCATTCTAAGTTCCGGCTGTACATTCAAATTTTTTTGAATAACTGGCCGTCATACACTAGCAGTTATTCGGCCCTTGCCTATAATAAGTAGGTAAAACATCGCTCCGCTGATTTTTTTGACTACCATCTTTCTGTGCGAGGCGACGGCCAATGTACAGCAGGGTAAGGGGCAGCCATTTTGAACACTCACTGTCAACGTTTCGACTACATCGCATCGTGCGCTCACCTGTTTTATTAAATTTAAATAATTATAATTACTGTACCAATAACTTTCAAAGACCTAATCTGTGTACAGTGGTAGCTCTAAAGTGAAACATAGTACCGTGCTCTGTCCGCGAGTTCCCGAGTGCAACCTGAACCGAGCCAGGAGAGGGCGATCTCAAGGTTGGTGGAGCTTCTGTTTTTATAGTGTAAGGATTTAGGTCATATCTCCGCTATACAGTCCACAGAAATCGAACCACTATAATCTGTGGGGTAGAGCATCCTAGCAGTTATTGTTTTATTTGCATAAAATGCTCATAATTTATACCGTTTGGGAATAGCGATAGAGTGGCGACTACCAGCACTGCCCATCTCTCCTCCAAACCGAACACTAGCGAATATTTTATGGGACGATTGTATTTCACGGGTGTGGTAAAAGCCGCGACACTGGCATGGCAATTTAGCTTAGTCTATTCAAATTAAAGAAAATAAATGTATTACAACGCTATTTCACAAAACAACATTATTGTTGGCAAATAATATTAACGCAAAATTTTATTAGAAATAAGTGCCATAAAGCTACATCTTACAACACCGGAGCAGTTTTCTAAATATAAAAACAAAATGTCATATGAAACGCAATAAGCGAAGGCAATGATCACGATAAACGAGTGTGCCCAACCTTAGGCGACAACTTGTAATTTAGACGCCTTTCACTTACATTTATGGGACATTGACTCTGATTCTAAAATCTTGTACATAAGTCACACCTAGCTTCCAGTTTTGATGTATCACGATAAACTTTCATAATTACATCGGTGTTATTTAACAATTGGATCTTGTCGAATGCGTTTTCACTAAGACCAAAACATAATAAGCTACATTTATTAGAATAGTTAGATTTATCTATATTAAATTAACTTGGTATATTGAATACAATCTAAACTAAATTATAGATAGGTATATAATATATAATTAAAATTAAACTATAAAATCTAGTGCCAGACCGCAGTCAATCGGAAAAGTTCCAAAAAGACTGGCCACATTACCTCGCTGTATCGCAACTATAATGCGTTGTCCGAGGAATAGACCAGTCTTTTGGTCACGTGAGACGTCTACCAGGCATTTCGCTATGTCTCGATAAAGTTTGTGCGCCTCAAGCCCCCATGGTCCCAGGGTCTCGACACAAAAAGCCATAAATATATGACTATTATCGCTACATTTATTATAATAGCGCGTTAACATAATAATAAGTACTAATCAAAATATTGTATAATAGTTTGGATATTTACGCTTTAGAAGTCGTAATTAATATTGTTTCCTATACTAAAACTTCTTAAACATTTTCTTAATGCTATTCTATACAGTAGATATATTATATTTTGTTCTGAAGACTTGTTTAAGATGTTATTGACATATTTAGGATTACGTAAAAAATCCAATTGTTGTGCCCATGACTTTGTTCACCTATGTTTGGCCATTACAAACATCTATGTTTATGTCTTCTGATCTCTGCATAATATTGAAATAAAACATACCGAAATATATATGATGACTAGCTGTCCCGGCAGACGTCGTCCTGCCCGGTAAAAAAATAATAAAAAAACATTAGGGGTGGACTACCCCTAACATTTAGGGGGATGAAAAATAGATGTTGTCCTATTCTCAGACCTACCTAATATGCACACAAAGTTTCATGAGAATCGGTCAAGCCGTTTCGGAGGAGTATGGCAACGAAAACTGTGACACGAGAATTTTATATATTAGATAACCCATTCTTAAACCCTATTTTTCTTTATTAAACTGCATTGTGCTGTTTCGGAGCCCATTGATGATAAACTTTTAGAACAAGAATGAAAGAGATAAATCTTATTTAGAACTACACAGAATGTAAATGTAATAAAAACACAGAGAGAAATTTCTGAATTGGCTCTATTTCGGTAGATTGCTGATTAAGTAGTGTAGCACCAATAGTTGTGTTTATTTTTCTTTTAGATAGAGAAAACATCTTAAAACTTTGATTAATAATAACATGGAAGAAGAATAATAATCGTTTTCAATTGCGCTATGATACTGAGTTGATTAAGAATGGCGTTATAAAAGTTCATAAAGACCGGCAGCGCGTAGGCAACCCCCCTGGTGGTGCAAACGTCTTATTATTTGTGTATAATAACTTCTTTTTCTAACGGTAAGCCGTTGTTCTGTGGAATTTATATTATTTATTTTTCTGCTAAAGTGTGAAATAGAGAAATATAAAGTAAGAGTGATTGAAGTATTTGAGGGTGATTTATAGATGCTAATTTCAATTTAAAATCGATGGCATCTAAATTCGGAACAGCAGTAAATTCGTGGCCGTTAATGGAATTTCCGCATCAGAGGCTGTAGCGGTGCGGCGCGCGTCCGGCGGGAATATACCAGGGGCACAATTCCGTTTCAATATCTTGGTGTACCAATTGCCATTGCGATAGTCTCAAAAATGCGTATTCTATTAAATTTACAATCTAATATCTTTTGAAGATCGCGACAAAATAATAGTAGAAAAAAGTTGGTATTACCACTAGCAGAAAAGGCGTTAGCGAAAATGATTATCAAAATTTTAAACATTTATTTTGTGACTTTTCGCTTATAATTATTTGTAAAGATAGAGTGGCTTGCCAAGGCATGCTAATGGAATTAAAAGAAAACTTAAATCAGTCAAACTCACTTGTAAAGATTACAACGTTCAATCGTGTTAAGGAGATTGAAAACTATTTCTTTGTTGGGTTTGAAAGTTACCCGTTGAGTGCTTAGAGATAATCGAATATATGACACGTCATAGCACGGTCGGTAGTCGCGGGCAACTGATTCGGGCCAATCCCGAGTTAAGTCCGTGTGTATTCGCTTACTCTCTAGGCAATCAATTTGCTATAATTTATTAACAAAACACACAGATAAATACAGAAATATTTTACATGTATATTTATATTATTTGTATTTAATTTTCTAATTTATTTATTTTATAGGCAACACCGAGCAGGCCGTTCGAAATATATCGTTAACACTACTACTTGAGGCGATAGTGTTTTGCGATTTTGACGATATAGTAATAGTAGAATTGGGCTCGTGGCCTTGCGTCGCGGCGTCACTGCCCCCCTCTGTAATCGTACAAGCACACCGTACACAACCCCAACCCTCATATTAATCCGATTAATTTCTAAAGGCACCTCACCCTTAAAAGGATCACAGACGATTTTTGCATGTGGTGTTTTGACGACCTTTTAACTTAACACCTTCCCCGCCCGAAGGGACACTGGTAATGAACTTTTTGTTGTAACAAGCTGTTTATATTAATGCATATCTATATTCGTAAGGGTCTGTATATCACCTACCAAATGTTTGTGGTGGAACAAGAAATTTGTATTTCTCTTTCTTTTACGTTACACCCGAGATTATAGGAGTGTGAGCGCCTGTGCCACGCAGATGTAGCCAAAGGTCTATTGCGCTTTTTTTTCTTTTTTTTATAGGCAAACAGGCAGACGGCCCACATGATGAAAAGTGGTTACCAAAGTGAGATAGAGAGCTTAACTAATTTATATTGTATTCTATTTAAATGTTATCATTTAGGACTAAGTAATAAGTACAATACTGAGCTTAGGTCACCGTCTCATATAGGAAACGTGTACGTTTCGATAAATATTAATCAAATTCATAACTAAAATATGAATTAAATTTTAAATTAGACACTGGTTCATAAATGCTAAAAAATAATTTGATGGTAATATTAGTGTGCTATACGAAGTAAAAACGAACCCGCTAATGACGGCAAACATTGTTAATATTATTTTTATTAAGATTCCATTGTGCAAAATAAATTGAAAGCTGGTCAGCGGGAAACATCCAACTAAAAAGCGGATAACTCGTTAACTACGGAACAGTTCAAATAGCAATGATCACGCCATGTGTTCAGTAAATCGATTGTATAAACATCGAGTTCCAATCATAGTTTCCAAATCTGAACATAACACACGGAGTTCAAATAAAGATATCCACATTCATTTCGAATCAGTGCACAGCGCTCTGGTTTGCTTGGTTTTAATCAAAAGTTTCGATTGAACTGCCAACGGGTCGGCAGAGTGCAAGTGCGGAGCGCACTTGGGGTTCACGGCAACGGGGCTATGATCGAACTTTAATGATTGCATCCCAAAATGTGTGTTCAATCTAATGCGTATTTGCACGTTCATAATTGTTGAAAGTTCCAATGCGGTATGGTACGCTGTTGGAGTCTGGTTGAATCTCATCGTTCTCCCCAGAGACAAATCTAACTCATTATAAGTTAGGCGTGCTAGTTCGTAGTGACTTGTCATAGCGCACTTACTGCAACTCTTAAGAGTAAATTTCACAGTCGGCTGTCATGCTAAAATGGGTTAGTATAATAATTATACTACTATTAATTATCAAAATTAATGAATAGTAAGTAGCTCTTTAGTTTAGCTCTTTCGGATTCCGCAGTCAAATAGCAAAAACAGAATGCTATAATTTTTAAAGTGAAACTTCTATATGAACAAGGGGTCTTAGGATTTTGTTCCAACCATCTATTTCTCTGTATTATGACGCAATGAAATATTGAAGGAAAGAATCTGACAATAACTGAAAATTAAGTAGCCACATGTACTACATGTAACTGGGGATGTTAAAAGGATAGAGCACAGATGCGTGGAGGGTGTCGTTGGAAAAGTCTTTAAAGCCAATTTCGTCATGTGAAAGTCATATTTTTGTTTCAGTCAGTAGAATGATTCCTTTCTGGAATCTTCCTTGCATATTATTATTTAATTTGAGACCGTAACGAGAAATACATAAAGAGATTGTTTGATACAACATTGTATTAAAATGTAAATAACAGTTAGTAGATGTTGGATTTCTTTGACTTAAAAGACGACTGTGAACTATACTATCGAGGTCTTTAAGGCAGTCTTTAATAATGAGTAAAAGGAAGGCTGCAGTAACAGTGGGGCTACTAGTTGCAATGCAGAAATAGAGGACAATATATGTAAGAATCTTTATTAATGTACAATAGTAGTACCTACAGTGTTCACGTTACACAGTGACACAAAGAAATTTACAAAGAAGCTTTCACTGAAAACCGAAGGTAAATCTCCATGGTCCCAAACCCACATTTAAGTGAAATAGAAATAAATTGTACGCAAAGTGGGAGAGTCGCTCAAATTAAGCACCTGAATAAATTGTGTGATAATCCGAAACAGTCTTTTAATGCTTTAAAGAACCGACGCGGACGGCGGGACTGAAAAGAATAAACGAATGAGATAATGATTACTCTCATTTCATTACTTCTCCTTGATCCTGTAATTGAGGAAATAGGGTCGAAGTGTGATAAGAGAGAGTATCGGGTGTTATCGAGGTGGTCCCATTAGAGACCTCTTAATCGTATTTAACGCCTTTATCACCTGAGGGTGTGCAATGAGCCGTGGCGGCCCAACGTAAGGTGCACGATTTCCGGCCAGTCTTACTTAATTACCTCCTCTGCACAATACGCTCTCTTAATTCCGTGAAAAATAAGCCTCTATTTATTACCTTATTAAACATTATTTGTTATTTTTATCTACTAGCTCTTGCTCGCTTCACTTACGTTAACAAGGGATATGTATGCCATGACGTGAGCATGTTATAATTCTAAGAAATTCGAACTCAGTATTTAATTTAAATTTCGTAATTATAAATACACGTAACGCCATTCAACGAAACGAAGGTGGAACTAACAACGAGAGTAACAATTTAAAACTATATTGTCACTATCATTGCCATGTAAGGGCATTGAACGGTGGCGCATATAAAATGCGGTCGGAACGCTATCTCTTCAGTTATATTTGTCTATCGAAACGTCATAAACAAACAAACTAACATTCGCATTTATCATATTAACTATAGTTAAGATTTAATTATTTTTCCAAAATTTACATTTTTTAAATATACATCGTCAAAATATTTTAAATATTTATTAAGTAAAAAATATTGAGCCAAGCTACTGGTAGTTAGGGCTCCAGGAACAGGAACTGCCTTCAGATTAGTAGACCAGGAGTGCCGTTTTCTGAATTTAGACCTTCACTCAGCAATAGCTTCTCTAACTAGGTGTTATTATTACTTCTGGTGGTTATTTTGAAAGTGGTTTAGTTTAGTTGTTTGAATATTGATTATTTCTCCTTTATAATTTTGGCAAAGTAAGTACACATATTTTGATATACATATATATGAGTACATCCGTCCTTATTTGTTTTCCATGCAGGAACGAAGAAAGAATACAATTTCCTGCCGCCGGGCGGCCTGTCGTAAGAGGCGACAAAATAACTCACAGCCAGTTAGGTGTAGTGGCTGTGAGTTAATTTGTCTGAATATCCTACCGGGTATTAACTCGTCTGCATAGCTACCACCCCCGATCTAGAGTATGCCGCCATAACAGCCTTGAGATGTTTTCCGGCATTAGTAGTCAGGTTCCAGTATAGAGAGCAGCAGAACATTGGTAGCACTTTAGGTGTTTCAAATATCCATAGGCGGTGATAACCGTTATGCGTCAGGTCGTCTGCCTGTCTTCTGAACTCAGGCAATATAAAAAAAATATATTTATCTTTTACACGAGGAGATTCTAACGGGATATGGACTCAAAATTTACGTGAACTAATCTGTAACGCAAACATTTAGTTTATAATACGTGTTTAAAAAAAGAATCCGTAGACATAATAATAATAATAATCGGCAGACAAACACACATATTGTATATCCCCAAATTAAGCAAGTTACGCTTGTGTTATGGGTAATACAGAATTGACCACTCTGGGCCGATCCCAGACACCCAGACCATGGTAAATAACGGAGAAAAGACGTTTCCGAGATTTACTATACCAGGAATCGAGCCCGGAGCCTTTGGGTTGCAGTGAGGCAGGCCGGCAAAGGCTTAGCCCGCTCAACCACAGAGGCCGTCGACGTAGAATCCTCATCACCCCAAACAAGGGGTTAGGTTAATTCATTAGTCTCTATTCTTTTAATTATTTTTTATCTAATTTGCACTCCACCTGCATTGCATTTCGTGACACTTCATCACCTGGATCGTCTGGCAAAGGTCGCTTAAAGTCGATAAGACCACCATTATTTCAATTTTTAGCTGTAACTAATACTGACATACTAAAAAGCTTTCTTACTATCTGTCTTACGGATCCATATAAATGCTGTTTTCAAATATTTTGTGTCGTATTCAAAATATCAAATCAAGCATTCGATGGTTATGTTTTTTTTTATTCATGTTTTGCTGTTTTCCTTTTTGCTGAAACTGCGGGCAGAGTTCATAATGTACAAAACATTAGCGTGGCCTACTTTGTCTGAAAGCTTTCAGGGCTTTTCGACTCATTATGTGTTAACGTCGTCAGGTATGGAAGCTTAATAGTACGTTGTAGCAATTAGCATTTGTATAACTAGCTACTACGAGTAATTTGTGAATGCATGTTTGCGGACATAACTGATAAATATACTGGATTCTCCAAATGTTTCTTGCCGAATATGTACTAAATAAGGTATTAAGATCAAGTTTTCATGTATTATGTTTCCGTATGTTATATATACAACAATACATATTGTCACGCCTATTTCTCAGAGGGGCAGGTAGATACGATGGATCTCCACTTGCTGTTATCATTTATACACATGCGATGGGTAGTAGATCTACAACACAACGTATTTCTGATTTCACTATTCAGATACAAGTGGCCACCCATATACGGACATAAATATAAACGGAACGTGTATAGGCGTTCGTTTAGTGACCAACTAAGTGCTTTGTGACTTGTCTGATCACCATATTGTTGCGATACCGCACTCGGCAACCCAAATAATTCTTTGGATCCGGAAACACTTGTTTGTCAATCGCTAATTCCTTTGTGTTTATGGTCGGCCTTCGAATTCGACATTATTAACCATTTTTATTTTTATAAGTTCGGTGCACGTTCTTAAACGCCATGGCTGTATCGGAATAAGCTTAAAAGTTTTAAATTTGATGAATGCATCGGTCCATGACTATTTTGCGAATACATAAAGTTGGCCCGTTGAGACGGAGTTATTAAGATATAAGGCGTATATTCGGAATAGGAATGTCTCGGTGACCGACCTTTCACGTTTTATGGTAAAACGATCTTTTGCTTTACTGTCTGGACTTATTGTAGTTGGTTGTTTTTGCAAAAACTGTGAATTACGAGAGGGTACTTCTATTAAAGTTTGTATTTGACATTCAATTTCGAATCACGCAAATTCGTAACAATATTAATTCGTTGAGAACCGCGTTTAATTAAGCAACAACTAATTTAAATTTACTACCTATAAGTATAAACTCATTGAACTATGAAGACCCTTTTTATTTTATGGCAGGTTTCAATAAATATTCGTTATTAAAATTAATCTCTTAGAAATGTTTTCTGAACATGGCCTGGAGCAGAGAAAGCTTGTTCACAGTGAAAACCGCAAAAATGCCAACAGGCCACTTTCCTATGCACCGAGATTTATAGAGCCATGCATGTGCCAGACTGGTTTAGGCCCGGCCAGTATATTGCTTCACGACCACATGTCCGTGTTTATCGTATCCGGGGTTAACTCTCACTTATTTACATAACATTATAAGTATTATGTTGTTACATATTAGAGTGCACAAATAATACGACGAGCTGGCAAAGTGGTAGACGGCCCAACTAATTAAAAGTGAAATACCAATGTAATGGTAAACGTTTGCAACACTAGGGGGTTTTTTTTGAGGCGGAGGAAATGCATTTCGTGCACTACCGGGGCCGTTGCTAGTTACTAATTTTTGTAATGTTTTGCTGTTGTAAAACGTGTATGGTAATTTTTATGCTTTGCTTAGCACCGACTTCACAAAATTTAATTTCTTGCTTGTTAGTTAATCTTGAAGTCGGTTTTTTTGTCAGAATTTTTTTATTTTACATTTTGAAGTTACATATATGGTATCCCTAATAAGGTTGCTTCTTGAATATGAAAACAATAGCTGATGAAACGGTAGAGTATTTATAAAAGGTTGTTGAGCGCAGCTCGAAGGTAAATTATGTGCACTTAGAACTTCCAAATTTTGCTAAATGTACATCAGTTGTTTCTGGGACACGTCGGACGCAGCCGCGGCGCGAGTCGTGCATTTTGATTTACAAAAAACCAATTCTCGTCGACCTTCGGCCGGCTCTCGCAACCCATTACTATTCGTTGTTTTAAAAGTCCGATTGATCTAATTGATTGACTAAAATTGTTTAATTTAATAATTACACCCATGGCTGGTCTCACCAGGCAGCATTTTCGTTTGGATCCAAACTCCGATCGTCGACGTTTTCTAATTATGACAGATCTCATAACTAAATTTACGCGGTCGTGCTCTTTATCGATAGCGATTTCCATTGTACGCTTCCCTAATCCTAGAGGTACCTATTCATTTTATGGTTTTCATAAACCTAGGAATATCTTTTCTATACGTTTTCTTTTCGATTTTGAGTAATTTTCTTCTATACCTTTGGAATGAAATTTACATGGATATATTTGAAGCAGTCAAACTATACCGAATCGAATTCAAAAATGAAAATCGGACTCAGTTCAGAAACAAAAAGTTACAGACGTCAATCACTACAACGTTTCTACTTGATTTCAATGATTTATTGCTATATCTTCGGAATTCAAGACTATATTATATGGGATCATTATGAAATTATAATGAATGGAACGCAAAACAATGACTGAAATCGGTTCAGAACCAAAAAAGGTACGGCTGAAAGTCCGCAAAAAATTCAATATCATATCAAGGATTATTCTGTATATAAAATAATATCAGAATATTTGTTAAAATTAGCAAGGAATTCGAGGTGGATATTATGGTATAATAACAGTGCATTGTGGCAAACCAACCTCACCGCAGCCGTGCGCCTGGTTTCGACACTTGCATTGAAAGTTCACGCTATGTGGGACACGAGACAGCAGGTACATAGGTCTTGCATAGCTCAAAATTAGTCTTACTATAAGCTAAGAATTTAAATATTTTAAAAGTAGCATTGAATAGAGAGCTTTTAGCGTAATTGTTTCAATTTATTCAAGATATTAAAAATCCTAAAATGGTCTTTTGTTCTGTGGACATATAATAATAATATTATTATATTGTTACGACCTAGACGCCGACAAAAACAAATTCACACATGCATACCTGTAAAAACACATTTATTGCCTTTCGGCATTTGGACTTCTTTTGTTTACTTATTTATTGACATGCGTTTACTAATTATTCTAGAGAACAGTCCATTGTTGTATTGTAGTCTTTTATGGCAGTCATTAGCCAGGTGTCTCGAATTTAAAGTAAAACTGATTCTAGGAAACTCAGTCCAAGCGGGCGAGCAGATATATTGCATCTGTGCAGTATAAAGCAATGCCCCAATTGAGGGACGAGCAGTCGAGCGATAGCCATAAACGTGGCGAGACTGGTGTACTACAATCGGGAACCCTAGTGACGGACTTTGCGCAATTATTGAAGGCGACCTTCTGCATTACGTTTGGACTTGTTGTGCTCGGTGATATTTGTACCTGTGTTATATATGTTTGTATAAATCTAATAAACTCTACAGTGCTTCTAACGGCATTTTAATTCGAGTCTCGTAACAATACATTATTACATTATCGAATGAATGAATGAAAACACTTTATTGTTCACCAATAATTAAAGCTACGTCCCTACGTATATTGTATGCCAACAAAATTAAAAATATAAAGACTTTTTAATATTTTGAATTAATTACTAAGATGCCAACATTGGTATAACAACAAACAAATTTAACATTAAATAATAATTCTGAAGGCCGTGAAAAAGAAACTTATTAGCGAAGAAAAATACAAGCGTCCAAACAAGCTACATTCTGTTTAGTAAATTAGCAAGG
Organism: Dendrolimus punctatus; assembly: GCA_012273795.1. Classification (NCBI taxonomy): domain Eukaryota; kingdom Metazoa; phylum Arthropoda; class Insecta; order Lepidoptera; family Lasiocampidae; genus Dendrolimus; species Dendrolimus punctatus. The sequence continues at coordinate 9,893,202 of CM022539.1, forward strand.
ATGGATTGAAGATTTATATTTTGGTATTTAGAGACGAAGAACACAACTGATAAGCAGCCTGTAAAATCCCAATTGGCGAGATATTACTTCCAAGTTGTGAAAATTTTCTTCCTTCTAAATTTTTTAACCATGAAGCGGAAAGTTATGAAAAAAACAATGTGATAGGGCTAAAAATAATTTCTATGAAGATTGGTTTGAAGAAGATCCATTTATGAATATTTGAGAGCATTCGATATAAAATACTCCATGCATTTTCGATCAAATGTTTTTTTATAGTTTGGTAGCCAAATAACGGTCATCTACGGAATTTCTTATTTTGCAAGAACTTCCACAAGTTTACTGCATTTAATTTTTACTGTTCGACTGCAGCATATAGGGTTATGGTTCACCTGATGAAAAATGGTTACCTTAGCCTATGGACATTTATTGTAATACCAAGTGTTACAGCATCGAAGACATTTTATTCTATTGTTACGAGTTGCAGGACTCGAATTAAAATGGCGTTCGAATTCTTATGGTATTTATTAAAACTATACAAACACAGGTATAAATATAACCGAATACCACAAGTACAAACGTAATGTAAAAGATAGTAATTCAATAACACGCGCAAAGGCCGTAGTAAACAGATTACCGAATATACACAAGTCTTGTTTCGCTCGTGGTTATCGCTCGACTGCCTCATCTCTCAATTGGGGCATTGCTTTATACTGCACAGATGCAATATGTCTGGCCAGCCGCGGCCAGACCGAATTCGCTCTTTAAATCCGAGACACCTGGCAGTGATCACAATACAACAATAGGCCGTAAAAGATTACAATACACAATGGGCTTTTTTAATCACAAATTTAAACACAAACTAAACAAAAGAAGTCCAAATGCGGAAAGTAATAAATAGGGTTTCTACAGGTATGCAGGTGTGAATTTGTCTGTGTCGGCATAGAGGTCGTAACAATATTATAAAAACTTCGATTTCATCGAGCTCATTAAAAATTCCTAAGCTAATAATTAAATTACTTACGAATCAAAGTAATCTATACGAAGTAATAAAACTCTTCGATATTAAAAGTCAAAAGATATTATTAAGTTGTAAGTCCTTTGTAATACATAATTGAACAGAGGAATTTCGACAAAAACGTTATAAAATATCTAATATTAAAATATACTGGTCTAGTAATTGCCTTTCTATGTAATATCTTAATAAAATATCTTAGTAGGTACATATAAAAAGTTAATTAGCTTTAAGGCTGTTAGATATAATGAGAACGATTTAAGACCTTTACAATTTATCTATATTTGTACTTGCTAGTTTATTTTAGCTCAAGAATTTCTGTGGAATAATTAAAGACTACTCATTTTAGTAGCTTTATAGATTTGAATGAAAAACGAAGTGAAAACTAAAGATGCGAAGGAGAAAGATAAAAAACGTTGAAAAGGATCAGGGCGATAAAGCTTAAAAATACTTTTAATGACAAATGTACAATTGTCGGCTTGTCTGTTTGTTCGGGATTCACGTTAAAACTACTGGGTCGATTACGATAAGATTTTCGCTGATCGACAACAAATTATCAGACTTAAAGTCTGTGCTATTTTAGTCCTGTGCATCACGCGGAATTTTCTGGGAATGATTTAAAATGGCCTGATTAAAAAAATCGAATTTTAATGTGAATTTTTCAATGATCGATCGCAAATTTTGTGTCTTTTTTATCCCGGGAATTCTGTAAGATTCTTCCCGGGAGCGGTTTGTAGTTGTTGGGTTGCATAAAATTAGCTTTAAATGCTGCGGTAGTTTGTGGTGTTAAACGGGGAATGCTGAAACCGCGCGAAGTGGAGTAGAAAAGTAGGAAAGCGGACCCTGGGCGTCGGAGTCAACGCTCCGAACGCAACCGGGATTTAACGCTCGGATGATGATGATGCTGCGGTAGTTTGTGGCCGAGAATCCCGCGTGAATTTCAAGTCAAGGGTAGATGTAGTCGCGGACATATCCTAGTTTAAAACATAAACGGCAATTCCAATTCTTTGAATTGTGTTTACATAGGTATTTAACTGCTAAAAGTTAAATTACTAATCAGAAACAGTGAAAATTAATTACGAGCCTACATATGAATCCCAAGTATGTAGGTAGCTAATTATATAGAATGGTTGGACGTAAAATAGAGAGAATCACGGATAGATCAGAAGTCGGAATTGCGTCTGTCCAATTTAGGGGTTCGTTGTTCGCTTATTACTTGGCGTAATGTGCCCTTTAACTTTTATGGGGCGAAGTTGCGGAATGAGTCCGGACTGAGGCTCACGGGGGAGTAATATTGGCCGAGAGTTTTATCAGTTGCCACTTCAATTTCAAGGTTTGAATTCACTGTTTTCATGGAATTCACAATTGGTGAAACGATGTGAACATATAGGTCGCTCGCAGAAGGTTTATCGATGACTACGTACTATTATTGTATATGTCGGATTTTATTACACTAGAATTATTACAATTACAATATTAAATACAGCACAAAAATACACAGAAACATTAGGACAACTCCAAAAGTCGTCTCCACGCTTGTCAGGTGTCGAGCAGCAATCTGCCCTCAAAGAATACTGCGATTATCGAACAGTTATTATCAACCACAATATACTGTGGGCCTCTGATACAAAAGTGCTTCCGCTCTGTTCAACCGATGAACGTAGAATGACGGTTGTACACCGTCGGTTCTAGACTTGGTTGTAGACTCGTAGACTGTCGGTTTTCGACTGCCCCTCTGCCCGAACACCGCGTATTTATAAGGTCCTCGTAGCACGCTGCAGTGAAAATATCCGGTAATGCTGTGGCGCCACTTAGTTTCACTTCCTTCATATAACCAGCTTCCGCCATCCGTATAATTTCCAGCTTTCGGTTACTCTATTTCCGATATCCGTTAACTTGATAATAAATGCTTCTACGTTGACATCCGGTTATACGACTTCCGATTACATTTGACTACTTCTGTTATATGGTTACTTTATAATAACAAATATGTTTCCGACACATATATTTATGTAAAGTATACAAAAAAATAATGATAATAGTAATATTTTTTTTGTCATTTTTTCGAATTATTTTAATGACATTGTTTGTAGGACATTTAATTATATTGTTACATGCCTAAAAAGGTGAATGCACACCTGCCTGCCATGAAGCGCAGTTTATTACCTTTCCGTATTTGGACTTCTTTTGTTTACTTTGTGTTTGTAAAATTCGTAATTAGAAAATCAGTCCATTGTGTATTGTCATCTTTTATGGCAGTCATTAGGCAGATGTGTCGAACTGATTCCAAGAAATCCGATTTATGCGTGCTGGCAGCCATATTGTACCGGTGCAGCAATGGCCTAATGGAAAGATCGGTAGCCTAGCGAGAACCACGATCAAAGCAAAACGTGTACATTCGATAAGCTATATAGTGACGGACTTTGCACGTGTTATTGAATCGTGCAGTTTGTACTGGTTGCGTCCAGTTATATTTGCATCTGTGTTATACGTGCTTGTATAGTTCTAATAAATTCTATAGTAATTCTAGCGGCATTTAATTCGAGTCCCGCACTCGTAACAATATTTATTATTCTAATATTTTTATGCCCAACTGGCCAAACATGATGCACATTTACTTTTATACCATCATGCACACTCTGATATATAAATATTCATGTTTATGAAATAAATAAACTTTGACTAACTTTGAACAATAAATTAAAATAATAAAATTATTGAAACAATTACTATTGACCATCGACGTGTGACATCATGAGGATATCGGCAAACTTTCTGCGCACGTATAGTAGATAGATGACACTTCATTACTCACAAAATAAACACAAAATCTTCATTACAATACTTCTTGGCAAAACAACAGGCGGCTTTATTTCTAAAAGCAATCTTTTCCAGCCACCCGAGTTCAAAAAGAAATTCTTAACTAACGGATGTAGATGGAGCAAAAATTTAAATTAACAGGTATTAACACTACTTTTAAAAATATCCGTATCTAAATGAAGTTTATTTATTTAAAACTAACTATCCGCCAATTGGTTAGCATGGGAGCTGGCCTTTAAATTTATATCGTTTGAATCCTGAAAGTTATCGAACCGAAACAAAAAAATGTTATTGTAATTCCTAGTTTTCTTTTGAAACCAGTTGACCTATTTCGAATACAAGACGAACTTTCAAAGATATATAAAACTTATGATTCAATTTTACGTTTATTTTTGAAGTGAAACTTCTTTATAGGCGTTGGAAAAAAATTACCGTCACACTTTTCGGTTATGCGCCATCTTTTTCTTGCCTTTCAACAACTCGCTGCATTGTATTTTCTATTTTCTCTTTTTCATATTTCTTTACTTTATTTAACCAATTTAAAGAAGTTTCACTTCTTACATGTGTACACTAGTACACGCTCACATTTTTTAAATCACAGACACTTCCATTTTTTTTAGTCTATATTATGTAAGAGACCTTTCAATGCGATTGATAGAGGTCTCATGTGGCCAGAAGTGGTGGCCTTATTCGGAGCAACACATTAGCTTTGCCAGTGAGGTAATGCCGTCAGCATTTTGGGTTGAATGGTAAGTAATCTATAATATTATAAAATTCTAAACAGGCCGTGTCTGTACGTTGAAGCTATTTAATAAAACAACTAGAAAATACTATAATATAGTATCTCGTTCATATAGTCACCATATGAACAAAGAACACGATACAACTTTTATAGATTTCTTATTTGTTTGTCTTATTTGTTAGGGATTCACGTAAAAATTACGGGGCTCATTTCAATGCAATTTTCACCAATTGACAGGAAATTCTTAGAATTAAAATCCAGCACAGATTAAAAAAAATTGAATTGCAATGCGACTTTTTCACTGATGGATATCAGATTTTAGGTAGTAAAATGTGTCATACTTTTTATCTCGGGAAACCCCGAAATTTTTCCCTGGAGCACTTTGTTGGGTATATAAAAATTAGCTTATTCCGACACAGTTTGCACTAAAATAATAGCTTACATTCTTTTTTTTAATGCTTGCGGTACTTTTGTGTCCCGGGAAACCAGTAGGAATTTCAAGTCAGGTGTGAATGAAGTCGCGGGCATACCCTAGTCTATACATAAAAAGTGACTATAGTGCAGTGTTTTAGGTATGTATTTCTAACTGTATATAAATGTTTGGCTAAAATCCTTTCCTGTATTCTTTGTTTACCTAGCTGTGTTAGTTTTCAACGAGCTTGGTACCGCTAGGGGATCCGAGTTTCAAACAAATTATAGGACTTACAAGAATTTTTAATTAACCTTTTCTCCCCGAAAATATGGTACAACATTTTCTTTGTTTGAAATAATTAAATGGATATTATTACATGTACTAGATGTAACCCGGGACCCAATCAATCCAGGAGCCATGGGCGTATGATGCCTATGATGATAAAATGATGCCCAAGGCACGCGTTGTAGTTGCGCCCCTTCGTAAATTATCATCATATCTTCCTCGCTCACTCGCGAAATTCGGGAATCGCGAACGTGCCTGTTGGATATAAAATCACGAAGCAAATGTATGAAATAGTTTATTGTAGTATAATTGGATTTTTAAATTTAATGATTGTCGATTTTGCGCCCTGTCCTTTCAATAAACGCCCCGCACCTGGGGCTGGTGCCCTGCTTTCCGCATCCTCGCTACGCTTCTGCCGGGACAAATTGTCAATCTAAACTATCTAGAGTCCACATGAACACGCATAAAAAATGATCAAAATCGGTTCCACCGTTTAGGAGGAGTTTAGCGGCGCCACCTAGCGGGTCAATTTTTGAATCTCAAGCAACCTGAGACCACCTTGAACACACACAAACATTTTCACCAAAATCGGGCCAATCCTTTAGGAAGAATTCAGTGACATACACACAAACAAATGAATTTTATCTATAAAGATAGATTTTTTTTAGCCAGGAACCCTTTTGGGCATCCTCAGAACAACCTGCCAAAATTAAATTTCATCACAATCTGACCGATGGTTTAGGAGAGCATCGGGGACAAACATACGGACGATATTTATCTATAAGAAGATAAATTCATACATATATACATAACTTCAGGCCAGGTCCCTTGCGGAGTAGGCACGAGCAGCAGAGCGCCATTCAGGCTTAGTCTTACATACCTCACTTGCTTCTTTGACATTCATAGCTCTTGTCATGCACGCTCGTCTGTTCTCAAGGCTCCTGACATCACCTTCTGGTAGTACATATAAGAAGATCATACTATTGTTTACTTACTTTTTAATAACGCTAATGACGTGATTAAGTGGAATTCCTCTTTTAGAAATATTTCACTTTTACTTGAAAGTGACATTAACTTCTTTATCAAGTTCTACCCCACAGGTCAAATATTAATATGTTAGTTATATATATGGTAACACATAAATTTTAGTTTTTTCATATAAGACGTATGTATGATCATATAGATATGTAAAATATGCTTTTGTGTACAGACACACGGACGAACGAACCTGCTGAAATTATAACGGCTTCTCTATGCAGATCCAAAAATATAGAAGTAGTATATTGCGTAGTGGAATAAATATGAGATTTGTAGCAAAGGCATATACATGATGTCTTAGAAATGTTATTTTATACATTCTTCAAGAGAAAAATGTATATTATCGTAGATGTGAAAATTGCCGCTTTGTGGTAATATGCGTAAGAGAAAGATTTCATGAAAAATCCTCGAGACACGTATAAACACGCCTCTGGAATACGTTGCTATTCGCTTTTCGTCTTCACGTTGGTAACACAAGAAAATACGTGAGCACTTGAATTGTCAACCAGATTTTTCGTGGTTTCAAAACAAATTGGTTTTCTTTATTGCTTTATCTTTTAGATGTCTGATTATAATGTTACCGTGTTAATAAGCAGAGATAATTTTTTTCTCCTTTAACAGTAACCAAAATTGCTTTGGAAGCGGCAATAGACTCATGACCTTCAACAAGTTATCTGTAAATAAATACATTTTTTTCATATTATTTACAAATTAACATAATTAATTTAGGGATAAAATGTATATGGATATATAGACAATAGTAACAATACAATAATAGATAGTAAACGGACAATTGCTGAAAAATTAAAACAAGACTTATAGAAACTCTAGGAATTTACCATTAAAACGTTTTAAAATAAAAAACCTGTGAACGCCGCGTGTTTCAACGAGTGAACTTCACATGATCCACGTACTGTAGAGTAATCTGTTAGCGTAATCACTGACAGGTTACTCTGCAATATGTGCAGATACTAATCTGAGAATCACCTCGAGCAGCGGGCTGTCACCGAGTGGTTTACTCGCAGTGCGCGAGAGAACAGCTAACCAGCGAGGTGATTTGGTGCTGGTTGTTTATTTTATTTTGTTAGTGCCAGATGGCTTGTATGAGCGATGATTATTAGTTATCAAGACTATGTAAAATATATTATTAATCCTTTATTTATAATATATAAAATAAGAGGTAAAATACATGTTAAAAAAGTGTTATCCGCAATCACATTCAGAACGTGCTTTTATGTATAAACAATGGATATAAACATACACAAATCCTTACAACATACCATGACTCTTCTATTATGCAAACATTTAATAAAATGTTCCTTTTATATTGAAGTCTATTATAAAGGGCATCATCAACACTTCAATGTCCGTTCCGAAGATATTTAATTTCTTCGCCAACGCTTACACAGTGGATGCCTCCCGCTTCTTAACGGCTCGCCAGCAGCGGGGGAGCGCGCACGAATTATTGCGAATATATGCGATAACGCAATGTCTCACTCGGGGAGGCCCATTGTGTTCGCAAAGGACTTGGCTTTCGTATAAACTTATCCAGTTTCACGCGATTTATACGGAATTTAACGGCAAAGTGCCTTGTTCCGTACTTTGTTACTAAATGCCGTCTAGCAACAATTAATTGTAGAGAATCTCTTAAAGCTGAAACTTAATTAATTTCATGGCGTAATTACTTGGACGTTATTTTTTATTTTAATTATTAGCCTTATAACACAACCTTGAACGGTTCTGTAGTGTTCTATAGGAACCATAAAAAATACTTTATTCCAAAATGCCCCATATCTTAAAAACTACTTTACGGGTATTTTTTACACTAAAAAATGTATGGTATTAGTGAAAAGTGAACAATGATTGCCATTAAACAATGATTATATGCGCTGAATATCTCAATAGTGGAAAGTACTCCTGGAGTTCACAAGAATTCCCTTGTGTGGCATCAATCGAAAACCTACAATTTGTCTGATGCTTTTGTTTGGAGAAATTCAACTTGAATATTTGAATATTCAAGTTTTAATATAAACTCCAATATTCAATTGATACTGGATATTTGATACTGGGTATATAGATACACAAGTCGTGCACAGACATTTAAAACAAATGTACGCTGTGCACTGTCTGCTTCAGCTACATTAATTTTTGTTTTTTTGTTTGAAAAAGTAATTGTATATTACGTATATGCATGTACTTTAAAAAAACCTGGTACATAAAAAAAATAGTAAAATAATTTTAACTAGATATGTTGCTGGTGAGTTTTTTCCCGCTTCGTCTCTTTACAGCAATATGTTTTGCGAAGCGATATACATAGAATAAAAATAATGTTTTATATATATGACCTTAAAAATTAACTTAAGTGGAACTTAGTTTTAATAAAAACTTTTGGATTTAAGCATCATATTGTAGCATCAAACTTTAATGTAACTTTATACGACTTATACCAATCTTATCCATCACATGATATATACTCGTATGCTCTCAACTCATAAGGTATTAACTTAGGCTCTAACTTAGTGAGTGAGGGGCTATTCTGCGGAACAATATCCACATCTTAATCCTCGTTATGAGGTTCAGAGGGTTTATATTCAAATGTGTTGCAGTAGAATGTCAAAAATATCTCAAAAAAACTACTGAATATGTAATTAATTATGATTGAGAGTAATTTTCATTGAAATTCTTTTTGCAATTTTTTAAGCTAACCTTTATTTATTATCAGCATTTTTCACTTTATAGTCTAATAGTTAACGTGGACAAAATTATCACGATTTTCAATACCATAATATCTCGCCATATATTTGACTTCATTGAAACGAAACATAATTATATCCCACACGACTATGTGCACTGAAATAGTATTTTTCAATCCTTATTTACGTGTATGGCGGCCTTTATGTTTTTTTTGTGTTCAAATTTCACCCATGTAGACCCAGTAGTCTCTAAAAAAGTACCGTGATAGACAGTCGGATATCCAGACATACCCATTATACGTAATGTTTCTAATTTTCTGAAATGGCTACGAAACCCAAAGAAAAGTAGTTTCGATAATACTCTTATAAATATTTTTGCTATATACAACGTGTACATGTAGGTATTTCAGTCATATTGCGCTCGCTCGCATCATATACTCTTAATAACTCGAAGGGTTTTAGTCAGGCTTTGACTTAATGATTTACAGGCCGTTCTGATGTACAATCGATCTTGATATCTATGTTGTAATCCTTAATATGAGTTCCAGTGGTTGGTAGCGAAGTGTATTAAGCAATGTGGGTCATACTCCTAACCTCAAATGCTGGTGCGCTGCTCTCACGGCTCACGCTTGGTAATCCGCTTGTCGGCACGGGTCCCGTCTTAGGGCCCGATGGAAATTAAGACAACTTCCAAAGTAACTTACAATGAAAGTTATGTGGTTTCCGTTACGCCTTTGTTTTGAACAAGAAGAGTTACAACCCTGAATTAATTTCAGTGTTTGTGTTGCAAAATAAAATAATTAATTAAATGGTTTTAATTACAAGTTTAGGTTAAACGGGTTGAGACGTAAATGTTATTATTTATAGTGATTTTCAAGTGATCTGAGCACATATTAACCGATAGACAGGTAGTCAGACAAATCTTACCGAACTTATTTTTTCATTATTCAGTTGTTATTATGTTACTTAGTACATAAATACATTTTTTCTTATGCAAATTAAATATCCAAATCAAACAAAATAATGCAAAACAAACAATGAGCGTGGTTATGTTGCCAGCCTTTTGGGAACGTTCCTAATAAGTTGCCATGTTATGACTGCATTATAAACTTATGGAACTAGATTGTTATCCTGGTATTTGAATATATTAACATTGTAATTAGACAGTACAGGAGTGCCTTGAAAATACAAAAACAATTTTAAGAATTAGAATTTAGAAATTAAATTAATTATAAAAAAGATATTTTAGTAATATTAGTACTAAAATTTATTTCCTGATAAAGTCAAGTTATGGTAGCTTAATGCCAAACTGAGGCCGTAAAATTGACACTAGCACCTTAAGCTTAATAAATCTTTTATAACCTTTGAACTGTTCACCTAAATACAACAAACGTTAGGCCAGACGGGGAGCATGCACGAATCAGGTAATTTATTTTTATAATGTTTAAAAATACCACGTGCTGATGATAATCAAAAAATTAGAAAGACAGTAAGTAAAATTATCGTAATATTAACATTATTATCCCCGCAAATTGCTATTGCGCCTGGCCGCTAATTTGGTGTCGTAACCGTAGCCGAACACTCAGTACTGTTAGCATCACTGGCCGGCGAGTACGCGTACATATCGAGTTGCGGATGACGTCACTTGAATGTTAATTTGACAAGATTCCAGCGCATTAGCAATTTGCGGGGATAATATTTACAAAGTTGATAATATAATTAGATCATAATAAATTGGGCTCTTCCAGTATTATTTATCTATATCAAAGTCTAAGCGAGGCAGTTTACCGCAGTCTGATACCACCGCAATCAGCTAGATAAGCCCTTCACTTCAGTTTACCGCCCACCCCAACCCCCGGGCCTTTATTTAAAGCAATACCTACATTTCTTCCTCGGCGACGCGGTGGCGTGAAAAAATTAGTACAACTTAAATGAAAAGGTTCATTGTACTCTTACCTAACATTATTCGATGTTTCCGTTTCGCTTGTAATTGTGAAAAGAATATAATCAAGGCCGTGAATAATTTTCTTTTAAACAATTTTCTCATATTATAAATAAATTAGACGAGTGCTTGGCAGTCCATCCACAACAAAAGGTTCCATAGTAAGTACCCTGATTTCGTTATTTGGCTTCGGAGTGATAAAAAAGCATTGAATCGAAAATACTCCACGTCTCAAATATATACATACGGATATTGTGTAGAACATTTTTTTAAGCTTTTGCGTTGATATTTCAGAATTTTCTCGTAATTTCAAAGTAACAGGGAGGGGAAGGGGCCACAATTTTCACGACTTGGGAAGTACCACCACTATTTTTACGACTTAGGTACTGCCACCTATTAACTTCATTAAAAATTCATAAAGAAACTTCATTATTATTTTTCAAGGTATGAATAATGCCCACAGGACCACGGAAATGTAAACTGAATAAAAAATCAACCCTTAGTTTCATGTATGTAATACTATTACTATTATAATATTTACTTTTTTCGAAATTTCAATGCCTAAATTTGAACAGCTAAATAGACTGCACCTCTTGTTCAATGTCATCCATGTAGATCATGTTTTCGAAGAAGATGAGTGACGTTCACGTACTGACAGACATGGCGAGTGCATAAGAGTTCCGTTTTTGCCAAAATGTATACCAATGAAATTTCTGTGACACGTGACATCAAGCTTACCACGTTTTTGTAGAATAAAATTAAACATAGATATATCCTAATATACACACACATATATATTATCTATCTTTCTATGTAAAAGCGTTTTTTTATAGTGTAAGTTAGTACAGATAATACGTTATCCAATAAACATTATTTTACGATAAATATCGTAATTTATCAGGATTTCGAGACTTACGTGAAAGTGCCATCTATCAAACAATATTCATCAAAATTAAAATTGATAGTGGAGTACCCTGGGACCAAGTTTGTTATCAAGATTGAGTGGGAGCTGGGACTTAAAGTATTTGATTTATTTCACAATGATAAGAAACACTTTCTTCTCGAGAATTTATTCACAAAATAACTAACCTCAAACTTGATAAAGATTTACAAAAAAATACTCGTGGTTTTATATATTGTTATGTTGATTATAAAATGATGATTAACGGTGAATATTTGTCTATTGACTAAATTAACTGGTTCTGTTTTAATCCTGCTATAAATTTCGCCTAATTTGTTTACTGATTGACAGTAAAGAAAAACCTGAATCTAAATACAGAGGCTATATTTGGCTATCAATCGTGAAACCCGCTTCGGGCTACCCAAGCAGGTACGTATATATGTCCTATGTTACTGGGAAATGAGAAGACTCAAGGCCATGTTGCCTTAATGTGAACAATTATTATTTGTTTAAAAATAATATTAATAATACTAAGTCAAATTATGTAATGACGATGACTTGCTTTAAAAACATTCGTTGGATCTGAACAAAACGATCAATGTAATATATATTAAATTGCATGACCTTGCTGTATTACATCGTTTCGTACACCCTGTTAAAAAGTAATGGGTTTTTAGATTAAAATGTAAGAGGATGACGTGATACCTTCAATACTAAAGCTTCTTGTTGAATTCACAAAGTTCTTGTTGAAAAATCAATACAGTGAAGACAACTGTAGTAATGTGCCAATGTATTTCAGAAGAAATTTTAATTGTTATATAAATTAGGTATTCATTAGGCTCTCTGAATATAGAAGTAAATCTGAAGTCATCACTTTCTCACACTTAAAACAAACATGAGTTTAAAATAAGCTTAATGCAGAATCGTTGTCTTTGAACGAATTGATGTAACAACAGCATTTCGCTAAGTGCCTTCACTTAAGAACACTATTCTTTACGCGTCGTTAGCATTTGAGATCCTTCCTTATTGCAAGTTACGTTCGTACTTAAGTCTTCTCCAGTTCGTAACTGATCTTTCAGTGATAATGGTAATTGTTATTGCTGAATGGTATTTAGTAATATTCTTACAATAGGGCTGTTGCTCAATTCCCCGCAATGGCAGGTAGAGAGGCTAAGTCGATACAAACTAGTAGAATGTTCTAATAATTATCACTATCAGGTAAATCTAATTGTAAGTCTCTGACTAACGTCGACTAACGTCGACTAACGGTCTTTTAGGACTACATAACGATTACATTTTATCATTTTTTGTCATAAAGTCGAAACTTATGTTTATTCTACCTAAATTAGCAATAAGCTGAACATTTCACTATTAATCATGGTAAACAATTAAAAGAAGTGCATGCTTATAAGCAGCGGTAAGTTGTTGATTAATTTTTATCATGACAATACAAAAAATGATAACTTAAACCTTAAAAATAATAATAAATCTACGTTTTAGCGGTTTTAAGCGCGGTAATTTATTTGATTTTGGTTTATCCGACGTTTCGGCCGCTTTTCAGTGGCCGTGGCTACGGCATTCAATAAATTACCGCGCTTAAAACCGTTAAAACGTAGTTTTATTATGTATACAAGTCGCGAAAACTTAAGAAAATATTATTAAAAATAATAATATAACTATTTCTTAAGAAAAAAAGGCTTGTAAATAAAAAATATATAGTTATAACTGATATATTGAAATAACATCAATACATTTACAATCAATACAAATATATACTTTTTTAAATATTTAGAAAATAAGTATAAAAACACGAAATCAATTTTTAAAAATTATAACTAAATTTTATTTAGTTTAATACATGAACATAACAAAAAGGATTTTGTTATGTTCATTGTTTATTTAATATACAAGTAATGGAAATTGATTTTAAATTTAACTTAATCAATCCCTTATACCTACTTCAATACCCTTGTGGGTGTGGGTCAAATCGTTTGTCAAATGTTAGTAGCATACAATACGAGATCATTTTGCATATAATAGGCTATAAAGTCATAATTTTCCAATAACAAAAGGCGAATGGCATCGGTGTGATTCCAATTATCATCGCGGAATTGAGCCAACCGAGTTGTTATACCCGACGTGATGAGAAGTTCCCTGAGCTGCACTCCGGTGGGGCTTAACAACGAACCTGCGCAAACAAAGGCTCATTGCCACCATTGTGTTACTGTTGTCGACCAGAGAACACTGACTTAATGGTGACATCCGAGGAAACGTTAATTAAACCGCAAACGGTCCGACGAAAGAGATTTGATGCCGCTCCATTGCTGATAAACAACGTTTTAGTAGGGTACGGACATGTTTTTATGTATAATTATGGAAATGAATTGGACTTCATTTCGCGTGAGATTTACATTATAAACATTGCATATACTATTTGCTTAAAATATCATTTTAGTACTTTACAAATAGGATTTGTGCAATAAAATACACTATTTATTTTATTATCCGTGCAGGAACAGAGAAAGACTACAATTTCCTACGGCCGGGCGGCCTGTCGTAATAGGCGACAAAACAACTCACAGCCAGGTGGTAGAATATTTGCCCGACTGGATGGCTACCACCCCTGCTCTTAAGTATGTCGCCATAACAACCTTGAGTTGTGTTCCGGCATTAGTGACCAGTCTATTAAGAGAGCAGCAGCGCATTTGTAGTTCCTTTGTCGTTGCAAATGTCTTCCATCAAGTGGGCCATCTGCCTGTCTGCTAAGCTCCTGCAATAAAAATCTTGAATAGTTTAGAGTTACTTACTTACGTATCTAAACCGTAAGTAACTTTTTATAAACAAATATGTGGTGATATCAAGTTTTAATTTTGTTTATATTTTTAGCCGACTTCAGAAAGGGTGAGTTCTCAATTCGTCTGTATGTTTTTTAACCAAAGCATTTACGTTATACAATGTTAATAACGATGTCAATAATGTTGCCCGAACATTGCGATAGGCGCCTTAGTTCCTATATTCCAGACTCCCAGTGCCACTAGCAGTTCACTCCAATAGCCCGGTACTTTTTGTTATCATTTCCTACAATACTTCTACACTGGTCGGGGTTTGTCCTTGGGTGCATTATTATACGCTGTAGACAAGGATCGCCGGTCAGTGCCATGCCAAATTTACATTAAGTTTGCCAAATGGCTTCTACGTGTTGGCTTGCCTATGCCCCACGCAAGCCCTCCAAAAGTTTGGGCCATTTTTATGGCCCGTGGTCTCTAGAGACATATAATGTAAGTATAAGGAAAAT
The DNA here is from genome assembly GCA_012273795.1 of Dendrolimus punctatus. Taxonomy (NCBI): domain Eukaryota; kingdom Metazoa; phylum Arthropoda; class Insecta; order Lepidoptera; family Lasiocampidae; genus Dendrolimus; species Dendrolimus punctatus. Next base: position 9,908,342 of record CM022539.1, read on the forward strand.
AAATTGAATTGAATTGACATCATATTGTTTATCAAGTTGTACTTGTAAAACTCGAGCTCGTTTTACGTGGAGTTTACCTGTTATATAACTTAACATTCACAAAAAGCTAGAACACGATTTACATAAAAAGGATCATTTAAGTAGAGAAATACTGTTTTCACATTCTAATTTTTATCTTGTAAATGTATACATTTAGCATGATTTTTTAGTTCGTAATCCGAAATGAGGCGAACAAATGTACAATGAATCGGCGAAAATTTGCCCCACTTACATTATAATTTATATTTCCGTTGCCATAAGTTGTAAATCTAAAAATCATTTTCCCCTTTGTTATGTAAATACAAATTATGGGCCGATTAGTAACAACGTATGGACCTATTGAATGCGGTATATCCTTGTAGAAACATGCTTTATGAAAACCTAAACGATCTTTCAAATAGGGGCTTTATATAGAAATATTGTGTATTATTATAGGTCCTGAGTTTTCTTCTCATCCATCATTTCCTTTCACTTCATTAGACATTGCGTTCAAAATGTACATTGTAAGTGAGTGCGATAAGAATAACGGAGTTGGTATTATTTATGTTTATAAGAAAAAATATATTTCTCATGCTGCTAAATTTTTATACTATTTGATAGCTTTATATGAAGGATGCAATCGAATATAATAAATTGGATATAGGTAATATTACTAAATTTAGCTAGGCATATAAATAAAAAAATGGAGTACGATCGACCTGTTGTACCATTTCTTCATGTAACATATTTAATGTCATGTAGGTACATATATTTGTATATTTAACTAGCGGCCCGGCGCGGTTTACCCGCGTTTTGTCCCGCTCCCGTGGTATATAGGGTCATATTATATAGCCTACGACACTCCCTCCACACTCCCTCCCTGTTAACGTAGCTTTCAACAGTAAAATAATTTCTAAAATCGGTTTATTAGATCCAGAGATTACCCCCTACAACGTCACAAACTACCTCTTTATAACATTAGTATAGATTATATTATGTCTAGGTTCCTTTGTGAGATTGTTTTGAGCGATTTCATTTACGTACTTGACACGAATAAAAATAAGCTAGAATTTATTTTACCACTAGTATATGTAGATACGTGTCAATTTCACTAAAGATTCTCCAAAATCAGCTGCTTTAGGCTAACTGATTCTGAGTATTCTGAGTTGTCGACTGTGGTAGTAAAGTTTAGCTAAACGGAATGTTTGAAACATAATGTTTTGTTTTTTTAATAATAGTGAAAAAATATCGATAGGCTTTTTGATTTGAATATCGGTATGGGCGTTCTTAGTAAGATTTATGTAAATAAACAACATGTTTACGTATAGGTTTCAATGTTTGTAGGTGTTTATTGTCGTAATTATAATTTAACTCTTGATATATTTTTATATATCAAAAAAAGTAGTTATTTTAGAACGCAATATATTTAAACTGCCAAAAAGAGAAGAAATTCACAATTCGTTGTGTTTTTTTTGACATCTTCAGCCTAGTGTTTTTTGTTTGTAAACCAATTCTGATCATTCTTCCTGCGGTGTACCTTTATATGAGTTAATGGGTTCTAGACATTAATGTTGTGTTTAATAAAAGGTATAAAGGTTCTTAATAATTACTTGAAGTGTATAATTAATGCGCTAGATATAATAAATTCAGTTTTATTTGGGTATAGTGATTGAGTTACATTTTGTCCAATCAGCGGTAGTAGATACCGCTATAATTTAAGATCCTTTTCGGAAGTATCACCATATCATTGAACACATAAAACACAAAGAAGTCAGAGAATCGGAAACTTACGAGGTGTACCCGAAGCGATATAGGCGAGATAGGACGCCCTTCCCTTCCAGACCATATACGCCTATTCATAGTTAAGGGTAGCAAATTTTATTTCAAGTTAAATTGTGTTCGCAACTCAGCCACTTCTTATTTATTGGGGTGTAGTGAAGTATTGACGCCTTGGGCTACGTCACGCGTGCAAGCACAATTGCGCCTCATAATAAAGTCAATGGGCCCCCTTGTAATCGCTACTCCCAATTTCGAAATGCATTTTGCTTGAGGCGGTACTCAAGTTACTTATACGATGTCAAAATGAATTAATGTTAAAATCTTATATATGCCACCCTTGATGAAGGGTTCTCAACAAGGTCTATGCAGCGATGAATAGGTAATAGCAACAACTGTACCTACAGTGAAATATTCTACAACTTCTGCATAGTCACAAAAAAAACAGCCTGATTTAAACATAATTATGCTGTTCTGATTTCAAAAAAGCGACGCTTTAACACTAACGCGTGTACTGACTTACAGTGGGAAAGTTGTATAGGCATATATATAACAAACTTGGACTCTTCTGGCTACAAAACCCTAAAAATCAAACAGGATCTTGTTGAAATTAACTTTATTTGGTAATATTTTTAAGCTGTATTTTATTATATTACTACACTGTTTACCGTTGAATAGAGAATCCTTCCGGCTAAATTAAATTTATATTGATTTGGTGACTTGAGAGAAAAACGGCTGTAACGTGAAAGTGCATAGACAGACAGACAGACAGACGTAACGAATTTATAAGGGTTCTATTTTAGCTATTTTACTTATGAAGGGCTACTTTTTGAGACCAGAGAATATAATAGCTAAATTTAAAAGGTGTTAACATGGAAAAGTATACTATTCTTCCTTGTTATTAATTAATTTATGTCGACCATAATGCCCAGGCCCGCACAGCATCGCAGCAGCTTGAGCCAAGTGGCGTGAGGTGACAGGTATCATTAGTGATCCCAAAATGCCGGTTATGTTGAAAGGATACGTCTATAAATCTATTGTTAGACCTGTCCTTTTGAATGGCAGTGAAGCGTGGTCTGTACTTGAGCGACACAGGCAAGAGCTGTGTGTCGCGAGATGAATATATTGCGGATGGATGTGTGAAGCCACGCGGAAAGAACGTACTAGAAACTTCCGTATCCGCAGCAGTCTTCATGTCCATGACATATCAGACAAACTGGAAAAGAATTGGGAACAAATGTCTAGCTATACCGCCTTTGCCAGATCCCGGTCGTAGGGAAAGCCCGTGCGTAGGGAGCGAAGGACATGCGCGCCAATGATCTCAAAGCGAGTAATGCTAAAGACCGCGTAAAGTGGAGAAGAAAGAGTAGGAAACCGGAGCTAGAGTGTCGGAGCAAATGTTCCGAACGCAACTGGGTTTTGACGTTTGAATGATGATGGTGATAATCAATTTATTTGTAAACTTTTCCTAATATACGGATAGATTCGATAAGGAAAACAGTTAATCCAATTCGCTATTTCGAAAATAGTGGTGATTTCAAGGTGATAGATATCTTTTTAGTATATTTAATCAATTGGTTCAATACTAAACTAAATAATTGAGCACGTTATATAAGAAAACTTATATAAAGATAACCATTAATTAATAGGTTTTATTGGTTTAAATAATAATAAACTAGAACGATCTGCGTTTGAATTGATCTTGTCTGTTTTCTAAATTAATTTACTTCAACATTAACAAAGTTTAACTCTTCAACCTTCTACCGTCTTACCTTAACGTAGTTAATATTAAGCATCTGTATATTAAGTACGCTATTTTAATTAAGTTGAACAAGAAAATTTATAAAGTTATTACAGTGGAACATCTTGCGAAGTCGGCGAATTGGCGTCCCCACAAGTGTGCCCTGTTTTATTCATAGGCCTCTTTGAATAAAGATGAAAATGTTAAGCAAAGATGGGGAAAAATGTCAGCTTGCGGCTAATGTGGTTTGGGTTAATAGACATACATATTAATGATCATAATAAATGTTTCGTCGCCTTATTTCAGCCACGTTGCAAATTGTTCACCAGAGACCAAATACCTAAAACATTTAATTATTATCTCTCTGCAAGTGAAGGCTTCTAACTACTTATTAAATAGCCAAATCAAAAATTCTTATACCTTTAAGCACTTGATGCAAGACGTGGTATACATACAAAAAGCTGGCAAATTGTTTTTTGTTTTACAATTTCAGTATGACGGTCAACTTTGCATTTTAGTTTAAGTTAACAAAAAGCTACTAATAATTCACCACAGGGAGAACTATATATTATATACTAATAAACGAACAAGTTAATGTACATAAATTTAAAAAAAAACATAACCTGACCCATACCTAGGTAATTTGGCATATATACTTGTAAGTATTTTTCCATTGTTTTCTGGTCTATTATTGTCCTAGAAGCGTCTGAATGCTGACTTCGGGCCTCTACATTTTTAGCGCAAGGTATAATATACCCGCCACGCTTGTCTAAACCGTGGTGGGTATCACACTTGCACATATATCCCTTTCATCGTCGCACGTACTAATAATAACAATATGCATATTTTACGGCAGCAAAAGTGTTTTAGCGGTGCAAGCCTCTCTGCCAAATAATCTGGCCCAGATTTCGCACTCACTTCATAGGAATAAGACGCTGGTGCCTCAGACACTAAATTTTGTAAATCGATTTATGTTCTCAGAATAAAGTAGCTGAGTTCCCCCTGTCAAAACAAATAATAGATTATATAAAGAGAAAATGACAGAAACGTGATTATTACATCATTAGGTTACTGATCGTCGGAAGTTACGTGAGGACAAATACTTAGCAAAGCCGCTTTCTGTAAGTCTCGATAGAAGGGGTATGCCCAAGATATACTGGCTTGGGAAGGGCGACACGTGTGTCAATGGACTTAAAAAGATGCTGAGATCGCTCCAAATGGAAGAAGAGTAAGAAAGCGACCCTTGTGCTCCAAAGTTAAAAACTTCCGTTGCAACCGGGATATGACGTTACATTGATTATAAATTTCAATCATTAATATAATAAACAGTTCCGTTTTATTGATACAGTCTTTAAAACTCTCTTACTTTACTACCCGTATTTCCATACTGTTATATGTATGTATAAATATGAAAGTTATTAATTTTTTTGTTTTTTGTTCGCAGGTAAGCAAATCAGGCAGTCTGGTGGTAGGTGGTTTACCTCTGCGACATAAAGGCTTTCGATATCTTTTCGGCTACTTAATATTATCTCTCTTTTCTCCTTAAATCTTTGACGAAGATCCATTTTTTTAATTTTGCTATACAGTATCGCCTAAAAATACGCGTAGTCTTAGATACTTTATTATGTTGCCTTGGTGCTTTAACCCATTGTATGTTGATGCTTCATTATTTTAATGATAATAAAATCATGTATTGGGTAAAACATAATTTCACTTATGTGATTTGTGCATCTTTATTTAGTACTGGCACGTTTGTATATTAGAATTTACAAAATATGTGTGTATGTGTCTTTATATTTGAAACAACGTTATCAAACTCAATATTTAATTAAATTAATTCCCACTGGAGATTTTTAATAATCGTAATTTAAATTAAAAATTAAGCTAATTCGTACTCCATATATCCCGGCATCCTATATAGCTATATCCTCCATATATCTCAATGTTAAAGACCACATAGCGATTAGTTCAACAATTTTATAGTTTGAATATAAAAAGAAATGCAGCTCTATCGCGGCATCACCTGGCACATCAATTGTTATTTATGAATAAGGAACAGCGCGATAGTCTTAACCGGGCGTGGGGGCAGCACTTTTACAGCTACTTATGCCTCTCATCTCTTATGATAAATGAGTTTCGGCGGAGTTTCAGCACGCGCAACGTGCCCATTATGGTCGCCCGGTTGAGATACTATTAAGTTGAGAATAAGTGGAGCGTAAACAGTTGGCCGTTACTTGTTTCAACGTTATGTTGTAGGGCAAGCTTGGGGAGAGGTAGTTTAGATAAACAATAATATAGGTTCTACAACAATAAGCTTCCTAAACCTATATTTTCAAAGCAATATTGCTTATAGAATGATGTAGATTATACTGGCGATCCTAATACACACACACAATTCTTCATTTATCAAATTGTTTACTAAAAAGTTTATTTAAGTAATTTTAATTGTGCTTCGTAAGTTCACCTAAGCTAAGGAGGACAGATAGTTTTCGTCTTAAAAAGTGTAGTTGGACGTGTTCATGTTAATAATCGTTAATAAAATAGACCTCCCCATAAATATTGGACCTAATAGTACGGTCCCATGTTAAGAACTTCTTATTTCCCACATGTGATAACGAGACGCAATCGTTTCCTGTAATAATTTTCCACATTTCGAAGTCAACACAGAACGCGTCGTTGCCCTGTCGGCTTTTCTCTCGTTTAATGGCGTCACGGGCGTCATCTTAATTCGAGACTTGCTGGATATTACCGGATGCTTACACCGCATTCCTCTCGCGGCAAGACTGCTGACACGATCCCTCCATCCTATAAATTACGACGCCTGAATAGTTCCGTCAAATTCTTGATTTGAGACCTATAGTAGTTTCTATTCAGACAAATAGAAAGCAAGAAAATGTTTTGCTGTATACTTTTGAAATTCTTTTAACAGTGTTTTAACGCTTAATACTCCCTGTGGAGTAATTTTCTTTTTCCGCTTGAGTGTTGTTGTGCGGAGTTATTGAGCTATTTCACCTGAGGTTACAAAGAAATCGCGTTTATTGTATCAGATAATAATGTTTACTCGACGGTAAAATATTGGGTGGAACGGCAGACTTATCGGAACATTTTATGAAGCCACACTTCTGATTGAATTCTTGCAATACACGGCGAACGTGAAAACTGTCATGTGTGCGCCGATACAAAGGCCCAGTAGACGTTTAAAGGTTTTGAAGAACTGCGTTGGCAGATCGTTCATCTTTATTCAAACGACGTTCATGAATAACACAGTAAGTGTAAATACAACTCCCCGGGGAGCTGAACTAGTGATAACACACAGACGCGAGGGTAATTCAATTCAGGCTCTTTATTACGGCAATACTGAAGTTTTGGTCTTGAGAGGTGGTTGCGATAGGTATAATACGAGATTAGAGAAGTTCGTTGTGAATTATTAAATGCACATAGATCCTTAAGGAGCCATTACATTTAGATAATGTAAATTATTCTGAACACGTACGAGTTAAATTGTAAATGTGAGGTTTCATCATAGTACTGTTGGTTTATGGCCTATAAAGGTATTAACTGTGCACACGTCTTTGTACTCGTGCAGTTTAATTTATATCAGAAGTCGTACTCCTTAAGGGACAAATATGTCTTACCAAAAGACTATATCTACTATCCCTACGACTACTCTTATATCCCTTACACGAGGGATTATAGGTCTCCATACATATTTCAATTCCCTATACTCTTTTCAAGATTGGTTTTTGAAACAAGAAGTACCCTATGTTCTTTTCCAGGAGAAATTTTTATTTCCTTTTTCTCATTTATTTTATATCCATTTAGCCGTAAAAATATTGCAAGCAAATCGAATTTTAAAATCATCAAACTCTCTAAAGTAATTTCGGATACAGTTCTGTGGTTATTAAAGGTCTAATATTCTAGCCAATTGTTGACTTATAAAACCTATTTCAGCTAGGACAGTGCGAATACATTTCACATAAATCAGAGTACCACCAAATAACGACAATAGGAGGATTGGAATTTGTTTAACGCCTGTTAGTCCTTACTCTAATGTTTTGTCGTTTGGTTTTGTTTTAGAACTTCTTTTGCTTGTGTTTTTAAGTACATGTCCATTATATTTTGTTATGTTGTAGAGTTTGTTGTTGTAGTTCTAAATAAATATTTCTTTTTTAATTGAATTTTTCCCGTGGATTGAATGAAAATGAACGCTGTAAGGTGTTTGTGAGTAACTTACTATTAACTAACGCAAATCATTATATTTGAATAGATACTTGTATTTATAATAAGTATGGAAATATGTAATGAGTGATGTATGTAATACGTAATGGGAAGCCGATATTACAGGGTTCATTTCTGCTTTTTAATCCGAATGAATCAACGAAAGCGATCCATAATTAGTCAATAAAAATTGGAAAATGCAATGTCATTGAACACCAAAGTGTCCCTTCAGTTTTGTGCCTTTCAACCACATTGGTTCAATTTGGTTGATCCGTTTAACTTCAGTAGGTTTTACGAAAACATTAAGACAAAGTTAAACTTTGTTCTTTATTCCAAACGCATAAACAAACGCGGTGGAACTTTATCCTGTAAGCAGAAAATGTGATTGTACTGGAGTGGTTCGTTGCGAGCAATTACGCGATGCAATATTCACGTCAAACTCCGAAAGGTTTATTAAAACCCCTCTGACGGAACATATGTGTAAGGCATTTCATTTTACCATATAAATCATGTTATAACTAACACGAGGGCTCGGCTTTATTAAATCGTTTTCGTGAAAAACGTACTACAGAAAATCAGCGCTTCGGAATTGATGCTTTTTATTTCACTTTAGCGAACTTAATTTGGCTATTTTTCAGTACGAACTGTTTTTGGCGTAGTTTTTTGCAATAGAGTCATTTTACAAACGGCAGATTTGAAGTTTATAAACATTATATATTTCAATACTCCTTTAAGGACATCATCGCTATATCTTTAAATAAAGCATTTTTATTTCTTGAGCATTGTAAAGCAGTGTTAATTTTATGTGTCTATATGTAATGAAATGGACAAGCAAAATGCAAAAGTGGATGGATGCAGAAGTCGCGGAAGACCACGACACACCTTCCATCATCAAATTGATCATGTATTAGCAGAAGGTGATGTCAGGAGCCTTAAGAACAGACGAGCGTGCATGATAAGAGCTATGAATGTCAAAGAAGCAAGTGAGGTGTCTAAGAATGGGCCTGTGTGGCGCTCTGTTGTTCGTGCCTACACCGCATGGGACCTGGCGTGAAGTTATGTATGTATGTGTAATGAAAAATATTATGAGTTAATTTGATATGCAATGGTGAAATAAGATCAGTCTTATTTTCTTTAATATTTCAGCTTAATAAATAAATAAAAAACAATTGTTTATTTATTTATAATATTTAAGCATGTATTTAATTGGGTTGTAAATATACAGACCACAAGGAAATTATATAATTTACAACACGACAAGATCTTAGAACTTTGTACAAACATCATTATTTTAAATTTCTATAACCTTCACTGCCTGCATTTATTTAAATTGGAATATGTAATTTGGCGTCCTGTTTACATAAATCTTTGAAGCGCGTGGTAGTTCAGGCGTAGTGATGAGTTCCGTACAGGGAAAAAATATTCACTGTTTTAGTTACTAGGCCTACGTAACTATAAAAATGTAGTAAAATAAAATACCACATATCTCAATAACTACTAAACAAATCTTATTGAAACTAATTATTTGAAAGTACCTTTTTGTAAGAATCGTATCATCTTGGTTTTTTTTCCAGATTTTTCCACTTCCTATTTCAAAAGTGAGAGGTACGCTCACAGACATACAATTTAAACGTCTTTGGAAGCAAATATTTTTCTGTCTGTTGACTTAATAAAAAGTCATAGTTAATCAACACGATTTACACTGAATAATGTTTATGCAACCCCTAATTCAAATAAAATACCACATATCTCAATAACTACTCAACGTATCATTCAAACCATTTTGATTTGAAAGTATTTTTTAAGATCTTAACATCTTGAATTTTTTTCAGAATTTTCACTTCCTATTTCAAAAGTGAGAGGAACGCACTATACGAATAATAATTATTCAACCCTCTATTACATACGTATAAGGCGACCACTTTTGATTGTACTTTCGTAGTGAATTTACTGCAGCATTTTGTACTAGTATATAGATTACATACTTTTCTAAATTAATAAAATTTCATTCATAGATCTAGTAGTTTCCGAGAAAAAACATCGTAATGTACTGTTGCGGTATAAAAGGTTCCTTACCTTAAATGCGACTTTTGTTTGCACGAGTACAAGAAACAAGACCACCAAAATTTAAATAAATTTTAAGTTTATAAAATATAGAAACATGAAAAAAAAGTAACTATGACCACGACAGACACAGCGATTATCAATAGTTGTAATCATCAGAAACAAGGAGGATATAATTTCTACACGTATCATAAATATTAAAATCAATAACAACAAGATAGAAAATCAAACAACTTTTATCTAAGTAACTTCAAACTTTATTGTCAAACAGTTAAACATATTTTTTGATGAATAGTCTGTTCTGCCACTTAGTTTGAAAAGATAGCATATGCTCGTGGAACGTTAAAGTAATCAATTTGAAAACTGACGAGCCTTTTCATACCGCGACTGTACAAAGATTTTAAGAGGGTTGCATTTTTGTTAGAATGCCTAAAAAACTTCAATCAGATATTTTAAAATTGTTTGTAGGTATAAGTAGTATAGGTGAGAGGCGTTCGCTGAAAAAGTCGTCTCGGTAGCAGCCTGACCTGCTAAGCCGCAACTTGAAACTGATGGAGTTTGTTTTCTTCGCAGCAGCTGTACAACCTATAATAACTATCGATCAATTTATCGTAATCGCTTTGTAAAGTTTCAACTGGGTGTGGCGAGGGTAGACTTTCATAAATTGCTAATAAATTTTGTCCTCTTAAACGAAGAAAACATAAAACAGGTTCACCTAGTAATCTTATGTGATACTCATAATTGAAATTAATTAGGTTATTCTTAATGAAACCGGTGAAACGTAGTTTTATTTATGTATACTACTCGCAAAATTTAAGAAAATACTGGGCAGATCCATTCCTGTAAATATTTGAAAATATCGGCAGAGGACGGGTGAATTATAATAAAACATTTGTAACAAAAATGAAACCGACTTTAATAGTAACCAAAATTGATAAAATAAATACCTATTTATTACAACATCTTGAAGTTGGTGCGTTTTGCAATTTTGCTGTTGTTCTTTTATGTTTGATTTGGCACTGCCTTTAATATGTTGTAGAAAATATTTATTTCTCAGTTTAAATAACGTATAATGAAGTTCAATAATATAGAATCTTATATTAAACTATTCGGAAGCTATACTGAATTCAACACAAAATTAATCGTCATAATCGATTCAGAAACAAAAAAGTTATCGTTGAACATAAGTAGAAGTATAAGAAAAATATTTACAAGACGAATTGGGAACCTCCTCCATTTTTTCAAGTCGGTTAAAAGGGATTATTATTAGAGACGGTGGTTCGGTATGTAGCGGCTGGTGCTGTTTGGAATACGGAAACGGTAGTGAACGAAAACTTTCGCTTACAGATTGTCTATGGGGCGCCATGCCGGCCCTGTCACCGCCTTGTTTGCATAGAGAAAGCACAATTTTGTTTAAAGTTCTTCTTTTGTGAAGCTAAAAATGGGGTTTATATTTTAAACTAGGATATGTCCGCGACTTCGTCCACGCTTAACTGGAAAGACTCGCTGGATTCCCGAGTCCCAAAGTATCACAGCATTTCAAAAAAGAATGATAGCAGCCATCGTTTCCTTCAAACCTCTCTTGTAAAATATCCCGCTGTATTCTCATAATAAAAAGTAGCGCAAAGTTTAAGTCTAAGGATTAGTTGTCGACCAGCGAAAACCGCATCGAAATCTGCCCATTAGTTATTATGAGAACCCCGACAAACAGACAAGACGTCTAAAAAAGTTGCATCGTGTTCTCCATCGTTTATATAGTATATTCCAGTTGTTTTTTTAACAGCTTTAATGTACAGACACGGTAGCCTTAGAATTTCAAAAAGGTTATAGATTTCAACTCTACATTCATTAGACAAAAAGTTCTAAACTGAGGTATTTTATTACTATCCCTATTATTAATATTATAAATGCGAAAGTAACTCTGTCTGTCTGTCTGTCTGTTCCGTTTTCACGTAAAAACTACTGGACCGATTTGGCTGAAACTCAGTATATATATATTTTCGATACCGAGGATGAACATAGGATACTTTTTATCCCGAAAAATGGGATAGTTTCTGGGATAAAATGATATTTGTTTGTTTGTTTGTTATGCTTTTACGGAAAAACTACTGGACCGATTTGGCTGAAATTCGGCACGTATGTAAATTAAATACTGAGGATGGACAAGGGATAATTTTCATTTTGGCCTTTTTGGTAATTTTGGCCTATTTGGTAATTTTGGCCTTTTTGGTAATTTTGGCCTTATTGATCATTTTGACCTTTTTGGTCATTTTGGCCTATTTGGTCATTTTGGTCTATTTGGTCATTTTGGCCTAATTGGTCATTTTGGCCTATTTGGTCATTTTGGCCTTTTTAGTCATTTTGGCCTATTTGGTCATTTTGGCCTTTTTGGTCATTTTGGCCTCTGTCATTTTGACCATTTTGATTATTTTGACCTTTTGGTCGTTTTTGCTATTCCGTCATTTTAGCCATGTCGGTCACTATGTCTTTGGTCATTTAGACCATTTTGGCCTTTTGGTCAGTTTTGTAATTTATTTGTTGACATTCATTCATTTTGTACACCACTATGTGGTAGAATGTACTGTGCATCTACAATGTGTAACACCTGTATAAACTACATTCTTGCAAATAAAGATATTGATTGATATTGATATTGACAGATAGACGGGGGATAGTATATATGATTAGCGATATAAAATGAAGTGAATCTTCTGTGGGCAAATACATAAAAATGTAATATAATATAACCTGTAGCACTTGCTCTTTAAACAAGAGAGACGTACTAGAGGTTAACCCGCGGCGCAGCCGTGGGGTAAACTCTAGTTATATATAACTTAGACCATACGAAGATGAGTAAAATACTGAGTGTAGGCCATAGTCTTCTATGGGTAAGGTGTCCAAAAGGCTTATTTTTACCCCTCTTTCACATTATGCTCACGTCTACGTACTGTTCGACTCTCAAACTCTGTCTTATCTTAAAGAACGATTCCAGTTCTGCCACAGCGATGTAAGATCCCTGGGATCGTCAGAGAAGTTGTGGCTGAGGCCGCTCATTGTACTACTACCTTCTAATATTAAGATATAATATGTGTTACTGTTTTTACGTTGGTGTACAATAAAAAGTATTGATGTTGTCTACAGCAGTAAGCAGGACAGTGCCGAGACAAATAGAAACGCTAAGATCAAATGTTCATATAAGTTTGTAAATGAAGCCTTAGATTTTGGCTTCTCAAACAAAGACGGAAAAGGATTTCCCTAATCCAGATCAAAATTTAATAAGTGAACCTTTGCAGAGCATGTATTAGGGGCATTAAAGCGTATTGTGAGAGAAGAGTCACGCTCGAAAGGTGTTCCGTCTGTTGGTAGGATGTTTCATTTCCGCTTAACTCCTGGCATCACCAATTAAATGTTTCGCGAACTTGTTGCCAGATTTCATTTAAATCTCGTAAAGCGGCACAAACTTGAGGAGGAAATTAAAAAATACTCAACGTTTTATTATTAAAGTTTATATAGTACCAAGATGAGAGTTAGAGATAACATCCAGACTTTAATCAAAGTAATATTTAAGTGTGTAACTTTTTAAGCTTTACGATTTAAATTTCTAGAACCTCAAATTTGAGTAGTATATGTTGCTAGTGTTATGTTAGTATATAGTATGAATATATATAGTATTTGTTTCAAAGACACAATTGAACTAAACCAAATTCTAAATATATAATAGTTCCAGTTAAAGTGTGTAATTCATTTTAGTCATGTTATTAATGATTAAGTATTGAAATCTGGAAGTAAATAAAATATGTATTTATTTATTTTTTATTTGAACTGAGTGCCATTGGAGAATATTTCTTAAAGGTGTATTCATACAGTTGTTTGGAACAAAACCTGTGCGTCTAGGGACGCCTGACAGAAGTGATAACTTAAACTCATCTATGTTGAACTATTAAATATTTTGAAATTGTTTAACCTGAGAAAAGCCTAGGTTATTACTCAAATTTTATGTATATTAATGTGATAATGTAAGAAAAGGTTATTTATTAATAAAATTTGTTATTAATTATAAAATATATTTTATCCTTAGTTACAACTTGAATATGTACATTAGGATTTTGTGTATGTAAATAATTATTATAATTATTTAATCTAATTAACGAAATACGACTGGCGCTGTGGGTTAGAGTGAGAGAGGAGGACCCTGCCTACCGCTGCCGTACCAGACAGACTGGCGTCATAACGCGTTACATAACGCAGCGGTTTCCCTCCCATAAGAAGTTATCACTTCAGAAAAAGAGGTTATCTGGAAATGTTACCGGGAGTTTTGAAAATGAGTAATTCTATAGATTTCGATGAGCTCTTGTCTGTTGTAATAACAATTTTATGTCAATGTTAATACTTATGGTGCACAAGCACCGCAAACTATTACTTATTCATCTATACTAACATGTCTTGTGTTATTCGTATATAACCCAGTCAAGTGAAGCGAAAAATTAATTGATTACATATGTTATAATTACGTTAGGGCCCCCTGGAGTCCAATCTTACAGAGCCAAAGTCAATAAACGATTTTATGCTTGAATAACTATGTTAATAGCCCAGCTATAGCAGCGACAACAAAAACATCCAACGCCTTATATTGAGGCAACTTGTTCCGTGTAACTGGGCTTTCTTTAAAACACTTTTGTTTAGATAACGGTGTTTTTGTATACACGGTTTTTGAAATCAACTTTGTGGACAAGGTTTTGTTTGACAAAAGACTTTGGTAACATTATTACTATGTCTATTATATTAACCACAACAAGAATTATTATAGCAGAAATTGTTGTAGGGTTCCATGGGCATTTCTATAAAAATGGAACCCTTATATAATCTTCCTGCTCGTCACTCTGTTCATCGGTCTGTTTTTTAATTATTGTTCTCACAAAGTGTTTCATCACTATAAATAAAAGGTTACAATTTATGCACAACATTAGGCTACAGTAAAATCGCGACAAACTATATATATTAGGGTTATCGCCATCCAAGTATCTTGTTATTTTTCTAAGTAAGTCAACATGAGGAGATATTTTTCCAAAGTCGTAAAAAGTAAGTCCTGTCCTGTTTACTTCAAACAATGAAAACTGTAAATTATACAAAGTGGTAGATATAGTTTAAAAAATATTTTGAATAAGAATTGGTTTTAAAAAGGTCTGTTTCATGGTTTTCTAGATTCGTAGCTAAATGATGATAACAGAAAAAGAGCAACCTTTATGGTGTTTTTCAAAGTGCGTGATCGGATACGCATTTGTCCGATTTTTATTTATTTATAACAACATACATTATAGTCTAGTTGAATAAAAACATATGATGTAATATATATTTGTGCCGTTTGGAGTGAAAACTTAGGTCCGTGGGGTCCATCGGCAAAGAGTTTCTTCAAAGAGATTTGTAAGAAACTCTTTGATGCCACCCGAGATCAGAAGGCTGGCTTTCGCCCAACAAATAAGCATCGCCATACAGCGCGGCAATGCAGCCAGCCTTCTGGGCACGCTCCCATCTGGCAGCGATTTGTTACGCAGTCTATAATCGCTTGTATTTTATAACTTAGTTTATTTTAGTTTCTACTTTAGCTTAAATTCACTTAATAATATTTTTCTTCTATATATTGATATCATATAAATTTAATTGTTATTGGATACCTAACCGCATAATAATTTGATCAAAAATTTCACAACTGCATACTACAACTAAACAACAACCGGTATGATTAAACATCCTATTATGATTATTGTTTAATTTAATTAAGTAAAATTACTAAGAATAATTTATTTTTTGACATTTTGTAATTTAGTAAATTTCTAATAAATTAATTCCTATATAATATATCGTATCAATAGGTTCTATGAACAAGTTCAGTATACTGCTTATTTATAGCGAATACAGAATAATTTTAGCAAAGTAAATTCGTTAATTCCCGTGGGATACGGATCTGTGTTTAGAAACCCCTTCAATAATATAATCAGGAAGAACAATGCTGGCATCATTGAATTTCGTTTTCACCTCTCACCCTGTCACATTCTCTGCAGATCACAAATAATGAATTTACGCCTCGATAAATATGTAAATTTCCGTTGGAAGGATAGCAAATTAATGCTTAATTTCTGTGTTCTGTATCGCATAAATTTGTTAAATATATTCCAAAACCCCTTTTGATAAACGCCAACAGCGTTAAGTTATGAAAACCAACAACAAATGGTTTTAAATAAGGTATTCCGTGTAAACCAGGTGGTTTTGTGTTCAATTCGATAATATTAACTTAATGTTCATTGCCCAACGTTCATATAGATATAAAATATTTGTATGGGAATAAAAAAACATATTCTGTACATTTCATCATGGAAACTTAATATAACAATAATTAAGTAAAAACTCTTTATTTTTCTTTACTCTAAAAGCGTCTTAATCCTACAGGACTAAGCTTCGCCACAGGTTCTTGTATCGCTTTTTGACTATTTATTATTTATTAATTTTGATGTTTTCCATACAGTTCGTACTTTCATCCATTTTGAAACAGTAAAACATCATAGAAATTAAAAAATAATTAAACTTGATTTTAAAAAGTAAAACGAAAATTATAACTTCAGTTTATCTTATCTCACATTAGAACCTTTTATAAATATAATGATTCTCTATATATACCTATATTTATATGCTGAAATAAAACGAAATTTTTATTGTATTCAAAATAGAATGTTGGATTCGATAGGAGTAAATAATATTTTAATTGCTAATTTTATAAAAATACGATACGTTTGCGTATAAATATGGGTCGAGTGGTATTGCGTATAAAATCTTTTAAACTTCCTAATTTGGGTGTGTAATTCAAAATTCCGCTTTAATGTTTGGCCACATTTAAGTAATGCTTGAGAAGGTATTTATGGTTCGTTAATCAGCAGTCATTAAAGTGGCTGCGGTGGAAAGCCGGTGTATTCACGCTGAACTGTTTGTTACGACGCAATTAAACCCAACAGGCACTTTTATTATTCAATAGGTACTCGGTGAGACCGGGATTTACAGAATAGGCCTTTCTTTGGCATTTAACTCATTTGAATCGGAATAGTAACTCCGTTTTTTAACTTAAATGCGCTGATGTAAACTATGTTTTATTTTTACCTAGGTTTTTATGGAGTATTATTTTCTATTCAGAATGAATTTTACTATAAATAGTGGCGTATTTACACATATGCCGCCAGTAGGCTATTTAAATTTAGCTGCCCCTACCGACCTTTATAATTCAATAGTGTAGTTCACAATTTATTAGTTAATGTATATTTTTTAGTTAACGACATTTTAACCTTATCAATGACGCACTATTTTCCTAATTACAGAACCTTTCTCCAGTAATTAGCGTGGGCCTCCAAATTCCCGCCCTTAGAATCTGCCGCGCTATGCTCCAGCTTACACAATCACTAGGTAAATCCACCACTGACTAGAATGTCAAATATGTTTGCGACTGTTTGAAATAATTAACAGTTAAACGCAGTCGTTTAAATAAATGACTTAGTTAATAAGTAAAAATGATTAATAATGTCCCGCCCTCTACACGAATGTAACCTATTTACCCGGGATAATAAACACTTTATACATCTCTGATACATGTATATATCTGTTTTGGAAACATACGTTATTTTTAATATTGCATTATAATAATTAGCTCACTACCGTAAAGAAGAAACAAACAAACATTTAACTCAAGTCACGTACTTATTTTATTACAGCGTCGAGTTTTGTGATTATAAATATTGTTGTATACAAAACGATATCTTGTAGATGCTACTGTTATAATAAAGTTTCTTCTCAGGAAGCAACTACGGCGACAGTAAACAGATTGTTATAAACTGGAATTTGTTGAAGCGATTTCAATTTACGGCTTCGGGTTATTATCATATTATTTTCAACCACTTACTCTATGCAAAGTGTGTTTGAACTTTGGTAGTATTTAAGTCTGATTAACATATGTAAACGGTCATTTATGATAGACCACTTAATAAGTAGCAATTTTCGCTTGAACTTAGACATTTAATGTCACAGTTAGACGACATTATTTATATAACAACAACAGCTCCCACTGTCCCACTGCTGAGCTCGAGCCTCCCACTGTAGGAGAGGGGAGGGGGGGGGGACTACGACATTATTTACTTTTTTAATTTACTGATTTAAATTTATCAATGCAGTTATTATTAATTGTTTTGTTTAATAATGAAGTTTCTAGCAAATATGGCAGTAGCAAGTAGTGAATCTAGAAGCAAATCCAGTTTGTTTGATGCCTTCTTTTCAGCTCATCCTTAGACATGAAAATATTTAACTTGGTTGTAAATTTATTATACAGGCATTAAGTTTATACACAAAATAAAAGCTCCAGCGTGAAATATTATTTTTTGGTAATACTATTACGAAAAAATATTGGTAATGATATTATTTGCTGAAGCTCTTATATATATATATATATATTTTTGATGCATTAATAAGTCAAATGTGTAACTTAACTCTTCAATTTGATCACGCTGTCTTCCTTCCTTTATCGGACAACTAGACACATGGCATACAGCATCGAGAATGGTGGATATTCCACCCGTATGAACGAAGCGCTTTGTATTCCTTTCATCATGTGCCCAGGAAAGCCAGTTTGTCTTTCGGTCTTTACCGTTAAATCTACCTAGTGTATATAAGTCCCGTTTGAATAGCTACCTTCTAGGTAAACGTGCTAATATCTCCGCTCTACATCGGGCGGGATTTGAACCTATATCGCTATAAAAGAAGGTCGAAAGAGGAAGTTTGAAGGTATTGACAATATACAGTGAATTCGGTTATAACATCAATAAAGGGACGACTAAAACTCCGTCCCTATATCCTGAATTTTTATAGTTTCTTTTCACAGTTTTATCATGAAAATATTTAATAAAATAAATAAAAACAGCCTTTATTACTTGATTATTGATTCTTATACGTATTATTAATAATTATATTTATTTTTCCAAGTTTCTCCATTTTTGGATGTAGGCTCTACAGCTTTCGACATATAATTTTGTCTTGCGCGCTCCTTGTCCAAAATCTCCCCGCGACCAACGCTATATTGTCACTCCATTTTATAATGAGCCTTAACCGACCTCTTTCCTGCTCTATGGGAAACGAAAACAGAATTGTTTGGCGCCATCTATTGTCTCTGGCCCTTACTGTGTGACCTGCTCACTTCTACTTTAACTTTGTCGCTGTATGTACTACGTCTACTAGTTTCGTTTTGTTTTGGATATCTGCACTTGAAATGACACACATAAAAATATTGAACTTGCTTCAAAATTTGATATACAAGGAAGAAACACAAAATACAAGAGACTCACAAACTTTTTTTTGCATAAATTTTTTGACAATCATAATTTTGGTTTATTCTATTTTATTATTTTACAAAATATTTTAAATATAAGTTTGTAGTATCATCCCAACTGTTTTCTAAAAAATTATTTAATAATATGGATCCGATATACACGTACAACACCCATTTTGAAACTACTCCCTCACATTTCCGAAGTCCCTCGGATACGTTACTGTCACGCCAAATTGGGTTATTCCCGCAATAAGGGACTCAATTTTGCAGTGGCCCTCGTGACTCGCTGGTAATTTTACAGAATAGAGACCCTTGCTTTCAAACGTCAAGTACAGGTGTTGTGGCTACACGTTGTTCCAACTTCTCGGTCAGTTGACATCGGTTTAGCAATTAATATGTTAAACAATGATTCTTGTTTTCTATTTGTAAATACCTCCTTATAAAATTATTGTTTTGGATTTACTAACAATTTTCACATATGTTATTCGAGGTGAAATAATGGGAAAATTTAAACTTACTTAGTAAGTTGTGTAGGTGAATATGTACTTGAATATAACATGATAACAATCGGAGACTGACTTTGGAGTAAGGTGATATTTGAGCTCCTCTATCTGTAGAATAAGTCCGTTAAAAATTATTTGTACACGGTTAAGAAGATAAATAAAATATTGCGATTTCTATTCTCAAAAAAGAACTTTGCTAAACGTTGCAAAAAGTACAAGTCAAAATCATACATATACTCTTAGTTTGGTGTGTATGGATGGAATGGAAAGTTTCTGCAACTTGGAGATAGCACATTGAAAAGCGGTGAATTAGGAAGTGGATTTAATTGTAATTTAAATAGGCCCTACAAAATCTTCTTAATTCTTCGTCATTTAGAAAAACTTTCGAATTTATTTTCTGTTAAAAGTTAAAATATGAATTTCACAAATCCATCCTAACTTAAGAACTTTTTATTGAGGACTAGTTAACATACGCTGTAAGATCCAAGTTCTAGATAAATTGCGGAAGTAAATGGATATAAAATGTATTTTAATTTTAGACTAAACGCTTTTTTGTTTAATTTTCTTCAAATACTCAAATTTTTGACTGAAAATATTATATTGAATTATTTCAATCAGGAGCAGAAGCAAACACTCAAAAAATCAAAGTATTATCTCGTTCCTATCGCCAGTAAGGATCGAAAGTGACTACAACAATAATTATAAAATATGATATATTTTGCACTTTGTCCAAATTTCATGTATTAATTTCTGATTGTCGTTTTTATCCAGAAATATTTTTCCCAGTATCATAATATACCAACAAAAAACGCTTATTCTTTACTTGAATCTTATGTTAAGTATTAAATACATACAAAAATACCACAGAAATACTTTCAAGTTTCTCAAATTTTTTGAATATTTATCAAGTTTTCTTTAGTAATAACCTTATTCTTACTACTATAAACATTTTAAATAATTAGTAAACTTGATCTACCTTTTGTATGTGCTTATCAACGAACAGATTTAATTTCCATTCATATAAATTTGAATAACATTTTAACTGATGTACTAGTCGTTGAAAACCGAATAAACAAGCGAGCTACTCGTATACTAAATAAATCAACGTAGCAAATGTACACTAGTGGAGTTTAAACACATAAGGGAATAAAGAAATCCAATTTATGACAATATTTGCTGGCTAACGTCGGGGTTGCGAGGGTTCACCAACCATTAACGTCAGCGAAGAGAAATCACCGCTATCTATATTTATTTATCGCCATAGGTATTATTGTTAAAGGCCCAATTGCAGACGACCTCACGCTACTGCAATTTTGTAAATTGCTGATTTTACTTACGCCATTGGCGAGACGTTTTAAATTGCAAGTCATTATACACATCAAAGGAGCGGAGTTGATGCCACTCTCGCTTTCCACTCATACTTTGACCTTAACGTTCCGACTTATTCACGTAATGTAATGTGTGACGAAATTACAGTTCTCACATTGAATGTACTCTTGTCTTAAATGTCGAGGAATTTTCATGTTACTTTATCTAAATGTTTATCTTGGGATGCGTATAAATATACTAGTTATTAATACTCTATAACATTCTTTCATCTTATATTACCAAATAATACATTACATTTCTTAATTAGGAAAAATGGAAAAAAAAATATATGTAACATTATTGTTTAGTAATAATTAATCATCATTTAATTTTAGCTGAAACAGCAGTCAAACGCAAACCTATAATATAAAAATAGTACTTATTATCTTAGTAGGTAAATAAGGCTTGGAGTTGACTTATAATAAATTATTCCAGCTCAAAGAAATTAGTTGCACTTTTGGTAAACAACACAAAAATATATTCATTCATTCCACGGGTTGTAAAGAGTTCCAAAGTTAATATTATCTTTCGTTTTTCGGAGAATCGCTGATGCTTTATGGAG
Source organism: Dendrolimus punctatus (assembly GCA_012273795.1). Classification (NCBI taxonomy): domain Eukaryota; kingdom Metazoa; phylum Arthropoda; class Insecta; order Lepidoptera; family Lasiocampidae; genus Dendrolimus; species Dendrolimus punctatus. The sequence goes on from CM022539.1 coordinate 9,929,947, forward strand.
GTAAAAAATAAAAAATATTAGTAAATTTTTCTAGTATATCTAATAGCATTATCACAAAGTCATAACATGCCACTGGGTCTGAACTTTAGTAACAGCGTTAAGCTGTTCATAGGCGTAACTAATTCACCCATTTAATTGGCCCTAACATTAAAGCGAGCATTATCGCAATATACTCACGTTGTGGAGTTCATTAACGAGTTATAAGCACGCGAATATGAGGCATTTTTCATAAGCGACGTGGACGGCCTTATGCATACTTGATGAAGCACGGCCGTGCTTTTAAGTACCTGTCAACGTTTATAGTTCAGCCAACTAATTATTTTAACAGTTAATTATAACACGTGCTGCTTACGCAATAAGGCATACAATAATTTTCACAGCTCAGCATAAACGCATGTTGAGTTAAAAGGTGGTACGCGCCAAGTATATGTCAAGGGCGACCAGTCCTGCATACAAGTTTCTCATTGCACTAACTAAATAAATGTAATGTATAGCTAGATGTATTGTCTCAGAACCACTGTGAAATTTCGGTTAGTTACGGTATTGAAGTTTTCTATTATAGCTTTTGTTTGCTTTTAAAATATAACAATTTCTTCATTCACGGTTCTTGCGAAAGTCGACAATGGCTATGAAATTAGTCTATTCAAACCGTATTCAATTAGCTGTTACTAGTAAGCATGTAGAATGCTCGGTTGGTGCCGTTCTGGAACCGATACCGAACGGAATCAGGAACGTTCATAGAAATATAGGCGTTTGGTAAACTTTTGGTAAGCTTATACCGAGCATACTGATTCTGTACTACTGCTGCAATAAAAAAACAGGAATCGAAAAATTCAGTAAAAACGTATCTTCACTCACAAACGAGAATAAAATACCAATGCAATATTTGACTAATTTGATCTAACCAAGCAATAACGACGTCGGTTGACAGTTTTGTTTTCCTATGATTCATGTCAAAAAGTGAAAGAACACTGTGGCACCCTCTAGAAATTATGGTAACGATACAAAATTTATGCCAACGAAGCAGGGTAGAAATTCTAGTTATTTTTATGTCTCAAGGTCTTCTCTTCTTATTTTCCGTTTCTCAATAACGTTTTCTTAGCAATATCTTCCTTAGAAAGTACCAAATCGTATTGTCTAATCGTTTGAACAACATCAGTGTTGTTTATAGAACTAAGTTTTATATTTGTCGCATTTCAAGCACCTGCTACCCAGTCTAGGCGTACAAATGATGATATAAAAAACTCTGGAGATAAGGACTAGGCGTGTAAAATATAAGAGTAATAAGAAATTTGTACGCACAGATGCGCTACAGTTACCATACTATATTATTTTGTTTAGTTATTCATTCACGTTCGAACAAAAAACGCAATTCAAATTGTTTTTGTTTATATCTATTCACTTAGAGTTTAAATAATGATTGTAGAAGCAGAATACTAAAATAATAGCTCTGAAGAGCTCCGAAACCCACATGTCTAGATGGCGCTAGAGGTCATTGTCGTCTCGCTTTTAATCTTTTCATTCAGGTACATATTTAAGCACAAAGCAGATTATATTTATTAACTAAACCATGACTACTATTTATAATTTTGTAGCGATTGGTATTGCCACTTGTCCCTTGCCATCATTTTACTAGTCCGTGGAAGTTTCACTATGTGTCCCAGAACAATTCGATTTTTTCTGTGGCATTCTGCCAGTCTGTATTTTATTATTATGATAATAGTAAATATTTATCTCTAATTTATGTAAATTAAATTATAATTTAGAAAACGTAATTTATTAGTATAAAGAATGTTATAAAATGGTTGAAACTTATTTTTACAATTCGTTTATCCAAGCGTACTTTCGGAATATGAGACCAATAAAAACTGCGTTTAAAAAACCGTCTTCAAAAACTAAAAGTAAAAATTACTTATTTATAATGCTATTTTTAATTATTATATCTTATTTTTAATACATATTATCTAAAACATCTTAAAGTCGGTGCTTAGTAATTTTCAAAATATAGTAATTTCTATGTTTTACTTTGCACCGACTTCAAGATGTTTTACATAATATATGTCGGATTCACTCCCGCCGGGAGCGAATGACACTCTGAGTATAACGCAATAATAATCTGAAATGTGATAATCAAAGTTTATTACACAAGAATTATTACAATTACAATATTAAAAACAACATAATACACAGAAATATTAGGACAACTCCAAGAGTTGCCTCCACGCTTGTTAGGTGTCGAGCAGCAGTATGCCCTCCAAGAATATTGCGATTATCGAACACTAATTATCGACCACAATATACTATGCGTCTCTTGTCCAACAGAGCTTCCGCTCTGTTAAACCGACGAACGTAGAATGACGGCTGTAGACTGTCGGTTGTAGACTCGTAGACTGTCCGTTTAAGACTGCCCTCTTCTGCCCGAACACTGCGTATTTAAGGTTCTCGTAGCACGCCGCACTGACACCATCCGGTAATGCTTTGGCGCCACTTCAATAACACCAACTTCCGCCATCCGTATGACTTTCAACTTCTGCCATCCGTATGACTTCCAACTTCCGCCATCCGTATGACTTCCAACTTTCGGTTACTGTATTTCCGATATCCGTTAGCTTGATAATAAATGTTTCTACGTTGACATCCGGTTATACGATTTCCGATTACTATATTTGACTACTACCGTCATATGGTAACTTTATAATAATAAATACCATTCCGACATATATATTAAAAATAAGATATTATCATTAAAAATAGCTTTAGAAATAAGTTATTTTATACCATTAAGTTTTTGAAGTCGGTTTTTTTAAACGCAGTTTTTTTTATTTGTTACTTTTTAGTGTCTAGCTATGGTAAGTCTACGAAATGTGCCGCACGCCTTAAAGCACATAGGTCCCAAGAAACGGGAACGGAAAAAATATCATAAAATGAAAACTACTGGGCCAAACTATGTTTAATTTAAGAGGACAAAGTGGCAACTATCCACATAAAACCAAAGAAGAATCACGTAAATCGGATCATAAATCTCAGAGTAATCGGTGTACAAACATAAAAAATACCGACCAAGTTGAGAACCTCTCCTTTTGGAGTCGGTTAAAAAGATACATACTTTAAGGAAACTAATGGCAAAGAAGTTTACTATTTCAAACATAAGTCAAAAATTAATGCACATATATATAAAATTATAAATCACAATACATTATGTTTGTAGAATATGTTTTAGATGTTGAAACAGTAATTGTTTTAAAGACTGCTGTTAATTTGCATAATTTAAAAGTTTAAATGAGGTACAAAATAATGTGTCTGAGTCGACACTGCATTTAAAATAATTACGTTTATGCTTTGTAATACATAATAGCTACAAGAATGTTGATTGTACCCAGCATTATGAAATTAACATATCATTATTGACACCTCAAGGTAAGTAGTACCAATAAACAACCATCGTCTGACACGCTACAATTTGATTATATATCTTTATCAACGTAATTATACATTTCCTGCATATTAGGTTACAAAACTTCCAATTACATGCCTGTCGCTTGGAATAGGAAATGAACTCTAACCATTTAGTTGATACAAATCAAACGCAGTATTGAAATTATATTTTATATTTAAGTGTTTAACTCAGAAAAGATTTTTGACGTGGATGAGTGGTGTGACAAGAATGGAAGATTAGAAACGTATGCATAATAGAGTATTTTGAAATTGCACCCGTGTCTAAAACATTGAGAGGATGTGGGTATATTGTAAGTAAGGATGAAAATGATGTCAATAAGAATATTGATCTGTAATAAGCTTTTTAAAAAGATTTTTAAATACAAGCTTTTGAGATCCTGGATATCATGTAGCAGCAAAGTGCTAGCCAAGACAGGTAACATGAGCCCAAACACGACGGGTCTATCTTGTTTAGTACAGGATTTCCTATGGCCACCTTCCGACTCCATCATCAGATTAGCTCCATGGTACTATATTATTGCATTGTCACACGATATACATATGCGTGAAAAATTTCAGCTTAATCGGAAACCGAGAAGTTGGTCAAATTTGACTTGCAAGATTCCATCCGAACTTGCATAGATACATATACCCATTGCAAGTTTAATAAAATCTTGTAAAATTGATGGATATTACAGTTAAAAGTAGACTGAAAAGAGATGTATGGAATGTGTGAAGGATGACATTATGACTTGTGATGATGAGAATGTATGTCGGAATGAAAGAACATGGAAAGGATATGATATACTGTGTCTATTCCAAATATTTGGGAAAAATGTAAAAGGAATGGTAAGGATCAACCAGTTCAGATTAAAGTTGCTTATTGGTTTAGGTTTTTGCATCTCACTCCAGTAATGTAAGTTCAAATTGACCGAATGCAAATATTTTACAATTACTGACTTACCAATGTGTCAAATCCGCCGCCTTTGACAATTATATCGAACGTACCATTGCACTTGTATCTCTGGGCTTGAGCCCAGCAGTGGAGCGTTAATGGGTTGATATTATATTACATTATATTTGTAGACTGAAATAACAACAGTTCATAATGTCCCACTGATGAGCTCGGGCCTCCCATTATAGAGAGGAACAAACAGTATAACCGCCATGCTTGTTATAATATGCACATTAAGTCAGAAAACTGCCTAAGTGGTACATGCGTTCCGGCCAGGATCCAACCCGCGCCCTTTGAGTTTGGGACGCGTGCGCCAGCCATTAGGCTACCACGATGTTTATAGGTTGCTGCTCTGCCAGAATTTGAAGCTACCTCATTAGAAAGAGATGCGGTTTTATAAACTATTGAACAAAACTTGGTATATTATATTATAACAAAAAATTCCGACCAGTATGATAAAATCTTTGGGGCGTGTAATAAAAAAAAATGTATTCCGATACTTTCTCGGTTATTCTCAGATACATTCGACACCATAGTATGTATTTTGACCTGAAAAAAACAATTTGGATCCGAAATCCCTACGAAATCCTCCGTCTCTCGGCGGATTATCTTTATCCAAAGGGACTGTATTTGATAAGACTTGTACAGTTGGTACCTTATTAAAGTTTCTCCTATTACCATGGCTGTTCCAAAAATATTGAATTACAACAGTTTGGTTTCGTATCTATGTTATGAAGTAAATTTATTGAAATCTGTATGAATTTCATTTTAGGAACAATTATGTATTGTTTTTTTTGCCTGAATGTAGCTTTACTTTGATGACATTTGTATTAATATATGTAGTATAAGCAACTTTGTATCTCTGCTATAATATTACGAGTGAATTGCTGAATAGTTCTCTCTTTTTAGTGTCGCTTTATCGTTTCATCGATTATAAAAACAAAACGATTCTAAAGAAGTTTCACTACAGAAATACACATTTCAATTTTACTGTAGTATTTTTAATTCATATAGAACGTAAAGAAACATGTAGAGGAAGTTGTATGTGTATGTGCGTGCGTGCATGCATGCGTGCGTGCGTGTGTGTGAAAACTTCAGCAAGATACATGGATACTTTTTGCGTACCTGCATTTGCAGGTTTAACACCATACTTTACTTCTTCATCAGATATAATAAAACTGCCTAAGCGGTACTGGTTTTAAACGACCTTACCTACGTCAATGACATGAAACGTGGGCACGTAACGCAATATGACACAAACATTTATTTTGTAATATGGCGTGATGAAATAAATTCTTTAAAAAGGGTGCGAGCCCTATGTCGAGAAATTGTTAAGTAAAACCGTTTTTCTCTTCGTAATATTATGAATATAAGATCAGTTTGAATGATAAAAGCGCAATAATACGTTTGAGTTAGATGTATCGTAAGAAACCATTTTCGTACATATTCGAATAGGACTTCATACGGCAACCTTTGTAAATTATCAAAATGGTAGAAGGAAACTCGAGTTTTATAGCTTCCATTTTGAGAAATAAAATCCACTTACAGCGGGTTAAAAAATTGCCCTTACATCCCATTTCTTTCTGTCTCAAGATATGTAAGCCCCCAAATCCCTGTTCTTTAACATACACCATTAAACGAAAACGTTCGCAGTTTATAAAAATACTCCGAGTACGTGATACACTTTTGTGGAAACTTTTTTCGTTCAGACGCCGTTTGGATTAGCGGAGCTGAGATTTATGACTTTTATTTTCAAAATGCAAGTCGATTGTCAGGTGAAGGATTATGCTTCGTTTATAAACACTTTGTTATAACGTTACAAAGTAATCAGCAATGTCTAGATTAAATTACATTACCCATTTTATACAGTGTACTTCGAATAAGACCGAAATTCGCTTCTTTCATAACACTTTAATTAATATCAATGACTTCATTACGCTACCGGTTGTGCCAATATGTTGGCTGTTTCTTAAACTGTTAAATTGTTGGAGGGATGGCGAGGCGTTCTAAAAATGCTCGACGACTGTTACAGTTAGTATAAAATATGTGTTAAAACCGTAAGGTTCTCTGATTATAAAGTATTGAGATCAGTTGCTGCTCTTTTACTACTATAAACCCTTCGGAGTTGTTGCAAGTACAGTACCTTCCAGCACGCGGGTTAATATAAGCGGGTGTAGAATGCCGCACGTCACACAAAACGCGCCGAAATTTTCCACATATATTAGGGTGATCCAAAAAAAAATTTTTTTTCCAAACAAGCTCAAAAGTTTTTTTTGGGTGTAAAAAAATTTCTGTGAAAAGATGAGCCCTTAATATTAATATTAAGATTGTCCTCATCGCATTTTTTTAATTCCCATTAGAATAACACAGGAAAAAAATTTATGCTTCTGATTTTTGTACCGTTCAAACGACTGGTTGAATGATAAATCGCTGTTCCAATCTTTATAGAGAATTGAACGCTCTACAAAAAAGGTCTGATAACATTTTTTGATTTTTTTTTTTTTTGGATCACCTAATATATATATATATATATATGACGCAGACTATGTCACATTACATACTGACAGATGCGGTGAAAGAAAAAGAAACAAAAGGGGGGTGACCAATAAGGTCGGTGTCCTACCCTAAAATGGTTTGCCACGAAAAAATCCCAAGTAGTTCCTGTTTACTGTAGACTGTTTTCCTATATCTCCTTTACTTTGGTATTCCCCCATACAGTGATAATTAAAAACAAACAAAGTGTATACCCTGAGAATTAAATGTTGTTTAAGGGGCCAGTCTAAACACGTTTGCCACTATTTCTATAGATCCCAGCTAAATTGGTTTCCTGGACATTTTAGATTACTCTCCAGCGTACAATGGATATAACGGGCGGGTTCTTTGTTTAGCAATCTCCATTGCCCGATAAACAAACCGTACTATAAAGAGATCCGGCGGGGAACCGTAAGAATACTCCACTCGTACTATTTTGGGGAAAACACTAAAAGGAAATCGGCATCGATTTCGCCTCGGATTGGGTAAATAGTGGCCCTTCTTTTGATGAAAATGAATCCCTGATTGACGTATCATTGAAACGTAGAAACAACCTTGTTCACAAAGAAACTTAGATCGCTAATTTGATTTTTTGTAGGCAAATGTAAAACCACAGTCAATTTCATTCCGGAAATTGTATTTTATACTGTCAATAAATTTTCGGTATTATCGCTAACGACTTATGTAATAGTTATTTAACAATTATTTCAAGTACAAAATAAATAAACCGTTTTTTTCTGAGGTGAAATAACTAGAATTTAGACTAATGACAATATTTAAAAGTTGTTATTAGACAAGATTATGATACATATTGTGCTAAGGTTTCATATATAGAATCGTTAAAACTCATGTCACGTATCACTGTGACGCATCTCTTTATACTTCAAATTACTCTTAATTTTGGACTTATCACCCGAATCTATGGTTTTAAAATGAGTATTTGTCTAAAATATGAGCTTATAATGTAGTCAAAAAAGCCAACAAGAAGTTTGTAACAGATTTACGATACAAATTATAAAGCTACATGCAAACTTATTAGTCGTTATTCTATTTATAATAAAATGGTTGACAGTATTGTGGAAAAAGAATTAGGAATCAGAATCGCTAAAACTATATTCCACCACTTGGCATTCTATATTTTTTTAGTAGTGCAGAATTTAAGTCAAAGAATTTGCTGTCCATCAGCGAAAACCGCATCGAAATCGGTTCAGTAGTTTTAACGTGAATGCCGTATAAACAACCAAACAGAAAGAAACCTAAAAAAATGCATCGTATTCTCCACCGTTATATAGTCTATTGCAATTGTTTTTTTTAAATAGCTTTAATGTCAGGTACAGCATGTTTAGAAATTGATAATACTATAGATAAGATATATTTTTAAGATATAAGATATATTTTTATACCCAATAAAATTTAAAAAGAATTATCTTAAAATTACATTGAAATTAATTAATTATTAATTAATTAATAAAGCGTTAAAAAGCAAGCGAGGAATGATCTGTAGTGTTACGTAGGATTTAGGACTAGGATTTTTGGTCGATTGATATTCCTAGTGGATATTCTTTTTGCACGACAAAACTTAGATGTGATGTTTGTCCGTAAGCTAGCCCTCCTTATGCTAAAAAAAATATCTTTTAAATGCATGTGAATGAATGCATGTGAATATGTGATTGAAGTTATATGATTTTTATTCAAATTAACATAAAAAATAAATGAAATATAAAAAAATCACCAATTAAACCATTTTACCTCCATTGCGATAGTATGGTTATGATAGTCGCTGATCGGGAATATTCAATGCTGGGGCTATAACAAGCGGCTTTGGCAGAAGTTCTGAATATTAATGAAATAATATATTTTAGTGCGCCGATGACGGCTGAATCGGTGCCAAAAACAATACTCCTTGTAGCGTAAACAACTGGTTATTGACCCAGTAGGTTTCAGATTGTTCTAGGCTTCTATTGACGACTTTCAAATGTTGTGGTTACTTAAATTTTTATGTTTGTTTAAAGTATTACGTATTTATGCTCAACTTCATCTGCACTATGGTGTGCACTTGAATAGTTAGTACCCTAGAATTGAGAACTAAGGTGACGGTCCTAGATTGTGAAATGGCAGTACGCTGGTCATATCGTTCTGATGGTCGCTGGGGCATGGAGTCCTGTTCTGGCTCCAATTATGCTATTACAATATGGAAAGAATGATCGACCACTGAGGCTATTATGAGGATAGTGGTCAACCATTCTGATGATATTGTAATAGCAGAATTAGGGCTGTGAAGTGGAGACAGCGTCTTAGCAAACGCAGTGTAGAATGCTCATAACTGACAATCAGCAAAGTCGCTTGATGGGCACAAATTTTGATGAGACTATTTAGCAAAGGACTACAAATGACTGTCGATGAACGACCTTGACATATTTGTCACAGTCGCTCCACTATTATTTTGATGTTTATTTAGGAAATTGTACAACCACTTATTAATTACATTAATTTGACGATACGATCTGCTCTAGTGTAATTGAACTCAAACACGGCATCTTCGAATTACGTACATACATACGCTACACATACATGTTCCTCTATATAATACTAACGACAGATTAGCGTCACTGATGTCTCACATCCCAATTAAACATAACACTGTCTTATTACTAAAGTAGGGTAGTTTATAGTGAAACTTTTGTTATATTGCAAAACGTCCCTTCCTTTATTGTATGAGTATAGGTAGTTATGAGGTCATAATTTTAATGAGTAGAGTAACTTATTGGTTAATGTATATACAGTAATTGTACAAATTTTTATAGTGACATCTTATTATATTGTAAATGTAGTTTGTTCTGTAATTGTATATTTTGGTGTCCAGTAAGGTGTATAGATATTAATATTGTACCTACAAGTGGACACTAAATCTGAAATGAATTGCATACATACATACATACATACATAACTTCACGCCAGGTCCCTTGCGGGTAGGCACGAACAACAGAGTGCAACAACGAAATGAATTGCAAATAAAACTAAAAACAGTATTATTTGTAATGGGGATTGTTCACAAAAATTACCTGATTACGCTGATTTTGTATTTTTATTACGTAAAATAGGGTATTTTAAGAAACTAATTTGAATAGTTTTGTATTTTAAGCGTTCGTTTTTTTATAATTCGATTTTAAAATTATTTCTCCGATGACGTCATAAGGGACAAGTTTACATTGATTTCTTTGCCTAGAAAACAAAAATAATAAAATTAAGTTTTATCTATATATAATCATAGTAATCTGTGCTACTATTTAAATGCCACTGTCATTACTCATTACGTATCGTGATCATTTTAGTGTTTTTTGTCGCTAGGCTTCAAATTTTTCGTGTTCAACCATTATCATTTTCTATAGTTATTGTTAATTTTTTGAAGTGTAAGTACAGCTAGAATTCTTTTTACACCTGAAGCAGGCAAACAGGCAGACGGCCCACCTGATTGGATTTAGTAAGGTCAAATAAAGATCAAACAATTTCTTAAAAAATACAAGAAGATCGTACGTTTTTTGAAATTATTGGCGACACTATTCCTCGAAATGGTTTTTGAAATAGCTAGATTGAAAAAAGTGAACAATCCCAATTAAACTAAAAACTATTTATCCCATCTCCTTTTTCCCATGCCTCTTATTCCATTCCGTTTTTCGCTTCTCTCCCATTCCATCCTAAAGACTGGCAACGGCTAGGCTTCACTCCTGTAAAAACGTCTATAGCAGGGGTCACAAAATGGCGGACCACAGTCCGCATCCGGACTGCCACCCATTTATGCGGACCACAACAAAATGTTATTTTACCCATTGATATATAAAAAATACCTTTGTCATTTCCGTAATTGCATTTGTTTAGTAAATATTTTTTTCTATAAAATGTTGTGCGGACTGCGATGGTCATTTCATTACTTAAAACGGAATCCGAGCGAAACTAATTGGTGACCCTTAGTCTATAGTAACCATTTTTCATGAGTTGGGCCGTCTGCCTGTTCGCCAAATTCGCAATAAAAAAACGAGAATTGGCTTTATTTGGGAATTTATATGTTTGTTCTCAAGAGAATGAGACAGTTGGGATATTGTTATGATACAGCTATGATACAGTTTGATACAAAATGACTAAGGAATAAAGATATGATACTTTTATTTTTTAAATGCCAACTTATTCTAGAAAACACTGATATATTAGAATATACCTAACTATAGCATATATTAGTATATACGGTAAATATAAGTCTTATTAACACGTCACATACCTTCAGAGTCTAAAACTCGCTACGGGATTGCGATGAAGAATCAAATTGACTTCCGGACAATTCAATTAAGCTGTACTTTAAGTGCAAGTTTGCAAACATTCGTGCGAGAATCTAGCCAAGTTCCTAGAACAAGTTTATCAAAGAGATTGTAGCTGAACAAGTTAGCCTTCGTCGAGTTGTTTGCTCGTACCTATGTATGGTAATGTTTGGTTAGATCTTCACGTTAATAGATGATAATGGGTCTTTTACCTGTTCGAACTGGCAAAGTACAGGTATTTAAATTATATAACGGTATTTTATGCCATCATTCTATCCAGATCCATAATCTAGAAAACTTTTATTTATTTCTGTATCACAGGTTTCAGTTATCTATGTAATTGAGTAGCAGTGTTTCGACTTTAATATTAATTTCGTCTGTGTGATCATTATTTACTTTTAATATAGTTTATATTTAACAAGACTCTGAGCGTCTTCGTCCACGTGGAATAGTAAAAAAAATATATACAAAAAACCCGCCGATTTTGTAACATTCTTCATTGGTGCTCCGCTTCTATTGGACTTAGCGTGATGATAAATAGCCTATAGCTTTACTCGATAATGGGCTATCTAACTGAAAGAATTTTTCAAATCAGACCAGTAGTTCCTGAAATTAGCGAGTTCAAGCAAACAAACAAACTCTTCAGCTTTATAGTATAAGTTTTTGTTCGGCCCAAGAAAATATACTGATAGATTCCTCAATATTTATTGCCCGTAAGATAGGCTATTAGACGATTCATTTCTGTCTTTTATTTTGGATGAATCGACCAAAGTGATCCGAATAAACATGAACTTGAATAATTCAATATCAATGAACACCGCTATGTCCTTTAAGTTTGTACCTTTCAACCAAATTGATTAAATATAGTTCATCCTTCAAATGTCAGAAATAGGTGCTAAACTTTGTGTGTTTTAACATTTATATGATTATTAGAATAACCTTGTTGTATACATATTATTTATTTATACATTATTAATGTAACAATGAGCTTATTTGGGTTTGTGTTAGTTCCTTCCTCGCAGCCTTGTTATGTATTATGTACGTTCAATAACGGAGATTACTATAGCTCCCAGAAAATAAGTTAGTTTTCGTGGGCAAGTCTAAGGCTTACCGAGATTGAGATATTCGGATGTAGGAAGCTTCAGTAAAGCTATATATGTATGTACATATATAGGTATATAGAAGATATACTCGGCTAGTTTTATTATAGTAAGCAATTTGAGAAACTATACTGTACAGAACCAACAATCCGATAAACTGACATTTATAGTGTTATACGAGTGTCAGACATAATTTTGACCCAATACTTTAACAATTCTAACAGACTAGGTACAAGTTTTGAAAAGGGCTAAGTGTATCGTAATTTTAGATGCTTTATAATAATGTAAGTTAAAATCTTTATAAAATTAGGCATATGAAGATAAACTTTATATAGGTGCCTAATAAATTGCGTAAGATATGTTAGCGCTGATATTCTTTCGGTAATAAATAAACAACTATTTAAAATTATTACTTAAAAGTGGTATCCCTTAAGTCTTTATACTGGCAACATTTTTTCTCTGCTCTCTCATTCCGTGCTCTCTGTAAATGATAATGGTGCATTGTGATTGTGATTTTGTAATCTATAATAAATCAATAAAAATCAAGACTATCGTACTTATTTTTTCCCATAACCCTTCAGGTTATGGGCCCAAGATATTGTGTATTACGAAAATCACAATATTTCACGATTTTCGCAAAAATAAGTCTAACCTCGACGCCATTGTAACACGTGCGCAACATAGCTAATAATGGCATAAATTCCGTAATTGATAAGCTTAAAGGCATAGAAAATCATACATCATGGAAATTTATAATGAAAATGATTTAATTCACTCACCTTCAAACTAAGAGTAAAGATGTAGATATCATAGCAAGATGTTAATGTACGTAGATAAATATAGATGTAATAATTGCTACCCCAATAGCTGTGACTTGGGTAGGTAGTTATAACTAAATTCAGTTATGTAAGCAATCCGAACCATCTCTTAGTAGTAAGCAAGCGAAACGTTGAATTAAATTACAATATTGCCTACACAGTAACTCCGAATTATGCTGCCATCGTGGTTGGTGAATAACAATTAGGATTCAGCAAGTGGCACCCAATGTGAAATAGTAAAATGGTTATTTTAGACGCAAGCTAAAATTCTGGTTGAGAGCAGGTAAATAATGAACGTAAAACAAAAACTTTGAGGATAATGTCAAGTGAGGTAGAATGAATTATAAAACAGACTCCTACAATGGTTGGGATTATTCTATTTGTAATTAATTAAGTAGTGAATTAGATTAGAAGAAATACGAATTAAATATATTTTTATTTAAACCCAATATAACAGTCAATACTCGATTTGAATTTTATAAACACTTGACACTGAAAAGTTATAGTTTTTTATAACAGATATCGATTTGCGTTACAAAAAAGTTTGGAATTATGATCTAATTTTTTAAAGTCCTTTTTATAAAAAAATATACTAAACTTGATGTGTAGCAGAAAATAAATTCCAAGCTCTTTTAAAACTAAAACATCATCAAAGTTTCCCCCTTTGTAAATTCACTACTCTTTTGACGTAAGTGAAATTTAAAATTAGCCGACGATGCGCAATCACGACGAAGTATAATGTAAGGTATACTTTAGCTTAACTTTCTATGGGGTTTTGAGGCGAAGTATAAGTTTGATACTTAACAAAGCTTAAACTTTTGCCTATTTTATATTTAACAGCACAGAGTACTAAGTATTCAGTGCCTTGATAATGTTTCTTGTCTTAGACCGAACTTTAGAAAAAACATAAAATTGCAAACCTTTTTTCATTTCGTTAATATGAAACGTGTTTAGTATTCACAAATATTACGGTAAAATAAATTTAAACTTAGTTTAATACTAGATATTAATCATATATTTCGTCAAAAAGTACAGATTGTTTCTTTTCAAGCTAATCAAATCTTGTGAATGAGCCCAATATTAACCAGACCTTTAGAGAATTTACTATACTTGGAATAGAACTTGAGAGCTCTGGATCCAGTTAACCAAGCAATCAACGTTGTGGGTACGTTTGTTTTGCTATAAGTAGGTTCAGTTGAACATATGTTGACAAATATGTGCATTTAGGTTAGTACATTAGGATTTTAGCCTAGGGTGATAATCAAGTAGCCATTCTAATCGAGTGTCAATTAAAAAACAATTGTGTGTGTGTGTGCAGTTCACATGCAGTACAAGTGCAACTTCAGAGAATATACTTACTCACAGATAATTCTTCTCTAATTTTATTAAAATAAATAGAATTCCTTTAGCATATATCTGTCAACATAATAAAATGCAAAATAAACTTCTTAAGTGTTACTTTAAATTTTCACTGTTTTAGTCTGAAACATATTATTATCAGTTTTATTTAGGTTTAAATCGGACATATGTTTAATTATCAGTCTTATTGACTGACTCTCTAATCTGTGCTGCACAACGTATAACTCGTATCTCATTCTGTTGCAGTCTTAGTCCTTTAGATTTATGTGTTTATCTCTTTTTAGTGTCAGTTTTTCGTTTCATCGAGTTTCAAATCACAACGAATATAAAGAAGTTTCACTTCAAAACGTTAAAGATATCTGCAATTTGCCTAGTGTATCCTACAACAATACCACCAAATACATTCTCGAATTATATGTATATGTGGCTGCTGATTAACGAAGTATAAAGCTCATTAATACGTTTTACCGCAAATACCCTACTTTCCTAAAATTACCGGGTTTAGATATTTGGAACTACGAGCGTGCATTGTAATTAAATTTCCCCCGACTATTTGCGCGCAATGTCTGTCCATGTGGAATTGGAATAATGTGGATGATTAAATATTTCGTTTACCAATATTCGAAGTTTATTCTGCATCTACATCATTTATTACACGAAATTGTATTTAACATTATTTAATTAATGTAACATTTTGGACAGAAAGGATTACCAGTGCTGAAATGTTATATTCATCAAAAAGCAATGATAAATCAACACACGAAGTTGTTTCGAATCCATTGTTTTGGATATATCAAGACTAGCGTCACTTAAATCACAACTCGTGGACCTTACATCAGAAAGTCATGAAATTTTTACAGATATCTTTTGAAGGTTGGTAGTCATGAAAAATCATGCGGAATTTGTTGGCAATGCCATCCATGAGTCCCGGGACTTATTGATCCACGTGTTATGTCATCCACTGACTCTTTCCACTCGACAAGCATTTTAGAACACCCCGTCATACCTCCAAAAATTTTACAGAATACGAAACTTAGCAAATTGGCACAACCGATAGCGGAGTGAAGTCACCGATAAACTATTTCAAATAAAGGGTTATGAATGAAACTAATTTAATACATTCTTGTTTGGAAATTTTAGATAATATTTTATATAAGTTAGTATACTTCAAGTTTTACATATAATAAAATACAACGAACACAGCTTAAATCTATCAAGTCTGCCAACATGACAATAAATGTAGTGAATGCCGTCTATATACAATTGAGAGATTTTAATTATAATCTAAAAATTACCACATATTAGAGATAAATATTGTTACAGTATAAAGAACTACTTACTGCATACGAAACAGGCGCTGATCATCGAATAAATAAAAATGTAACATTAATTGATTGTTGTAATTGTTATTCAATTAAGGAAATGGCCGATTGTATCGTTTAGAAATAAGAGGATACATAACAAAACTAATTAGTACCTTTAAAAGAAACATGACAAGAACGACTATGCTACTAAATAATTGTAACAATACATCAAATTTACTGATAGATTAATTCCCAGGACAGTTAATTGGGACAACCAAACATTCATTTGTGCATGAAATAACAATTCCATATCGTTAATCTCTATTTGTAATCGCGCCGTCTTAATTTTATTCAAACAAAAAGGAGAAATAATTTCATGATTAAATTTCTTAGCGGCTTACGCAGACACTAAATTTGGAGCAAAGCTCGAAATTACCGGAGGCATTTGGCGTAATGCTCAATTTACTTGAAGGGACCAGGGAGTGTTCTCCTGGCTTCCCGCAGTGATAACAATATCTACCGAAATTACTGTTTAAAAATTATTCCACGTCGTAACCCTCGTTTTCATTCTAGTATAAACGTATTCTTTTTGTATCGCAATCTTATTAACTATAGATATCGTGGTTTGAAAAGCAATGGCAATTGTTTCATTAAATCAAACCTTACGCAATAGAAAAAAATGGTTTACAAACTAGATTAGATATTCGTTGAATATGTTTGTATAAAAATAATATCGCTAAAATGCTTAATTAAGAAAATTATGGTTACCCTGCTCTAAAATAAAACTTAATAAAAATAGTGTAGCTGGCATTCAAAAAAGAATATTTAAAAATTACATAGGTGGTTCTTAATCCGCAACGCCTATAAGATTTAATATAGTTATAAAGTTAAACAAATATAATTTATTGTATGAATTCTTAACTCCAATTTCAACCGTTTCAGAATGTGGTTGCTAAAGCCGCAGACTCAATAGAGCGATCCAATGACAATTTACGATACGATCAGGGCAAATAGAAGCTCTAAGACTTGCAAGACGAATTGACACTCGGACTTGATTTGTCTTGCATGTTTTGAATTTGTTTTTATCTCGAAATGTTTTCTTTTATTTTCTGTGCAACGTTTCATTTTATGCAGCCAATCTTAATTCAAAACAACATTATTCTGCGTTTTGTTAATTGCAACTCTATTCTAAAACAATGTTTAAGTAAACAAACATGCTCAAATACTTTGCTATCTCATTTTTAAGTATTATTATAAAAATAATTGAATTATTGTTTAGGCAATTATTAATGGTGCACGATTGACTTGTTAGAATTATGGCGTTACAAGTCAATTGTAAAAATCTAAGCGGCTACAACATTTTGTAAGGTATCAAAAACTTTTTCATTTGATTTTATTATCAAATACACTAATTAAAAAAAAAACTTGTATATCATTTTTATTAAAGAAAAAAATGTATGTATATACATTTTTTTTTCTTTAATATATGAACGTTATAAAATAGTTGAAACTAGATTTAATTAATAATAATATAATTTTCAGAAAATACCCTTCCATAATAATAAGACGTTAGCTCGAATAAAAATTATAGTATTCGATTAAATTAAATAAAGTTATAAAATTTCAATCTAGTATTGATAACTATGTTTTCTATCTCTAAATATTTGATAAGTACCTAGCAGCAAATCAGAATTAGTAATTCCTACGTAAAGGTTATCCAATTTGTACCGAATCAAATGTTTTATCCAATTTATGTTAATCTCTTTGGTCAATCGGAACTTTTAGAGGACAAATCCAACATGCGATAGCGAAGCATTAAATATTTTATTTATTTATTATATGTATTTGAATGCAGTTAGTTTAATTTTAAAGGTTTTTACATTTTAGATCATATTAGATAGAATTGGGATTAAGACTACAGTATAATTTTGAAATGTACATTTGATTTATTTATTCTATTATTGAGTTCATTTTAAACTTGAAGTGCTGTATAAGTTGTGGTTCAGCCCTTAGGAAGAATAAAAAAGGGCGTTATAAATTATTATCTAGATTTGGACATTAAAAAAAACCGTTTACAGCTAAGTTAAAGCTTCCAATATATACACTAATTTAACATTTCTGTAATATTTAATAAGTATTATTTGAATAATGAGTTATTTTATAAACTTTACTCGACAGAAGCTACCGGTGGTTAAGGCTCTAGAGACAGAAACCTCCTCATGATACGGACCATGTCCAGCAAAATGTTATTATTACTATTACTTTTTATGAGCATTGCTAATGCATTACATTTAATATTTTATAATGTTTATTATAAATATTTGCATGCTCCTGTGTGAGCAAAACATGTGTACACTATCACATACACGTATATACCAATCGGCCAATCATGTCTTGAACAAATAAATTTGATTTGATTTGAATAAATCCGTGAAACAATAAGGTGTATTTATTCACCCTACTGTAGTAGTAGTGGAGTAGTAACTAGTGCTTCCTTACGCACTAGCACTCTAACAACTACTGCCAGGATCCACCATTAACTACTAATGCAAGTGTACCAACTATATATGTACTGTTTGTTGTCTATAATCGTTCCGGTAGGTTACCCACTGATTTAAATAGAAGTTAATTTCTAACCAAGTAAAATGGATTCTATGTAAATAAAGTGCAGAACTAATATTGACTTTGCCAGGGTAAACGGAATTCGTTTACATTTCTCGGACGAGTTTCCCGAATTAAAATTTATTTAATTAACATGGATGTTAGTTGCGTGACGCGGCGGAGTTTGGAATCGCGGCTTTTAGCAGACACTTACTAAATAAATGTAATGAATGTTATAGTCATAATGTTTGAGTTCAGAATTACTAGTTCCATATTTACTTAGTTAGAACTAAAATGTTAGGCTTCTTAGTAATGTTACATACCGACAAATTACGCACAACCGCATGTCGTAAAAACGCCGTTTATTGCCTTTACTGCATTCGGAGTTCTTTTGTTTACTTCGTGTAAAACTTTAAAAACATCTATTGTTATCGCACTTATTTTATGGGCGTAGTTAGGGTCAAACTAATCCTTTTATTTTATTGCATTGCTACGAAGCTTGCCAAATGGCGGATTAAGTCATAACGAGTCTGTTTGGTATTATACAGTTTAGTGTAAAACAATGCCCGAATGGGTGAGGCAATCAAGCGACGACTACGATACGAGTAAGACGTGTGTAGTACTTTCGATTAGCGGACTTTCGATATAGTGACGGAGTTTGCGCGTGTTGAATTGCATTGAATCGTGCAGTGTGAACTGGTTGCATCCAGTTTTATTTGTACTTGTTTTATACGTGTTTGTACGGTTCAAATAAACTCTATAGTAATTCCAACGGCATTTATTTTAATTCGAGTCCTGTAGCTCATAACAGTAATAATTAGACAGGTCCGTAAAGTTTTAATAAATTCCGATATATTACAAATTTAATTTAGCGTAATGGATAGATTAGATTAGATGAGTTATATGCGAGTAATTTGGAAGTTGTTTACATTGTTGTAAACAATTAATTAATTATAACGTAGGAATTTAAAAAAAACGTTAATAATAGCAAAGTGATTAAGACAACTAGTTTATATCCTATATAATACTGTTTGAGATGACTTGGCTTTAAGCATGTGTCCGCTATAGCAAAACGTAACTGAAAACGGTTGACATGCCTCTAACGTACCATATCGGTATTGATATAGCTGGCAACGGCTATCAGTTATCTAGGTACAAACAACTGACGAAAACGCGACTTTGCCAACCAACTGACAATAACACTAATAATCACAATAGCTGGTTAGATTCAGTGATTCCGTTTTCGGTATGTTGATAACCGATCGAACGATAACAACCAAAATAATTATGCTTTCTCTCTCTTTTTAAATGATTCCTAACTTGCAAAACAGAGAAGACGCGAGTATTCAGCTTGTGAACTACTTGTGACGTCCAAAGGGATATAACATTTTTTTAAGACTTTTTTTGCTAATTATGCTACGGAACTTAAAAACATGATATATGCATAAAAGAGACTACAACGTTATATAAGCTATTATTCTCACTAACTAACAGTCGTGATAAAACGATGTAGTTGAATGACGTGGGGGTTGTAAAATGCCTGGCGAGAATGTAAAGGGGCCTTTAATTAAAAGTCCACGCGACAGTTCCTGCTACTGCCGAACAATAAAACCCATTCAGTTTGAATTGTTAATAACTTCCCTTTTTCTTTCTCTCTCTCATTAAAAGCTACTTTAAACAGGCGATACCTACTGACTAGTTTTAGCTAACTCAGATTTATTCTCGTTCATGGTTTATTGTTGGGAACGTTTTATTAACGTTTTTTAGCTAATTTGGTAAAAACAAAACACTTATAAAACCGTCATATCCGTTCATCGTCTGACCTTTATGTCCCATGGTATTTTCAGATTTTTGCGACTTGTACACATACACATGTGTAATTAAAACTACGCTTAAGCGAGGAATTTTATTCATTTGATTTTATATAGGTAAAGACTGTCTTGCTAGTAATATAGTTTCAATAGTGTATACAATTTATTTTTGTTAGTTTTGTCAGAAATGGACATAATATTAACAAGGGGTTAGGAAACTAAGGAGCATTGTAGTTAGTAGGTAAGTATATACAGAATAGACACGTGTATAAAAGACGCTAAATTAGCAATCAGTGACATAACTCTCTCTAAAATACAATAAATGCTCTAAATAAGTATAAGTACCTAATAGTCATATTAAACATATAGAAGCACCACTAATACTATCTAATAGTCACTTCCCTAATAGCAAGTAGGTATATAATCCTAGTATATTTCACGAGACTAAGGCCCCCGATGAAACAGGGTATTTCGCCGACATATCGCTTTGATTTACGGACTGTTTAAGTACCGTTTAAAACTATACCTAAGGAAAGGCAGTGATGCCGGGAAAAATTCTCCAAGCATTTATAAACATGCTGTATTAGCTAGATGCTAATAGAACTGTGTAATAAAGTTAAATTGATTTTGAATATTTTTGTTTGTTTCATCGTCATGACGCTGGATATCATATCACGTAATAAATGACAAATAAGAAAATCGTTTAAAATTAAAAACATATCAAGGAAGTGGTTACATATCTATGTCGTCTGGAGTTGGAGCTAGTGGGTCCACCGACAAAAAGTTTCTTCAAAGTTTGTAAGAAAGTCCTTGATGCCACCCGTGACCAGAAAGGCTGGTTCATTGTGGTACAACATGGACATGCATCCAGCAGAATGCTGGACACTTCCTTCTGGCACGGATTTGTTACATAGTAAATATTAATTTATTTATATTTGTAATATTAAATTGTATTTTTTAAGTAAGTTTAGTTGTATTCAATAATATAATTTTTACTAAAGAAAACCAAATCTAGTTGGTTAATAAGCAATCTGGTGTCAAGAATATTTTAATGATATTTTTTTAAGTAACAAAATTACAGGCTGGAAGAAACGCACATGGTGAATGGATAATAAATACCCTTAATAAATTTTACTAAAAGGAAATTTAAATAATATTGTTGTTGACTTACGTTTATATTATATCGTATATTATAGAAGATTAGGTGGATTCAAAACTAAGTACTTCTTAATGCATCGAGGGAGAAAGTTTCATTTAGTTAAATTCGTTGGAAGCGACGAATGTGCGGGAGCAATACAAAACCGAATACATTACAAAAGGCACGCAATTTGTCCCCAGCCCCACAATTTATGTCTGCAGCCCACTTTATGTGAAAGAATTGATGAGAAATTGGAATAAAAAGTTTCCCTTTTCTTTTTATTACAATACTTATGAGCTGCCTTATATTTTATAAGTTAAAAGTATATGTTTAATACATAGATGGAGTATTATAAACTGCAAATTGTTTGCGTTTGTATTTTAAGAGGCCGTAATTTTTTTTTGGTAATAAGGAGATTTACAAAATTGTAATGCCGTTATTACTTCTCTCTGTCTGTAAAAATGGCAATGACAATACTACTTGGATGAAGTATAATATCCTATAGCATACTTGGGTCTAGTAAAATTGCAAAAAAGTACAACAATTAGGAAGGAGTCGTAATCTATTTGCCAGGTGGTAGGACGTTTGCCCCACTGGCTACCACCCCTGGTCTATAAAGTATGTCGCCACAACAACCTTGAGTTGTGTTCTGGTATTAGTGACCAGGTTCCAGTATCCATTACGAGAACAGCAGCGCATTTGTAGCAATTTTGGTGTTGCAAAATTAAATGTCCATAGACTATGGTAACCGCTTTCCATCAAGTGGGGCCATCTGCCTATCTGCTGAAATCAAGCAATAAAAAATAAATCTATTTATTATCTATTTATTATGTGTGTGACCTGTGTAGGTCGGTATGCCGTATGAGTGACCCGAATGGGTGGAGGAGAATCGAGATGGAATGCTTTAAAGGAAGATCTTTCGCCAAGGCTATTGTTATGTGTCGTAGGCCTAAGCCCGCCTGTATTGTTGGAAATTTATATAAATTCTTTGTATGTGTCGGGAATTATTTGGGACTACAATTATTGCATAGCGCCATCTTTGGCTTAAAAGTGTTGCACTACAGAGTCTTCATCTATATACATATAATAAAATTGTAGAGGTCGGATTTCTGTACAATGAAATATAATGCAAAAATCGAGCCAGGGGGGTGGGATGTAAGAAGTGAAATAGAACTAATTTAGTTTTTTTTCAAATTTTTGTCCCTGTGTTTATCTGTCTGTTTGTACCGCTAATCTCCGAAACGACTGGACCGATTTAAATGAAATTTTGTAGTGGTAGCTTATATCCTGGTCAACACTTTTGAACACGAAAAATTAAAGAGTTCCCGTGGGATAGTTAAAAAACTTTCCACGCGGACGAAGTCACGGGCAGAAGCTAGTCTAATATAAGTATGTAAGCTGTGGCACCTTTAGTGGTTGGCGCACTTGCGTCCCAAACTCAAAAAGCGCGGGTTCAAATTCTAACCAGAAAATTAGGCAGACTTAAGCAGTTTTCTGGCCTAATAATGTATATTGTTACAATTATAAGTTGCTAACAGCGAAAAAAAACATCGGCATGAAAATTATGTATTAAATCTGTAAATCCTCCTTGGACCAGTGTGGCGTATGTACTGTCCATTCTACTATAAAACGAAAGGCCTAAGCTCGTGTAGGATATTTATGGGTTGTTATAGTTTTTTATGTATGCATACATCAACTATATGTGTGCATTAAGTGGAAGATTAATAAAACCAATAAACTGTGGCGCCATGTAGCCTTGCAGAATTTAGGAGCTTTTTGACTTATATTTAATTGCGCGATTGCAATCCTGATACTCCTTAAATAGTGTAAATGTTTAAAACTTACTTTATTGATTCTAAATACCGAAAAGATTACAAATTTTTTAATTATTTAGCAAGCTTAGGAATGAGAGTTGAGAATTACTCTAAAACCTATCATAAGTTTAAATTAGCAGCTTTTACTGTTAGGGCGAAAACTCGTTAAGCGTCGGGCGGGGTTTTATAAGATTACAACTTTGTGATACGGTTCACGTCTGTATAAGTAAATTGTATTATGTTAATTATTGCCATACAATATAATATTGTTACAACTTAGACCCCGACTAAAACAAATTCCACCTTCATGTCTGTAAAAACACATTTTATTACCTGTCGGCATTTGAACTAATTGTAATTCTTTTATGATCGTCTCCTTTTATTTACTTATTTATTGGCATACGTTTCTAGAGAACAGCCCATTGTTTTATTGAACTGATTTATGGCAGATTATGGTCGAATTATTAGCCAGTAATTACGGATTACGTCGACTGCGATACGAGCGTATTTGTATTTGTGAGGTATAAAACTACGGCTTGATGGGGAGAGAGGACAGTCGAGCGAGAACCACGATCAAGGCGAGACGTGTGTACATTCGGGAATCTATTAGTGACGGACTTTCCGAGGTTTATTGACTTACGACCTTCTGCATTACGTTTGGATTGGTTGTGTTCGGTTACGTTTGTACCTGTGTTGTACGCGTTTGTAAAGTTCTCTATAATAATTCCAATAGCACCTTAATTCGAGTTTCGCAACTCGTAACAATATTCATAACAGAATAATATATTGCTTTTAATTTAAAAATTTATACTAAATTAATTTAATTACTCTATCAATGAACTTATATTATTTTGCGACTGTCACAAAAGAGATAATTAACAGGAATAAAATGTAAATGAAAATGAGAACTATTGTACTGGATATAAATAATTGAAAATAACAAATATTTGTTGCAATTTACATTTTTATTACATACGTATTAACATATCTGTTTTTCATAGCGGTAGGTAGAGACATTGGATCTCCATTTGCGATTTTGGCACACATATTTCATCTCATCAGTTTTAAGAATCTCTTAATCCATATACTTATTTGTTTTCTAATGTTTTTATCGTATACATTTTTATTACAATAATTAATATCAGAACTAAAAGATTCGACTGCTGAGTTTGAATCTCCTTAACTGATTTTAAACATCTCACGTTAGACCAAAGTTAAGGTACTCGTTTCCCACGTCGGTTATTTTGATGTGCAGATTTCTTTATTATGTTTGTCATAACTATTAGCACATATCAATTGAGTATTTGACACATTAAAATAAATTCAAAAACAGTAATCATAGAAAAGAGTAGGCGTTAAAGAAATACGTTCGTGCCTACCCCGCAAGGGACCTGGCGTGAAGTTATGTATGTATGTATGTATGTTAAAGAAATAATTTTTATTATAGTTTAAACAATAATTAAATAAGCTTTTTTAGAAAGGTTTTGTTTTTGTTAAAAAAATATTCTCTTCTTTGTTTTAATGATAAACATATCTAGAAATAAATTGAAATTACCTAAATCTAACGACTATTAACAAAAACTAAAATATCCTATAAATAAACCTAACTTAAAAATACAAATGCAAATAGAGAGCAAAATTATAAATAAAATATTGGTCCCAAAACACTGTCACTTACCGGGAACGTACCCAAAAGGCTGGCGGCGTTACCATGCTGAATAGCAATGCTTATCCTTTGAGCAAAATAGACGCCAGCGTTTTGGTCGCGGGACAGGTCTATTAGGCGTTCGGCGACATCTCGATAAAGTTTTAGAGCGCTAGGACCCCACAGACCCAGAGTTTCCACTACAAACGCCGCAAATGTGTAACAATTGCCGATGGCGGCGTACTTCCGGCGCTTGAGGGTCTCCTGTTCGGCTGCAGCAGAACCGGCGGTAGCGGACGTACTTGAAAGGTGGGACGCCGCCAGAGTGTCAACGCAAGTAGCATCCCACATTAAGGGGCGGCCCATCTTCCAAGGTACTAACGTCATCCCATCTGGCCTACTGCCATCGTCGCGGCACAAGCCGTTTGGTTCCAGAACGGCAGGTACCCCGGCGGTGACAAGAGCCCGGCGAATAATGTCGTTCAGTGCCGCGTGACGAGAAATTCTACCGGCGCTTCTGCTGCAGGATAATCCATGGTGTCCTAAGCGATCCACCTTATCCCCGCATTGACAGAGGTGAGGGACCACGCAGATTGCACCCAGGCGAATGCTGGCGCACAATATAAAGGTTGAATCATCTAAAAGTGTGCCAAGATTCGCCGAGGGCAGTGCGTGTAGCCAGAGACCTGACTCCCAACGTGAGACAGCTAAGAGACGAGCACGCTCAGCCTGCCCTATACAAGAAGAAAGAAGTTTCTGATATGCCATAAGGCTGAGCGGCTCGTCCCATGCTTCTGGAGTTTTAGGTTGGCGTGTAAATTTTGACTCGGGCAGGCCAGTGACCACGCATTTTTAGCCTCGACCAAACACGGGACCTCAAAATCACTAAGTGATGGATTTAATATTTTACCGATGAGGTCCATGGTGCTATACGCTGAGGCCAAGAAGGCGGGTAACGCTATATCTAACAATAATTAATACGCTATTTGACTCGTTTAGATTGTCATGTCATAAGCTAGTATTCTCACAAAAATCAAGCAGGCGTGTGATAATAAAAAGCGTTTCAGTTAATTTGACTGCCAAATATCCAATTACAAAACTACCATATTTTTTATAGTATTTAAATTTAAATGTTTAATATTCATACACGATCGGTTATCAAAGTACAGTAATTAAAGTAGCACAAACTATATCATCCTCAACCCCAAGATAAACAGTTAAACGGCCATAAATAACAGGGAACGATTAACAAACCAATGCCTAGCAGAGGACCGTAATATATTCACTGGCCGTGCCCAATTTGTCTGACCTAACGCAATATTGGGAGCTGAACCCTGTTATCGTTACGCTGCATATATATTGGACACTATTTTATCTACAATCTCTTTCTAGGGTCTATTTTAATTGATCGATAACTTTGTCGATATACAGCATGCGAGAAAGAGTTAATAAAAGTTATTACGAATAGTCAGTAATATCGTAATTGTGCCGCCTGCTGGTTTTACCCGCAAACGGTGTAACGACTAATAAATTCACCAGTCGGCATTAAGCATGCGGTGGATCACACGCATTTGTCTAGTGCCGCTCTTCGAAAATATTTATGGCTAATTTAGGTGTTAAAACTGCATTAAACGTTAAACAAATTGTGACGACTTCAACTGATTAGGAAAAGGGAAAAAACAGCGGGTAACGTTCAAGCAATGATCATCATTCTGTCGATGTATTTCTGGCATACTCCATCATTTATGCTATTTATATTTTTTTCGGCCCGATATACGCTTATTTATTCTGTTGGCTTTATTTTGGGTGCAAATTCTGTGCTTTACAACATTATACATATACTTTGGAAATTCCAGGATTTAAATTCCGAATCGTATCTGATATGAACCGAAACAAAACTTTATCAGAGAATTTTATTTTATTACATTAGAAACAAATGCAAAAAGATGTCGTAGAAAAACAATTATCCCATGAGCCTTATAGAGTTGAACAAGGGAATTTTTAATTAAATAAACAAAAGGAATGCTTCACATATACGCAGATTAAAAATAGAGGAGCACATGCGCCACTCGAATTGAAGCAGACTACAGTGTGGCCATTCTATTGAAGTTTGGAACGTTTAGTTGTTTCGCCTTGTTTGCTGCACACGCCAAGTCTCTTGTCTAACAGTCTATTAATACTACATTTTGAATTAAAACTTAAACCGTTTCAAAGTACCTGTCTATTGACAAAACAATGTTCAGTAAGATATTTAATTAAGGTTCTTATATTTTTGTTTTTGTTATTCATGTAGATATTATGAGTAGCCTCCATATACCTATAAAATTCTTTGTTGTATTTCTTAAGTTTACTTATAAAACAAGTATTAGCGTCTGGCCAGTTCTACTTTAATAGTTATTTAAGAACTTAAAATGATAAATCGCTTAATTAAGTTAATATAACATTTTCCGTATTATATTGCCATACATACAAATGTATAAATACAAAAGTTAGTATCATTGTGCTCTTTTTAACACAACGACGTTACTTACTTTAACATTTTGAATACGACGTATTTTCATAATAAGCTATTAAAATTGCTTTATCCATCAAGCTAAGAACCCTCATGGTAATCTAAGCAAGGCTCTATGCAATAAAATTCATCTTTGAACTATCTATGACATAAGTAAATTGCTTTTAGTGATAAGACCGCCTATTGTCTTCCGTACTCAAACTTCTTAAATTGTATCTGAATGTTATGCAATAAAGTATATTCTATTCTATTCTAAATATGCTGATACTAAGTCAGAATATTTCACACTTTGAATAAAACTGATTTGCATAAGCTATCGAAATTGCTTTATCTATGAAGCTAAGAACCCAAAGGTATTCTATGCAAGGCTCTATGCTAGGAAAACCATCTTTGACCTATCCATGCCATAATGAATATAATGACAGTGAGTTAGAATATTCGTGACAACATGCGTACATGAGAAGATCCCAAACTTTATCTGTTGACGATGTGCATATGTGACCTAATCATATCGTTTCCTCTTCATTTAATTGCCTTACCATCGGTTGAAGTTTGACATTACCTGTGTGGGAATTTGTAGCCGATAGTAAGGCAAATGAGCAATCAGCAAGATATAGAAACTGGCCATAAGTGAATTTATTAAAGCATTAAACCCGATTGCCTTCAGAGCATCCATTTCTAATTTCAAGGTTCGCTTTCCTACTTTTTCGTCTACATGCTGTGCATAAAGAAAGCACATACTTCGCGACGTCAAGTCGGCATTACCTCTATCACTATCTACTCCTTCGATTAGTTTCCATCCAGGAGTTTGTGGAGGTAGCATAGCTAGTAGTTGATACCTCACATAGACGGCTGGATTCTTCTAGAGGTGGCCGCACCGGAGTAGGCAACGCTCTCCTGTGTCACGGATGTGAAAGCTGCCGTGTATGCGAGAGTTTTTGAGGGCATCATTAAGTACCTACATTATGTTCTACGTAGCAAGTTTTGGTTATAATTGCATTAGCATAATTTAGGGACTATAATAGCACATAATACTGCCGTATCCGTTGATCCAATAAATTTGAATTTGCAATAACTATTTACCTACTATATGCCCTTTTATTTCTCTAGGGTATCGTAATTTGGGTTTATTTTACCTTTACGAATATTTACATGAGGATTCATAAACATATTCACATGTTTGGGTGAACCGAGTATTTTCTCAGAAAATACGACTTCAATCTTTTTTTCTTTTTTTATTGCAGGAGTTCAGCAGACAGGCAGACAGCCCACTTGATGGAAAGCGGTAACTATCGCATATGGACATTTGCAACACCAAAGGTGCTGCAATTACGCTGCTGCATTCTTAAGGGAGACTGAAACCTGGCCACTAATGCCGGCACACAACCCAAGGTTGTTATGGCGACATACTTTAGACCAGGGGCCATCATCATCATCCAGTCGGGCAAATGCCCTGCATCTGCTGTGGGTTGTTTTGTCGCCTCTTACGACAGGCGCAGCCGCAGGAAATTGTATTCTTTCTCCGTTCCTGCACGGATAAAAATATAGTCCTAAACATGCAGTTTTTCGATTAAAATGTCAGATAATTTTAGAACAATATAGTACGTTTATTAACATAGGAGCAAGGCCGCATTTTAGTAACACTTCCCTTCGACATCTATTCGGAATCAAATACTTTATTTGTGGCTTACTAAATAGGTTCTTATTCTTATAAGAATAGTTTTATTTTGCAAGTCATATAATGTATTTTATTTATTATATACAGATCTAATAATTATTAATAATATTCATTAGAAACCTTCAAATCGCTGTTTTGAAAATTTTGCATTTTTACTTAATACTTTGGTAGAGTAATCTAGACAAAGATACAAGAACTTATTTCTATTCATAAATGTAATCTTTATTACGTTAAATATAATTTGTAATGAAGAAAGGTAGCAAAACAAACAATGTCTGTTAAAATATAATTTATGTGGACACTTTTTGTATTTTCTTATTAAAATTAACCCTGTTACTCATAACATCGTCTAAACGTTTGCATAGTCCTTCGAAAACAAGACAAGGGATTGTTTGTTATTACCAAAGTAATATTTGCGAATTGTGTAATGTGTGTACGAAATTTGAGAAGCAATATAACTTGTTAATAACAACAACTCATAAATGTTTCACTTTTGGGCTTGACTTAATTTGCGAAACGGATAACATAACCGCCAAGCTTGTAAGGTAGCATGGTGCATCTAATACATAGGTTTTCTTGTGGTGCAGGTTAGCATCACGATGTTTTTCCTCACCGTTGCCACTTGAGAATTCTAACGATGCACTTAATATGGCAAAAACTATTTAAGTGGTCCTTGCTTTCAGGCTATGAATCACAACGTTTTTTATTCCAAAAGTATGTGTCTATAGGTGTGTACTGTAACGACTAAAACCTTTTTAGTCGTCGTTTAAATTAAGAAATATAAAAATTCAAATCGAATTACATCGAACGCCTCGCAAAACAAACGATATGATTATTGTATCGGGCTGCGCACGAAACAGATGTATAATAGCTTCTTGATTGAAAATATAAATAATACATTCCTCGAACCAGTCCATCATTTAAAGATCCGTACCAAGCTCGAGCCCTGGGTGCGCCACTGTACCCAATTGTGTACCCATGGTTCTTGTTAAAAGCCATACTATGGCTAAGAGCGGTTATGCTCATCATTTCTATGTAGCTGTACACAATACTATTTTCTTATACATTGGAAGAAATACGTTTGAAGTCTTCATATTGCATTCAGATAAATGTTTCTTTCATTTTAAAATAGCATCTCACTTAAAATGTATTTTTGTTCTAAAGTAATTATTTTCTATGATGTTGTAGTCGTTGTTGCCTATGAAGGTTGAAACACTAGAAAAAAGCTAATTTTCAGAATTCTTTAGACAAAAATATCAGTAAACAACCATATTTTTAAGCTTTGTATGACTAATAGGTATGATGACGTTCCAACAACATCTTAATAAAAATTTTCTATTCTACCGGTAAGCGAAAACGGGTTCATATATTTTTATAGATTCTTTATAAATATATACACATTATAATCCCAATTTCTTAATAGAGCTTTTCATCTGTATTCTCTTAAAAGGGATTTGCGTAGTCCCAGACGAACAATAAAGTTCTCAGAACAAGAAAGCCAACAAAAGGATTGCGGGGGTCAGTAGAATGACTTTCGTTTAAAGTCACAATAGTCGTTAGAAGGCACCTGGGACTCTGTTCGATCAGCGTATGTAATGTAAGGTTTGAGAGCATACCTACTATTCGCTTCTGTGATTTCATTTACTAATGCTTTACAAAGTAAAAGAAACGTATCTCAAGACACTACTGAGTTTTCCTATTTCAAGTATGTTAGTAATCATAATTATATTATAGGTCCAGTGGTTTTTATTTTTTGTTAAATCATAAGTAACCGATTTTTGTAATACATTTTCTGTCTGTCTATATTACATTTTACCAACATAAAAGTACAGACTTTAAGCAGGATTATTTACATTTGCACTAGTTTAGTTATTTAACTACAGTTAACTTGCGACTAAGTCTTTATCATCGTTTGAACAGATATCATTCTACTATTGGCAACTTATTATATAAGTAAAAATTGCAGTTCAAATGATAATAAGAACTTAATTCGCTAGTTTCTCAAGTACACTAAAGGCCGCTTGCATAAGGATGCTTAAATTTATTTAAGAAACACAAAACGCATTTACCACCCTTAAATACAATTAGCGTCTTGCACAACGCAAAATTTGCCGCTGAATATGTTTAAAGAACCGTCAATACGTTTCGTGTAAAATGTATTTAGGCAGTTAAATATGATAAACAATTTTATTTAAAGGCGATCGCTATTTAAGCGGCCCTAAGTGGTTAAGTAATGCAAATGTAAAACATATTTTAAATATATAGAATACTAGCGGTTTTGGCAGACATTGTCCTGTCTTGAAAAAATAAAAATCTAGAACCCAACTCCAGTGCCACATACTGGGTTCAATTTGGAATCTAAACTACTCTGGGACCCACCCACATAAAATTATTGAACATTACTGAAGTTTTAGAAGAAAACCTTACCTTTTATATAGCCTATATTAATCAAGGATAATGCAGCATTCGAATAGTGAAAGAATTTTCGAAAGCGGTTCAGTAGTTTTTGAGTTTATTCGTTATAAAAATACAAAATACTAATCCTTTACCTTTTTAATATTAGTATAAAAGTAAAAGTTTCCAGATTAGTTTCTTTTAAAAGTTTTTTAAACTGCGTCACATATGTACAAACACGGTTTGGTAGCCGTTTTATTATTGGACCATAGATGGGTGAGACATAGTGAATTCCGAATCATCAGCCGGACCACAATGAGATGGACGCTTTTAGCGGAATTAAAACGTTGAGCCACGGATACGCTCATGTTTTATTGATATTAATGGACACTGTCCGATCATTTCGTTTTGAACATCAGCTGTGGTAGTTTGCAAGCATTCGGCTTCCCATTTTCACTGAAAGCATACAGCTGAAAATGATGTATTGGAGTATAACATTATAAATTCTATTTATGCGACTTAGGTTATATATCTCACATATATAATGATAAATCACATATGCTTCTCAGACATAATTGTGACGATTGAGAATTTTGCAGCTATAGGTTACTATGCTAAATATATTAAATCACCTAAGTGGATGTCGGAATATGCTGTATAAAGAATTTGTTTTCATAATTTGACTACGTTTGTCTTAACGTAATGTTTTATTCATAATTAAAAATAAATTGTACGTATTTAATCATGTTTAAAAAAATTAAATGTTTGTTTTTTTTGCTTGTTTTAAACCAAATCAGTAATACCTAATAGTTAAATCATAATTTTTTAAACTTTCCAATTTTTATAATTCTCCTGCTAAACTTTCTACTTATATCCGCCTCAAGGGATTACAGATAAAATACAATATTTTATTTTATTTTATTTGGAGGGTTAACAGCTGTAGTATTACAAACTAACGTTACAGAGATAGCTAAGGAACAGCTATTCATAAACCCCCACATATGGCAGGGAAATAAAAATAATGTATAAATACAGTAATTTTAGAAAAAGATAACAATAATATGAAAATTTTGTGACCAGAAAACTAATTATTATTAAAATAGGCTTTGATTAAATTCGCATTTACGGATGCTAGGCTATCCGCAAACAAGTCAATGTCAACATAATTCGCTTGCTGAGTTTGTTGAATTCATTCACTGTTGCAACAAAAAATGAGTGACGTCTGAGGGCTGTTGCACGTGTTAAGGGTGAATGAAGCAGTTTCCTACGTCGTACAAGTCTAGGGGAACATACAAATATAGTTTCTCGATAAGACTAGCACAGTCAATTAAATTATTTTATATAATATTAAAAATGTACATAATAAAGTTCAGTCTTCTTTATTATGCTAATTGATATATTATTACATATTGTGACGACATTTATTTTATTCACACAATAAAATTATAATGATCGAATAACAACTGCATACTAAATAAGTTTACTTTTGAGTTTCAACCTAATTACCATTGGGAAATTCGATTGTGTTACAAACATTCCCACTTCATGCTTCACTAAAAGCCAATTTGTAAAATGTAAACAATCACAAATAGCGATTAATTTGCCAATTAATTTTGGATTATGTAAATATGTTTGTTGCTCCAGTATTTTAATTGGGACTTATTTTAATTTACAGGTATTTCACAATCTTGCTGTAAACAAGAAGTGATATTCTGAAAAGGAAGTTTAATGAGCGTAAGTAACATAATTACTAATATCTGGAGTTTTCTTAGGAGTAAAGTACTGTTTGCTCCCGGAAGATTCATTTAATTTTATACCAAAAACTAGCCATCTCCCGGGATGAAAAGTATCTACCTATGTCTATTTTCAATATTAAAAGTACATATTTATAGTACGGCCGGCGTAACTTGGCAAATGTGAACATAGGCTCTGCGAACTTTAGAGCATGTACACTCGACTCGTCAGTGAATACATTTGGTCGCCCTTCATCCCTGTATTTTTTCATTGCTTTGTATTAGTTGGTCCCTGTATTTTCCTCACGAGTTTACATGCGCTAAAGTTCGCAGAGCCTATGTTCACATTCGCCAACTTACGCCGGCCGTATAGTACAATTACAACAAAACCGACTCAGTACCCCAATAGTTTTTTCGTGAAAGCATAACAGATTGACAGACTAAGTTACTATCGCATTTTTTTAAGATGATGAATTATTTTATCTATAAACCTAAGTAATTATTTATCTCATACAAACTTTCGCCCCTTATTTAAACCCATTCTAGTTTTCTTTACGATAAAAGTAGTAGCCTGTGTCAAGTTTCGTCTGTCATCTGTAAAAATGACTAAAATGACTAAAATTACCAAAATTACCAAAACAACCAAAACTACCAAAATAACCAAAATGAGGAACATGAAAAATTACAAAAATCAAAACCTATCCCTTCTGGGGTAACCTTTACATAAATCTATTTCAAAGGCTATCGATTTACGAGTTGAAAAGGATCCCGTGCCCACCCTCGGTATTAAAATTACATTATATACCGAATATCAGCCAAATCGATCCGTTAGTTTTTTCGTGAACAGACAGAGTACTTTCGCTTTTATAATATTAGTAGGGATTTGTTATAATTATTTTTTATTTATTATCAATAATAAATTTAATTGTATGTCTCCAGCGACCATGGGTCATAAAAATGGCCCAGACTTTTAAAGTAATTTATTATTATTATCATTAATTGTTCATATGTATTTAATTTTCAAATCTTTTACATTTTTTTTATAAATATCTTATAAAATATAAATATATTATTTACATTTATAAAAAAAATATAAAAAACTGATCTTCGCCGGCAGTGGGGCCAAGGGTCCAGACAACCGGTGGTTAAGGCTCCAGACACAGAATCTCCTCACAATACGGGCCGTGTCCAACAAAGCTGCCTTCTGCATCCGACCCTTCAACCAGATACCAAGCGAGAGCCTCATTAATTGTTTATTGTTAAGAGTAATAATTATTCATGCAGTAAAATAAAATAAATCTATGACATTCATAGTGACAGACATTCATCAAGGTGTCGTAATATTTCCTCGTGGTCCAGAGCGTATTAGGAACAAACACCTTTGGTGGTGCATAATATTATGTGCATAGGCGACAGTATGCGTTTTCCATCAGGTGAGACGTCAAACTGTCTACTGTACTTTCGCAATTAAAAAAAAACATTATTGGCGTAGGGAAACTAAAATTCAAAAGTTTTTCATTTAACGCAAGCTTCGCTGAAGAACACTTTAAAGTCATACATAATAAATATTAATGGTTTTACAGTTTTTCTTTAAGAACCATAAAGAAGCGTTCAAACTTACTCTAACTCTCTATGAATAAGACCGCAAATCTATTTTCTATTTTATTGTTACACTAGACAACTTCCCAAGTCGTTATTGCTGTTTTAATAAAATGGAGTATAAAAGGTCTCTACCAACACGCCTCGATTTTTAATCTCGTCTTTTTACATCGTTTTTGTCTTTTTCTTAATAAATATTAAGAATTCATGAATTTGCGACAACCTTACTTTAAATTTATATTTTTTTAATTATAACATACGCGTGAACGCGTATCTAGAAAAGAGTTTGTTTTAGAGATTATATTGCGGGTGTCTCTTGCGTAAATTCTAAACCCATACCTGCGAAAACAATTTTATTATTTCAGATGAAAGTATCATATCATGTCATTATAAAAAAATATATTTACATATACCAAATTTTATATTGTTAACTTCTCTGCTTTGTTCGCATAATCTTAGAGAGAATAAGTCATAGGTGTAGTGAATCCATCAGGCGTCAGAAAGCCGCGTCTTAACTTTTCAGAGTGAGTCAGAGTTCGGGCTAGCACCAGCAGTATCTGAGGGTGTTCGCAATCATAGAGAGAATGACCTCCCCTTTCCTTCTATGCTATGTTAATGGCGCCACCCTTCCCTCGACACTAGATACCGAGGGAAGGGTGAGGCCATTCTTTCTACTTTTCTGTTATTTGTTCTTTTGTCTCTATCTTACTAAGATAGATGTAATATTTGAAATAAAAACTGTTTCCATCTCCGGATTTTTTTTGTGTTGGAGATCTACAGATATGAAATTTAACTTACAAAAATAAAAACTTCGTTTAAAAAAACCGACTTCAAAAACTAAAAAACTAAAATGTATAAAATAACTTATTTCTAAAGCTATTATTATTAATATATATTATCTAAAACATCTTAAAGTCGGTGCTTAGTAATTTTCAAAATATAGTAATTTTCATGTTTTACTTTGCACCGACTTCAAGATTTTTTAGATAATATATATTAATAATAATAGCTTTATAGTCTAGTCGACAAGTTGAAAATGGTACAAAATAGAGATACTGCTCTTAAAATTATGTGCGATAGCTCATTGGATCTGGAATGACGTCTAGAAAAATGTGCCAAAAGCGTGTATTAGCACATAAAAAATTGCAAAAGTTATAAACAATTA
Organism: Dendrolimus punctatus; assembly: GCA_012273795.1. NCBI lineage: Eukaryota > Metazoa > Arthropoda > Insecta > Lepidoptera > Lasiocampidae > Dendrolimus > Dendrolimus punctatus. Next base: position 9,965,850 of record CM022539.1, read on the forward strand.
AAGATGAAAAAAAATGGCATTTCGTTTTTTGCCAATATTTAATAAACTATTAATATTTAAGAAATTTCAAAAAAAGATTCTGAAAGAGGAGGAAATTTCCAATAAAAAACTTCTAACTCTCGGAACTCAATCTCCATTATTTATAATTTTAATTTAACGCTGAAAATAGGTCTGCGCGTGACATTTTTAGGATGCGCGCGTGGCGTCAAAAGCGAGTACGGCACATTAATTAATTTATTTAGGTATTGAATATTTCTTTTTAAATTTGAAAAAGTTATGGTGTGTTCTGAACACTATAATTAATTTATTCCCGTTGAAAATTTTACTTAGAGTTAATTTTTCAACAAGTTAAACAATTGTTAACTAACGAAATTTTCTCGAACTACTGTCTTAATTGTAAGTGAAAAAAATGTTTAAATAATGGTCGTAAAAATTTTTCGCTTCGTAGAGCCTTTCTAACATACATACTTAACAAGATCGTGCCATAAAAGTTAAAAAAATATTTATACTTTGTTTCTAACAATTTTTTTACTTAAACAACATTACTTGGATTTTTTAGTTTTTTTAAACTATGTCGATTTTTAGGGGACCACATGGTAGCTATTCCGCGTCGAACAAAAAAGAATCACGTAAATCGGATCATAAATCACGTAGTAATCGGTGAACATGCATAAAAAAATGAACAAAAAAAAAGATCCCGACGAATTGAGAACCTCCTCCTTTTTTCGAAGTCGGTTAAAAAATAACCCATAATTATAATAGTGCGTTTGAAAATCATCCTTAGCTTATTTCAGATATCGTTATAAATCTCCTAAATTTCATAGTAATCACTTTATTCTCAAAGCCGTAAGAAAGGGATAAACAAACATCCAAATAAAATAACTTTTACTTTGATATACGACTGGAGACGGAATAAATAGTTGAATCGAATTCCCGAACAGTGTCGAGCTCCAGCAATTACGTAGAAACGTATTAATTATCTGGTTTTTAGACGTGGTACAGCCATGCTGGAATACTTATCTTGACCACAGCTTTTAGTGCCGTCGCAATCCGCGTGATACCAAGGCCTCACAGAATATCGGCGTAAAACGGTTAGCCTTAGGTTAATTGTGTTTCTTTCGTAATTGAGATCTGATGACTCACTTCACCTATACCCTATCTCATTTCCTCTGTCGCATTACTTATGTCTGATTCCTCAATGTTATTTTTATTTCATCCTTTTTATACTCCACTAAATACAGTATAAATACACCAGCATGCACGTCCTGTTTTTAAAATAACTCTTCCACCGTCCAGGCCTTGGCCTTGGCCTCCTCTGTATCATCTATAAGACAGGCCAAATCTTTACCGTACTTTAAAAATCAGGTTCATTAGGCATTACTATTTTATTTCTAAAGCTGTTGTCTTATGATATATATATGTGTGTGTGTGTATATATGTATGTGTATATACATATGTATATATATTTATTTCTTTTTTTGTACTTATATGTACTATGTTTATTTATCATTCATCATTATTTATTATCTGCATCGCCGTCATTATTAAAAATCTATCGATCGCTGCCAAGGGTGAAGAGATCGCTTCTTGGCGATAAGGCCGCCGATTGTACTTACTATCTTTTACCTTTTTTGTTTGTTTATGCTTTGGTGTACAGTAAAGAATTATCTACGTAACGCGTTGGCTTCGTTCCTGATGTTGCAAACGAACGTCCATAGGCGACGGCAGCCACTACCTATATGGTGGGCCGCTTGCCTGTTTGCCAATATTAAGTAAAATTTTTCAATGAAGTTGTCCGTATATAAAACAACTGAAAAAATAATAAGATGAGTGTGTATTGTTGACTCGACATGTGTACTTATTGGTTGAATGCCCGTCGCGTCTGGATTCAGTAGACCATAACATGGTAAGCTTTAAACTCAGTCCACGCAAAATAAAATTCACAACAGTTACGTATAAATGTTAAAAAAGTTTTCGTTTAGTGGCAGATATACGGAGTTTTAATTAACTTGAATAAAAACAAAGTATAAATAACAAGTCATATGACTAAGAGTCATGTGTATGTACTCATGACTTCTAATGGTATCGTGTTTACAGATCATACATATTGCCTGATTATTCGTTCTTCACGCTTTTGGGTAGGAACGAGTAATCATTATATTATTAGTAGTTGTTAGTTAGTAATAGTTTCCCCCCTGGCATTATTTGAGGCTTAAGAAGTATTTATTATGCATTATTGTTTATACATATTAATTCGTTTTCATGTTTGTTGCTCTTTTTTATAGGTTCTTGTATTCTTTTGTTTTATTATTTCGTACTTATATGCTGTACTCTACTATCTTACATACTTCTATGATATAATTTGTATAGATATTTAAACAAAGTTACTACTATAATTAAAATTCCGGAAAATGAATATAAAATGAAATGGTAATAATTTTATATGGTTTGGTTTTTTCATGTTACCCTCTGTAATGGCTTTACCGCTTTGAACGTGGTCAGTGATGTATTAACATTAAGTACATTTCGTATTTAAATCGGTTGATGGATAAAAAATAATGTTATTTTTTATACTTCAGTAGGCTGCGTATACATGATATAAATATAATATTCACTAAGCTATGTGCATATAAAATAAAACTTCATAGAATGTTTATTATCATTTCAAGCTAACGTGTTTTTATTGCATATTTTTAACATTTCTCTTTTAAGACCTACCTACAAAAAAGTAATCGAGTTAAAATGAACTTTGAAAAGAATTATTTTCAGACGAAAACAGAAGACAAAGGGGAGAAGTTCGAAATTATTTTGAGCACGTCCATCCCGGCCGTTTGCCCGAGGCCTGGACTTCATAGCGATTTTTAATTAATTTTCGAAAAATCTGCCACTAATCACGTAGCCCAAGATTGCACAGAACTTCGCATCGTTTTTATTTTCTGTTTAATACGCATTGTGCTATGTATTGTATAGATGATTACACGAATCTGAAGACTTGATAAAAAGTTTTGCTGTGGTTCTGTATTAGTTAGCTACTTTTGAATAGTTTTCTTTAATAGATCTTTCTTACATAAATGTGGTTTTTAACTAAGACATTAAATCCATACATATTAAAAGGTATATAAATGTGATAGTAACCCTTTTTATTTGTTTTCACTAATAACTACTAAACTCTTAATATTTGACAAGAAGGTAGGCTGTTTCTTAGGGAAGGACATTGGATCTTAAATGAAAAATAATATTTTATAGACAATTTATAATTAATTAAATCAGGGATACAAAAATATATATTTTATTAATTTATTTAGGAATTTGGGAAAAAAGGTCTCGATTGAGGGTGAAAACATTAAGAAGGCCTATTCGTGCAGGAACGGAGATGAAATACAATTTCCTGCGGCCTGGTGGCCTTCGTAAGAGGCGATAAAATATCTCTCAACCAGGTAGCAGGGTATTTGGTTGTTTGGATGGTTACCACCCCTGGTCTAGAGCATGACGTCATAACAACCTTGAGCTGTGATTCGGTAGTAGTGGTCAGGCTCCAGTCTTCCTTTAGAGAGATGCAGCGCATTTGTAGCACCTTTGGTGTTGCAAATGTCTATAGGCAATGGTAAACGCTTGCTATAAGCTGGGCTATGCAATAAAAAAAAAAGTTTCTGATTGATTAATTTGTAAGTAAATAATGTTGTTTTTTTTTAATACATTAATACTGGGGTGTTTTCTTAATCGGAGGGAACTTCGGTGCGAATTCGGAAGTTAGCAAGATTTCAAGTCTAATCTCACCATACAGAAGTTTATGGTGTTAATTAGAAAGGCAGATTGAATTACTTGTACATTCTTCATTAAGATAATGAAATTAGATAGCTCGCATCAAAGCCGTCTCTTAAATAGGGAAATGAAGAAAATAGCTGTGTTGGTCGGGTTCACTGCGGGGCCCGTGCAAATGAGGCGGCCCAATTTGTATCTAATTTATTTTGTAGTGCTAGAATTAAAATTTAAATGAAATTAGGACATTTGAGAGCCCGTGTATATTCCAGTCCGCTGAATAAAACTGAGCGATCCCTTTTGATTAGTGTCGTTGTGACAAGTATAGTTTTGTTTTTGTGAATAAAAATTCCTGTATCCAAAAAATACCCAGCCAAGTAGAGTGCCACAAACAATGGTTCCGTAGTGAAAATGTTCGTTTGAAAAAAATATATAGCGTGTGACTGAAAGTAGATTATCCTTTAAAAATTCATTTTGTTTATTTATACTAATTTTAATTGGAAGTATGTCGCCTGTGTGCAATGAATTTTTTTATGAATTATGTGTTCAAAGTGCCAACCTTATTTTTTTGGAATTTATATATTATCTATGCAATTTCAAAACCTAGCAACTGACATTGATAATAAACTCTCAAAGATCACTATCTAAATTTGTAAACAGTAATCTATGTATGTGTATGTAACTCTATGTACATATATTTGTATGTAAATATGTATGTGTATTTTTATTTACTATTAATGTAATGTGTATGTCGGAATAGTATTTGTTATTATAAAGTTACCATATGACGGTAGTATTCAAATGTGGTAATCGGAAGTCGTATAACCGGATGTCAACGTAGAAACATTTAATATCAAGCTAACGGATATCTGAAATAGAGTAACCGGAAGTTGGAAGTTATACGGATGGCGGAAGTTAGTGTTATTGAAGTTGCGCCAAAGCATTACCGGATGGTGTCAGTGCGGCGTGCTACGAGGACCTTAAATACGCGGTGTTCGGGCAGAAGAAGGGAAGTCTTAAACCGACAGTCTACGAGTCTACAACCATAATTCTACGTTCGTCGGTTTACCGGAACGGAAGCTCTGTTGGACAAGAGACGCATTGTGATCGATAATTAGTGTTCGATAACCGCAGTATTCTTTGAGGGCTTACTGCTGCTCGACACCTGATAAGCGTGGAGGCAACTCTTGGAGTTGTCCTAATATTTCTGTATTATTGTGCAGTGTTTAATATTGTAATTGTAATAATTCTAGTGTAATGGACTTTGATTATCACATTTCAGATTATTATTGCATAATACTTCGAGTGTGATTCGCGCCCGGCGGGAGTGAATCCGACATATATATGATTATATATTATATTTTAAAGTATGCGCACTGAATACCGACCCATTCTTAGAAATGTGAAATTATCTCTGGAGGTTGACTGGAAGACAACGCTCTTACCGATAAGACTGTCAATTGTACTATTATTAACTCATGTGTATTATTTTCTTGTGTGCAATACAGAATATTCTATTCTATTGTTTTTAATGTTAACCAAAAACTGTATCGAAATATGGCATTTCTCTCCATAAGCTTAATAAATAATTATTAAACAGCATGACGTTAAAGTTCTTTATATATATTTGTGTCGTGAAATTTTTTGGGAAGCACTTGTTTGGTTTTGAAATTGTGCATCTGTAGTGTTCGAGTAAAATGGCTGTAACCTACGCCGATAGACGCATGAACATAACGATATTATAACATTTTTGGCTATGAAACCTAAAGAATAAAAATATTTTCACGAAAGGAAAATTCTGAATGGTAACTAAATCACAATAAAGATAATTAATTAAGATTTGAATTTCATCGACCCTCAGTCCCACTTTGTCAGTGAGTTGGAATTTATAGTAAATACGGGTATATCTCGTCGGTTTGGTGCTGGTATCAAATGAATGAGTCCGCTCGGTTTGATTCATGTGAATGGGGAACGGAAAATAGCCGGTAACAAATAAAACGAATCAAACTACCAACTACGAACGCTACTAGCTACGTATTTAGAACGCTAGAATAATTTGGTAGTGAGTTGCAGATCGCAAAATTAAATTGCACAGAATATTCCGTTTTATAAAATATTTTATTTATTGGTCATCGGTTGAATTATGTATTTTTTTTAAATTGTAGAATAGGTTCGCGTTTGACCACAATCTTGCCCTATGCGGAGGGAAGATGTGTTCTAGGATGGAGCACGCTTACCTAAAAGTTACCTCATTCATTCAAGACAACACAGAAGATACCCAGGTTATAATTATTTTAGAAAGACAGACTCCGGCAATGAATTCCACTCCTTTGCAGTGCGTGTGATGAAGCTAGATGCAAAGCGCTTCGTTCTTATAGGTGGAATATCCATCATATATTTCCATGCAATAATTGTATGGAGCTAATGTCAAATTTTAATCGATAATAAGGCGAATGAACGATCGGTGAGATATAGGAACAGACCATAAATAGTAGTTACTGATGATAAATAGTCAATTGTTTTTATAGCTCCTCAATTATTTACATGATTGTTACGAATGTTATATCTCGTCGGCAGTCAATTTAGCCCCTTACTGGATAAGGGGCATAGGTCTTTCAAATATGAGTCATATAGATATTATTGTATTCTGATTTTTTCAACCAATGCGCACCAGCAAACAAAGACTGGTTGCCGATCCATTGGAGTGGAGAGCATCCTACACTACGTTTTCGAGACGCGGTCTCCGATCCAGGCCCAGTCTGTATTGGCTGTCAGTCCTGAGATAGACATTACCGGTACATTGTCACTAGAGCTTTCTAATATTGCGATTTAAATCAGTTCTCTTACCGATCTTAATTTTTTATTTTATGCATAAGGTACTGTGACTTTATACAATTTTTAATTTAACTTTCACCTAACCCGACCAATAATTTATCAGAATGTATGAAATTTACTGACGTATGGCAACCCTGACCGGGGAGGAGGGAGGGTTACTTTTATCCAAAACGCGGCTGAATTTTACCCAATGAACTTTTTTATCTATCACTTGTCACGTACTGCGTTGTTTCCTAATTTGAAAGGCTCATGCTCTGATAAACTCAGATTGTTGCCCGAGATCTAATTGTAGTTTCAACGTAAATCACAGTCAAGCTTTATGATTTATTTCGAAATTAAATCTTATGGTTGAACAAATTGGAAGTAAGGCTTTTCAATTTATGAAGTGAAATAGAATTGTTACAGTTTTAAATTGGATTTTAGAAGTAATTTGCCAAAGTACATACATTTTCCTTTTAATTTAAACAAAGAGTTGTTCTAGACAACAACTGACTTTAATACGTATTAACGATATGATATTCATATCTACCCACAACAATAGTTAACAATTATGGCAAGGTATTATGCTAAATGAAACTGAAGTGCTACTCTCCAAGATGACCTTAAATGTCTCAGGAAAAATAGTAGGTTTTAAGTTTTATTAGATGTCAAAATTATCTATTAACATATGTCTTTGCATGACTAAGGCATATTTTTCGGCAAGCGATAAAGTGTGTCCAGCCGCAGGGATAAACACAATATATCTTATTACGAACTAATCATATTTGTTGATGGACGTATTGAATTTTGATAAGGAAATTGGGTTAAATTACGTTTATCAAATTGTCTCCGTCTGATTGGCTCCCTGGGGAAACGTGGTTTGTTCTCTCCCCTTAGGCTAATAAAAACAATTCAATTACCAATCTGAAAGCAAATTCCTACCATTATAAATTGTAATAAGATGCATTCTTTTCCCACAAAAAAGCCTTTAGATAGATTTAGAATGATGCAAAGAGGGTTCAGCAAATCGGACGCATATCGATTCGCCTCTGCAATCGCAAAAGAATAGGGTAGATGATACACTAACACATTCTAATATATGGCTTACAAAGTACGGGTGTTAAAATTAAAATATTTTGCTATCTTACTTTTAAAATATAATAGTAAAAATAATTTCTTTGTTATTTAAACAGTAATTATAATCGATAGGCTATTTGACTCGCTAAAGAATTGATCTCAACACTTGTTACGCTCATACAAATACTAAACGATATCAGCGTTTTGCAAGCTAGTAAAAAGTGTCCAGTTGATTTTTCTGTTTGCTCTCTTACTCTGTGAATGATACTAATAATAGATTAGTTAACATCGTAACTATGAAAACTATTTAATTTACATCACTAGATGGCGTCGTTGACATCCTCAGACACTTTTGATGCTTTATTACTGAATTTTTAACTTATAACCAAATTTTAAAAGTAGTATCCTAAACCTTTTTAAGATTTAGTGACAAATGAAAACGTTATAACGATAATGGGAAGTAAATTAGTTTTATTTGCTTGTCCGGAAAAGAGAATTGATCTCTTATGGTAATTGACCAAATCAATTAGAATTAATGTACAATAAACTTCTTCAATAATTAAAATTAAATTAATTGATAATAAATTCAATAAAATTCTTTTACTTTCACTGTGCGCTATCTATTACAAGTTAAATTTGGAATAGAACTATTTATAACGCAAATATTCCCTGTTACATGGGCGCAAAGCGTAGGCGATATTTGTGTCTTTATGCCTTTTGAAAGTTTTGGCCGCAAACATTGGCGACAAATCGGGGTCCTAGCTATCAACAGAGGGTTATTAAGTCTCGTATTTTACCACACCTGTATCTGACATAATGAGGACAAATTCCACTACTATAAGTTACAATTATTACATGAGAACTGAAAAGTAAATTTTACATTCATATACTCTTATTAAACTTAAACGCGTGTATTATATGTATAATTTTCCATATCAAACGGTCAACGTAAAGACATATTTAATGTATTTACATTTAATAGCATCAACTAACGGTTGGTAAAAAATCGGTCATGGTGATAACCCCCCTGTGAGATCCACAAATCCGCCTTGAATAAAAATATATTGTCATTCTCGCACAATTTACTACAATAATCTAGTATCACCTCAAATATTTTCAATTCACACCTTTTACATGGAAGACCTAAAATAGCATAGCAAAATATCTGCTAGTCTGGTTTTCCAAGTAACATGGCTTAAAGCTATTGTAACAAATTTCAACTTTCCTTATTACAATTATTAATTAGTTAATCCTATATTTACAATACACAGCTAAAAGTTAAACTTTTAAACAAAAAGATCTACCCTTGCAACCGGCATGGTTGCTCATGTATGTTTACGATATCGCGCTGGCGGTGCGACGTGTGGATGCGTGGAAGGAGTCGCTTGAGAACGGTGGTCTAAAACTAAATATGGCGAAGACGGAGTACTTGGCTAGCAACATTACAGATCCCACATCCTTGCGCATAGGCGACGATACAGCCGAGCGCACGGATCAGTTTTATTACCTGGAGATCTGTAGTCAGCGCGTCTGGGGGTATCGATCATGAGGTCAGGGCCCGCAGCTTGGGTAATGTGCCATCAGGTGGCAGATGTCATTTGCGACTCCAAATGCCGTTAAGTTAAAGGACAAGTCTACAATGCATCATTAGACCTGTCCTTTTTACGGCAGTAACGTGCCCGTACTTGAGCGACACAAACAAAAGCTGCGTGCTACTGAAATTAATATGCTTCGGTGGTTATGTAGAGTCACGCGTAAGGACCACTACAGGAACTTCGGCATCCGCGGCAGTATTCACAGCCGTGTCATAGCAGACAAACTGCAGGAGAGCTACTTACACTGGTATGGCCATGTTTTACGGAAACCGGCTAATTACATGGGGAATAAATGTCTAGTCACGCCGCTTCCGCCAGGTTCCGGCAGAGAGGTTAGGCCAAGAATGCTGGCTTGACGTTGTGAGGGATGATATGCGTACCAATGGTCTCAATACAAGGGATGCTAAGATTGCGCGAAGTGGAGAAGAAAAAGTAGGAAAGCGAACCCTAGGCGTCGAAGCAATCGCTCCAAACGCTACCGGGATTTAACGCTCGGATGACAATGATGATGATGATCTTCCCAAAAACTACTATATCTAAACAACATTTTAAATCAACCTTAATAACGTTTGAAACACAATTCAGTGGATCCTAGTTCGGGGTCCCTAAAAGATAAATTTACACAAATAAGTACAATAGTATGGAGTAAACAATGGACATTCAATTAAAGGAGTATTGTAACAACAGGGTAAAATAGGCAGGCTCGCAATAACAACACTGCTGAGTAGCTGATATTATTGCCAGTTATTAAGTCCAACCAGTTTATCGTCACAGAGCACACTGAATTCTAAATAGGTATAGGATTACTGAGGGAAAATCATATTTGAATAGGTGAATCGATGTTTACACCGATATTTTGGCCAAAACTATTGGAAAACGTTATTAGATGTACGATAGGAAAATTTATATGTATTAAAACATAAATTGAAGGGCATATTCGAAATTTCTAGGGATGGAGATTATTTACACCGCACTGTCACATTTAAGTATAGCAAGTACTAAGTGAATAGGTTATCAATTTATATACATAATTATATCTATTATAGATAGCACATCTGTATATACCATGTTTCTATTTACTACCAAATATATTTTATAAATCACTATATTTAATTATATTTGAACAATATTTGCTTAAATTTGAAATCCTCTAACATTATGTACTCGCAGTAAGTATCAAGCATTCATGATCCTAAATCTCAAACACAGTATAAATAAAAAATAATATCAGCTTATAAATGTCTCACACTGGGCTCGGGCCTCCCACTATATGGGAAACGGACAGTATACCCGCCACGCTTGTCCAAGGCGGCTTGGCAGGTTTGACACATCGGTTATCTCGATGTGCAGGTTGCATCACGATGATTTCCTTCAGTATTGTTAACACGTGGTTGTTGTTACAATATGCACATTAGATTAGTAAACTGACTAAGTGGTGCATGCGTACCGGCCAGGGTCGAATTAGCACCCTTTGAGTTTGGGACGTGTGCGCTAGCCATTATGCTACCACGACAAAAGCCCAAACACAGTGCAAGATATAAAATATATTTTGGTGTCGCTTTTAAAGTATTATAATAATAAATTAAAACACTCATAAGTTCATTTGCAAGTATTTCTATTGCCTATGCCAACTTTATATAATACTCCACCAATTTAAATGCGTTTCATTAACGTTAAAATAGTGAGTGAAAATGGTTTTTGAATATAATGTTCTATATTCCATACATTTGAGTTTAAGTGTCTTTCGCTATTTTGTATAATTTAGAATTTGGCCCTAAATGCCCACTTGAAAAATTCACATGTATATGTATGTACAATGATAAAATTAAATACATTATACTTGGCAATGAATTCCGGGTTGCCTGGAAGAGATCGCTACAAGCGATAAGGCCGCCCATTGTTCTAATGGAAATGTATTTAAGTACATTAAATGTCTAGGTTTAAGTTATAATGAACAATAAAGAGTTTTCATTCATTCATTCATTCAATGAAATTTTATATTTTATCTACTTCCTACAACGGACGAAAATATGAGAATATATTTATATATAATCATCAACAAGTGGCTAGTGGTCTACTCTCAGTTATTAATTTCTTATTGGCTAGGAAATAATTGTTTATTACAATTTAACTACGCAGCCCTACCTCTGGTGCTTAACTAAAAAATATTTAATCTTAAGCTATCTCTACCACCACCAGTTATATTCTAATGTACATTAAAAATTTGTTTTAATTCCATCGCAGTGTCTCTTAATGTCAAAATGTACCTATTGTTTGAAATTGCCTTGAATTCTTTGCGTTTTAATGGGATGTTTTCCACTGAGACCCTGTTACATTGCTTGTCTCTTGTAAATGTGGAGCGGAGATACCATTTAAATGGGTTCCTGGTTGCTATATTGTAGCGCAGCGCGGGAATGTTATTATAAAAGCAAATTTAAATCCGTTTTATCATCATTGTCACATTTTTTTAAGTAATCGGCAGACAAACACACATATTGTGTACCACAAATTAAGCAAGTTATGCTTGTGTTATGGGTAATATACAACGGACTACCGATCTCAGACACTCAGACCATAGTAAATAAAGGACAAAATACGTTTCCGAAATTTACTGTACACGGAACCGAACCCGGAGCCTCTGCGTTCCAGTGGGGTAGGCCGGCAAAGGCTTAGCCCGCTCAACCACAGAGGCCGTCAACTCTGTGTATTCTTTGCAGCCAAGATAGCTTAGTGATTGGGTTCGGAGGCGTCGCTTCGCTCACATTCTCCCCGTGACTTAGTGGAACCAAGTTGACGACGGGGGGGGGACCTCCCTGGCAAGCTATTTTCATGACGTGGAGTGTTCTGGTCCCAGGAACACTTCAGGTATGACTGATTGCGTCAAGATATTGTGGTTGAATTGCCTGCGGTGTATTCCACGGTGCCTTACATAAATGCGGAAGGACGGTGGAAAGTTTAGTGAGTCAACATCTCACAACTCCTTCCTCAATAAAGGAGTACGCAAAAGCAGTCTTTGTGAACCCTACACAGCTTTCGGTGTAAAGCATCCCCAGAGGCTTGAGGGTATATGCAAAAGCAATTCCCCACCGTTAATAAAAAAAAGCTTAGTTATTTACGCACTTACGTTTTATTTCGTAGATTCGAATTCTTACCTCATATAACAGGTAAATTAGCTTTGAGAGGTTTTTGCGTTTGTAGTAAGTATTTTTATATTCACAGAACTACTAAAATTAAAATTTTCTTGAAATTAGTATAAAAATTTATGTTTAATATTATTAGTTTCATATTAAGTACTGCCTATAAAATATGTAAATATTATTTTATTTATTTATGTGCTTACAGTACACTACTACAAACGCAGAAACGTCTTGAAGCTAACTTACCTGTACGCTGTTGCAAAATAATTTTTCCGACCTATGGTGCATATTGTTACAATCACTATGTGTTGTTGATGGCAGAAAACACCACGATGAAAGCTTACACATCGTAATAATCGAAGTGCAAAACCCGGGACATTGCTTCAGATAAGCGTGTTTAATACTGTCCTTTCCTTGGAAAACTGGAGTGGATCTAGCCCAACAGTGGGATGTCTTTAAAATTATGATTATATTTGAACGGTTCGATAATTTATTCTTTCATTTTTGTCTTCTGTAACTTTTAAGATAAAAAGCGTTATGACCAAACATGAATTGTAGCGGCATTTCAGCTTACAATTGGAAAAGTTTGAAAATGGTTTAACTTTAATTCATGGAACAAATTTATTTTTGCAGACTAAAACCCATATTTGCATTACTAAAAATTACTTTTTTCCGCTAGCTTTTTCTTGAAAATTCTTTGCTTGATTCTCTTAGGTGCACGTTAAAGAAATTGAATTTGAAAATTTTAAATGAAATTATGATAACCTATTCTATGTTGGAGATTGTAAAAAGTTTCTTTACAACTCTTGTTGAACTTTTACAAGTATGGAGCACTTCAATTTGTTGCTCGATAACTTTTTTTATTTATTTGTTACCAACATTTTTGAAGGCTCTTTCTTGAGTTTTATCAGCGAATATTGTCGTTGATATATTATGAAATATTACAAATTAACAGATCGAATACAAATACAAAAGAACAAGCATTCAAAATATTGCCAGTACAGTGGAACCTTGACTAATTGCTGTCGTAAGCTGTTCGAATAATCGAAAATCCAGATAAATTAACATTTGAAGAAAATTTATTTTTTAAATTATTATCAATTATAGAAATATACCTGACTACACGTTCGTAAGCTAACATTAAAAATATGAATAAAAAGAAATACTTGCCTTGGTGGAACGAGGAATTCAATAGCTTGAAGACAGATAAGGGGAGACATAGAAGATGAATCCGCGATGCCACGCCACGTAGTAGAGAATACATCTATAGTGAGTACCTGGAAGCCAAAAAGAAAGAAGACTAGAAGTTGGGAAGGAGTATACCGCGAAGGGGAGCGAGAGGTCGGGATGAGGATGAACTTCTTGTTAGAGACGGAATTTACCATGCAATTAAAAAAAACACATACCTATAATTGTACAATTTTGGCGCTACAGGTCATTCGTTTGCTTTTAAATGTGTTATTAAAAACACACTACGACGAAATTACTGAAACTTGTAAAAAATTATTAAATACTTTTAATTTTTATAAATACGTTTAATAATAAACTGTTCAAAATCGTTGAAAACATGACTTATAGAAGATTTACTATCTATACCTGTAGTATCAAGAACTTATTCAGAGTTACGTTTTTTATTGGGCGATTCTCATTCTTATTTTTCATATTTTTCATGACATTACTTTAGATAACTTCACAAAGTTATAATAGATAGGTAAGTTTGTGTTCCTAGTATTCATTGGTGTATTTATTCACATGGCGGTCTCCGTTTCACGGAGTACGCTGAACCTCCAAGCCTCGCTGACTGTGCAAGCGGTTCCGGTCCGGATCCTCTTAATTGGTAAATCTTAGCTGACTCGGCTCTTCGCAATTACAGCGGCTATATGTAGCTCGGATCACTAAAATGCATCGTTCAGCCAATCTGTATACCTACTATCGGGCATGGTTAATTGATTAAGCTCGCGGATATTAAAATTTTAAACTAAGCGGATATGCGAAACCAGTAGTTGTTATAAGCCTATATTAGTAGTCTTTTGGTTTGGAAGAAACAACCAAAGTATAAATACAAACAAATGGACATGAATATTAATGCCGTCGTGTTCTTTTAGCCAAATTGATTCAATTTGGTTGATCCGCCTGATCGAGTATTAGCAAATTTTCAATTTAGAATGAAAATGTTCAACATATTACTGTGTCATTACTAGCTAGGTTGCCGAATTTGTTTATCGATCATGCAGGTATATAATTGAAATTGATCGAGTTTACAACATTCAGATCACGTAACAGAGTTGTCCGGGAGCCGAAGTACGTGTTTGTTCACAATAAGGGAAAAATGTTACTCACTGCTGGGCTCGGACCTACAAATTCAAAATAAGAATTCACGACACTTAAGTGCAGAAACAGTGATATTGGTGCATTTGATGCATCTACTCTGCCTAACATTGTTCCTAAGAGTTGAGTAGCGGAATTAATTGTTAGCTCCCTAATGCAAAGAATAACACTATTATTATTTTACTCATAAAATGAAGAAATTTTAATATGTTTTTATTTTGTAGCCATATAATAATAGCCATAATGTTATTGCATGGGTTAAAATGTTATTTTTTTTAAATGTGTTTAATAAATGTAGTGGGTGCCAACAATGGTATAATAGTGTATCCTCCTACATTACGGAAGAGGAATGATAAAGAGTGACAACCGCCCAGTAATAAATGTAAGTCTACAGTCACAATTCGCGCCACCAACACCTTCGTGTTTTGTAGAAAATCTGAACAAAATATTTCAGCCAACATCTTATTATAAAACATACTTTTTAAACTTAAATCAGTTCAAAATTGGAAGTCTTATTTAGCTTCTTTTCAAGTTAATGCAAATTGTAAATATTGCAAAATGTCACTGTCGTCTCATTTGAATATGAAGTACAAAAATTAAATTTCTACTTGCACGATATCTGAAACATCCTATAAATAAGTTTTAAAATATCACACAAAAACTCGGTATGCACGTTGAAAAAAAGGAGTGTTTCGAATAGCTTAGCCATTACCTTATCGGGAGTATCGTATAGAAAGTCCTTTTGCGGAATAAACGAGTTTATTCAACCATAAATTTACCCTAAAATGGGCTTTTCGAATAAGTTATCATCGGCAGCTATGAATGCGAAGCAGCGCATTTTATCTGTCGATAAAAGAGCATTTTCGTCCCAAATTCAGAATCACACTTAAAATATGCAACATTTTAAACGTGTTAACGTTTATTACAACAACGTCTTTGGAATCATTAAAGATGATTTTACTTTGAATTTTTTCAATTTTCAAAAATTCAAAGTTGGACAAAGACTACATTTTTAACAAATATTGGAATTGAATATCTCTCCATCTTCAAAAAAAGTCACTGAAGACCTCTGTTTTTTAGTATTTTCCAATTTCACTTCACCATATACTGTTTTACTTTTCACGAAAATTGCGCGAATGGAGGAGTATGAAATTTCGCACAATTGTAGTTTATATAGAGAAGGAGGGCCAAATGCCAATATTTAAAAAAAATATAGTACATAGAATATACCTTTCTGCTCGATTTTATTCACACAGACTCAGCAGTTTCTAAGAAAAATCGCTACGACATACAAAAACAAACGGACATTATGAGTGTATAAAGTTTCTATGTAGAGCTTCTACAGTCGATATGAAACCGTAAAAGAAGAATAACCTAGCATGAAATAATATTACAACAAAAAGCGTTAATAAATGTTCATCATTAGTTCCGTCGATATCTGCCCCAGTGAATCCAGACGGTGAATAGTAAATCATTTGTGGTTTAATAAATGTATCATCGCTATCAGCAGCTAGCACACTGGCCTTGCAGAATAAAAAAAGAGAACAAAAGGTAAGTAATTAATGGTATTGATAGATAAAGTATGTAGAGCGGCATTTGCTTAAAGAAACTACGCGTTATGTAATTTCTTTGCATTTTACAATTAATACAGATCGTGAGAAACATGCGTGTGTAACAAATTATTAGAAACAATTACATTTTTCAACTCCGAAATTGTTCTGTTTCATTTTCTTTTTCGAATGCATTTGATTATGAAACACAACATTTTAACAATGTGACATGCACCGACGTTTTGGACATACCGAAAAATATAATTGGCAAGCTATATTCGTATGAATGAAGAATAATAGTAGAACCAAGTAGAACTGATGATAGCTGAATAAAAAACGAAATTGGGAAACTCGTAAATTCCAAATAACTGGATGGTGATACCAGTTATTGTTCTTTCACAATTTGACGTTTTATTAATTTAATATTTCACTGAGTTCTTTTCAATTTTGACATATTGGGTAAAATAAATATGTTTTCTATAATTGTAAACTAATATTATAAAGATTTGTATTTTCGTATGTTTGTAACGAGGAACTTCAAAAACTACTGGACCGATTTCAATTTTTTTTTACTATTAGAAAGCTTTTTTTTTGAGGCAGGGGAAATGCATTTCACACCCTCCCGGGTCCTTTACTAGGGATTAGAGCAAAGCGACGAGAGGTGACAACACGAATGGGCATCAAAGTCAAATCTCCGGCTTGTGTGGAGACATCTTTCAATCGCCTTGAAAGGTCTCGATAAAGTTGCTAAGCCTCACTTTAAAATTGAATACATTTACCATCCCACTGAGAGAGATTAGAGGATAGTTAGCTTAAAAAGTCTTAAGTTTTTATTTTTTTTATTTACACATTCACTCGAGTAACATTTGGTTTACGGCCGGATCCTATATTTTACTATTGATTCGCTTGCTTTGAGCTTGTCATATTTTGAACACTCGTAAGGCAAATGAATGGTTAGTATGATGTAGAAATCGGCTGTTAATTTTCACTAGGCTAACAATTGGCATGAATTACAGACTTGAATAAATAAGTAAAACTGATCACTGCCCGTTTGAAATTTTATGGCAGTAGGTCTCAATATCATCTGTAGTCTCTCTCAAGACTTATGAGAAGAGCGGAACCCATGCAGAGTAAACAAGCGGTCTTGATAGGTTTTTCATAGGTGTATATTTAAGTGATTCAATCTTTCATTCAACCTTGCCTTATAGACATCCATAAGGCAAGGTTGAATGAAAGATTGAATAACGTTATCGGAGACAATATACGATCTCTTCGAGACTCTCTACTCTGCATTGTTATATTACTTTACCTAATTGGTTTGCCATACTAGGTCCAGATTGTGCAACGCAATGTAGTCGATGAATTTCAATTTTAGCGCCCGTAGACATGACATAGTAATTAGCTTGACTGCAATATAATTCATGTATGTATTTCTAACACGTACTGTATTTTCCTTTATCAAAATTATCATACAAATATAAGGATTTATCCGGTACTGAATTGATTGACTGATTGTTAACACTTTATTGTAAAACGGTACACGCTTTTTGAATACACATGGCGGTCTTTTTGCTAAAAAGTGATCTCTTCTAGACAATCCAAGAAATGAATTCAGATGATAATAGTGATGGTGGTATACATAAACTATAGTACAACTACTTACATTCTAGTAATAATACAAACAATGTTATATATACAGACATTACTGAATCTACTTTGATACATAGCGATTCCCAGCATTGTCGATATTTTCCAACATATTGTGAAATCATTTCTCTGATATAAAAATTCACCTCGCCAACACTCCATAACATATGTCCCAGTTTTCTCTCAAGTTCACAGAGAATATTACATTGTTATTGTTCAATATGTTCTACATGGTTTATTGCCGGTGTTGCTCTCCTAACAATTGCATGTATACTTTCACTCAATCAGTAGATTCAATTCTCGATCGAGTCTCGCCGCGGTGTGTCGACACGATTTCCTCATTAGACAGCTTTTGTTAGGGACGTCAGCCGTGTGTTCTAGTCGTGTTGAGTTCACGCTCCTCCAATTGGCGTACAGGAACACGCTCTAATCAGAGCTCCAAAGTGTCTAGGATTCTTGCTGTGTATTGACAGACATATATTGTAACTGTGCTCTTTGACGTGCGATAAATAATGAACTTTAACTCGAAGTGATGCTGTCGATATTCGTATGAACATTGGCATAGTAATATAACTTAAACTGATGGTGTAATCAAATACGCAGGTGAAGATATTTTATCCTATTTATATCTTACAAAACAGCCTTGGAATATATTTGAAGTATGTTGATACTTTAAAACATAAATTAAAATTAAGTGTATTAACATGCTATATCATGAAACTTTGCTATGAACCTTCGTGTATTACGGTACTAACTACTCTTCGTATTTCCTGGTCATAATAAATTGTTATATCTATTAATATCTGAGAATCGCCATACTTAAGTTATTTATCTTCGTGAGATATCATAATTTATATTTTACTACTGTCCCAGACTCGCCTGCCTAAATAGGGGTTGTCACAGACTAAATTTTTATTTTGTATTTTTTAGACAAAATAGAATTAAATTTTGTCTAAAATAAATAAAAAATTTAGGGTGACTACCCTAACATTTATGAAATAGATGTGCCGATTCTCATAGATACCGATAACACCTCATCGTCAACCTTTTAGCGGGCAGGACGACGTCTGCCGGGACAGCTAGTCTATATATATAAAAGAAAGTCGTCTTAGTTACACTATTTATAACTCAAGAAGGGTTATACCGATTTCCCTGAAAAGTGGTGGGGAGGTAGCCTAGAACCAGGAGATGGACATAGGATACTGTTTATCCCGTTGGAACCGGGAGGTGGCGCTGAGATCGGGTTCTAGAATCCTCCTAATCATTTGGACCGATTTTGCTTTTGTGTGTTTGAGTGTGTTCCCGGACGATTTACATATTAAAACCGGTAGGTGGCGCTGGGATCGGGTCCTAGATTTTATTTTTACAGAGCAGGACAACGTCTGCCGGGGCCGCTAGTAACTTATAAAGATTCAGTATTATATTATTAATAAAAGAAGATTATAATATGATGTTTTTGTATACTGACATTCAGATGGTTTTAAAGTATTTTGGTTAACGTGTCTTGAAGATACATTACCTGTACCAACTAAAATACAAAAACAAACGTGGAGATTCATGTAATTTATAATAATCTCTTCTAAAGTCACAAAAAATCTTCCCTTGCCACTAACTTTTAAATTATGAAGTAACAAACTCATAAAAAATGAGGTTATTGAGTTTCCAAAACATGTTAAACGAAAATTGGTTTGGACAATATTCGTTCATTACTTTTATTTAGATATGGTATATTTATGTCCGTGGTCCGACAAGCATTTGCCCGATCTATTTGAATATAACAGCAAATCATTACTCTTCGAATTTCCGCCAATAAACCTGTTTGAAATTAATAATATCATATTGAGCCACTGTTATTACATAAATTTCTCCCAAGAAGCATAATAAAAATCTCAACGTAATAAAAATTGCTATATAAAAAGAAAGTTCTTTATATAGGCTTTGATTAGCTTTGATATTTTAAGAGCAATTTGTTCAATCGAACTAAATATGGTAATATTGGATATATTTTCATATTAATCGATTCTCATTAGCATACATAATTAAACTGACGAAGGCCGAAAATTTAATCGATGGGCTTGGTATTATTTCAATATGACAGGGAGAATTTATGGTGATCAATATAATAACGAAGTCATTTTCTAAAGAAAGTGGGACACCTCGATGAGGCATTTCTATGAGAAGAAAATTCGCTTTCAATATAGTAAAAGTGTCAGCATAGCATAGCATATTTAAAAACAATTTATGTCCCTGACTTCGTTCACGTGTGATTTCAATTAAAGATACATAACACTGAAAGAAGAGAAAAATAAGTATTCGAGACATAAAATGTATTAGTTAATTAAATAGTGAAAAACACAATTTTGTTTAATTAAGACAACATTGAGAAATTAACCTAGTCTCCTTCGTATTTAAAGTTTAACCCTCATTTGTCATCGACGATTTTTTAACGGCTTCTGTGGTTGAATGGGCTAAGCCTTTGAGGCCTTACCTCAATGCAGCGCAAAGGCTCCGGATTTGATTCCTAGAATGGTAAATTTTGTAAATGAACTTTCTGTTATTTACTATGGTCTGGGTCTATAGGATCGTACCCAGGTCGGTCAGGTGTATTTCTTTTTACTGAATTGATCTAAAGTAAACAAACAGGCAGAAGTCCTACCTGATGGAAACTGGTTAACGTCGCCTGTGGACGTTTGGCACACGAAAGGTGTCGCCAATGCATTGGCGACCTCTAAGAACTTTTATGACGCCTTTCTTAAAAAACCTCACATCATAGCGCAAGGGGAAAACCGCGGCAGGAAATTGCCTCCAGATCATTGTTGTACGTGGAATAAATGTTCCAGAGAACCGTTGCGTAGTTGAGCGTAGGAGCTCAAGGAAATGGGGGTGAACATTCCGTCGCTGGGGAGCTGTGCGGTTGTAGAAGTAAGGCCTTGGCACCAGATCAATCAATTTTCAGAACACTCCGTTGTACAGGCGGTAAAATACGCAGAGGGACGCAAAGTTTCTTTCAAGGCGAACCGATACTAAACCGACTGTTAGTATCGGGTTGTCAACGATGCGAACGGCGCGCCGCTCAATAGAGCCGAGCAGTCTGTTAAGCAGGTGCACCATCCCATAGATGTGAGCAGTACTCCGTATGCGGTCCATATTACCCATAACACGAGTCTAAATTGCTTAGCTTAGAGATGTACAATATTTGTGTGATGACTGCCAATTTATTTAATTTATACTGTTTATTAATATAATAAATTGGCAAGAAATTACACGTCAGTCTATATCTGTAAGCTTCATATGACAGCAGCCCCCACACAGGTCAAACGAAATTAAGCTGTCTCTGAATAAAAAATATTTATTATATTATTTTGCTAACTGATGCCCGCGACGTCGTCCGCGATATAGAATACTAGCATCTAGCGTCTAGTTTATTCAATATAATGATTAAACACACTATGCTAGACTCTGTTTTTGCAATGTTTTACTTTTCCGCGGAATCTCGTCTTTTAACGTGTAAATATTTTTTATTTTATGATGATACAATACTTAATTGGGTGCTGTTTAAATAAATAAAGTTTTTTTAACTATCCCACGGGAACTCTTTAATTATTCAGAATTAAAAGTGTTTTTAAAAATAAATTTTAAAATTTTAACATAAAAATATAAAGGAAAACATTTCTGCCCATAAGTAACCAGGAAATTTTCGGAAGTTTTATTGTAAATGCGATTATTTTGAGTGCTTGTGATTTGAGGACCATTTTGAAAATTAGACATAAAATCATCGTTTGATATTTCAATATAATAAATACATTTATGAAATTTAATGTATATGCAAGCTTAAGAAGAAAGAACAACCAAACATAGTTACACGTGTATCTAAGTAAATAAGGATGTCAGTAAGTCGATCCAATCTACGTTGCCCTGAGGCTAACAACATTTTTCCAATATTTTAAGGGAAAGCCCGATTTTCTCTGTAGGCCTACAAATCCGCTACAATATTTGTTGTTGTTTTAGGACAGCTTAATCTGGAGTTAATCTCGGAAACACCTCCCACATAACGATTCATTGGGGAGGCTAGAAGAAAAACGACTCCAAATAACAACTTAATTAGTTTTGTTTTTAAATAAAACGTAATTACTCCTGTCTGGATTTTTGGCATTTTATTATTTCCCTAAAGGCTTCATTTTACTTTAAGAACAAAGCTAGTTAATACCACGGTAATATATTCATTTAGGGCCAAATAACTACCGCACCCTGAGTCTGACATTAAGCATATTAATCCATTACCTTTAAATACAGAACATTAAACTTATAGATTTATTCTTTTATAGAGGTTTCGTAGACATCTTGGCATAAACAGCACTTTTATGACATCATCAAATCCGTTCGTCCGTTTGTTCATCTGTGTTTGTTCTTCAAAGGTATTTTTTTTGTAATTACGACTGGAATTTTCAAAGATAAATTGAACAAGGAGAGACCGGTGGTTAGACATGACAATTTTATAAGGAATCTATTTTTTTAAAAGCGACTTTGACCAGAGATCTCCAACCTAGGTTTGATAGATTTCAAATACCTACTGACTGTGGTACAGTTTATAATCAAAGATATGTAATTCTAATAATTAGATTAATAAATAATAATTTTATTAACTGTCTTATGGCATTCAATAATCTTAGATAGATAGATAACACTTTATTGTACACCATTACAGAAATCACAGAAGAACTTATAGCCTAAATATATTCTAAATGTGCACACTGGGCGGTCTTATCGCTAAGAAGCGATCTCTTCCAGGCCACCCATGGCAGGAATAACACATTATATTGATTAAAGGTGGTATACATAAATATTAGGGGATATGCAGCTACTTACATATTATATTTTATACTTAACAGACATATATAAATAGACCTATTTATATTAGATGAATAAATATATACTACATACATATATATACACATACATAAATATATGTAGAAATAAATATCAAACATCATTATATTTGGGGGAATAGCTTGATGACAACAAAGATTACCTAATGTTTGTTGTCATCAAGAATAAATGAAATTCAAAGTATGTTTCTTACAAATACTTGTATTTAAGTCTAAAAATATAAATTAAATTTTAACAGCCAACAAATAAATGAAAACACTTTTCAGGTATTTTAGTTCGTGCTTCAGAATAAGTCTTATGTTTTTTCAATAAAACTATGAAGCTCATTAAAATTCTGCAGCTTAAGTAGAAAATAAAAACTTTCCCTGTGTTTGAATCAAAGCGTTGTCGGCACTAGTAATGAGAGTTGGTTATTTTCAAGAGTGTTTTCACTGCGTACGACGCGGCTTACGGTTACCCATAAAATTCAGGAAGAAGGGACAACATTTTCACCCAGTGTTTTTGTCAAGTAATAAAACGTTAACGTATTATACTTTAGGCCGTGACACAATTTGGCTTCTAGACAAAATACCAGAGCAACACAGGCGCTGTATCGGAGTAAGTGTGGCTATAAAACTGATACCTATTCTAAGTAAACATCTACTTACTGGAGACGGTTTAAGGGATATAAAATGTGGATGGGTTTTATATCCTACAAAATTTTAATACATCTCTTCAATTAGAGTAAACAAACGATGTAATGGAACATATGACTTGCTCGTTACACAACATTTGGGTAGTAAAAACCTTTCGTTTAATTATATATGTTGGCTTTACAATCCGTAATCCCTTTTGACAAAAATGCTATATAAAAAAGATCTAAATTATCAAAGAACTTGAAACTCAAAACGCTTGTTATTATAATAAATACCAAAAAACATTTTTATATCAAATATAACTAAGGGATATAATTGAGTACCGATAGGCATATGATACCTTATATGCCTATGGATACTGTAAGAAAAAGAAATTGCGTTCTTTGTAGTATTTTTGTGTGAATATGTTGCCACATTGAGATAAAATTTGTCTAAGGGGCCTGTATGTGTTGGCTTTCCCATGGCTCCACACAAGTCCCCCAAAAGTTAGGGCCATTTTCATGACCTGTGGTCTGCAGACACATACATGCACATATGATAATTTATTGTTAAAATTGTCATTTGCTGCAACCACGGCTTTTTTAAAGTCTCATTTGTCATTAATTTTTGACTACAATATCAATGATTAATGCTCATTTTTTATTGCGAAGCCTGCGAATAGGTAGACGACACAGCTCATGAAAAGTGGTACAGTCGCTTATAGACATTTATTACGTGGGATATTGGGATGAGAAGAGGGATCAGATAGGAAGAATGATATAGAATAGATGGGATTGCAATGGGGTAGAGAAGATTGAATAGGAGGATGGGGATTATGTTGACCATGGGAACTCTCACTGATCGAAACTGTACTTAACTTTACACTTATTATTATTGCTATCAACAAGCTACTTGAAGCGGAATCAAATCCGTGCAGAACGGAGAAAGAATACAATTTCCTGTCGTAAGAGCGACAAAAAACACAGTGTAGACATTGACTGGATGGCTACATGTCTAGAGTATTCGCATAACAACTTGTGTTGTTCCGGCATTAGGCCAGGTCCTAAGAGAGCAGCAACGCCGTAGCCTTGGTGTGCAAATGTCCTGGCATCACCGTCTGCCTCTCTGCAGATCACTGCAATAAAAAAAAGCGAAAAATTTACAAAAATAGATTAAAAAATCTGGTTGCGGCTGATGATACGCGCGGGAAATTTACCCTTTATTATAGTCCATCAAATAATTTTAATGTTAAAACCACTTTGTCATCAGGTGCCTGCCAAAATCGATAACGGGATAACACAATCGGCATATTGGCTAGCTGACAAAACACAACCTGATTAATCCGGTGTTAGATTTATTGCGTAAATAAATCAATATAAGTGCGACAAACAAGCCCCATAGCACCAGATTGGTCGCCTTTCGCGCTCGCTGATTTTTTGTCTTCCCACCGAATTTATGGCCTTTCGACAATAAATCGATAACTCTTGCCACATAAATTAAACATCGATTTTTACACATTTATCTTGTTCGACGTTCTACTTTCTTATACAACTTTTCCCATTTAGAGAAAACTTTACGAACGTTGCGATATACTCGTTAAAAGCACTCGCTTCTTAATTTTTGTAATAGACTAGAAGCCTTCCGCGACATTGTTTTTGTATTAAAAATGCGTAATATGACAACACAAATGTCAACGACGTCTGCTCTCACCTTTGCCCGCCGTCGAGTTGTGCACCAGGCGATTACGCGTATTTTTCGTTCTATGTTCCGCCACTCATGATTCACGGCGTTGTGTTTGCATCACAGTTATGATTATTATTTCGCTGAAATTAACAACATCTTTATATATATTCATGTCTTATTATGTTGTATAAGCTATATACTATACAGTTGTATCAAAATCTTTTTAGTAGTTTTTACGTGAAAAAGTAACATATATCCCACCCCTTGTCCTAAATTTTCTAATTTATGATATTGGTAAAAAAATCCTAGAAGCACCATTTTCGAAATATAGCAATGCTTTTAAAAGAAAAATCTTTATGACTGCAATAAAGTGAGATGGTAGACAGGCAAATTTGAAATGCCTGGCCCACTATTTGCGCTAGCCTTCACCGGCCATGTTATTTCCTTTCACTGCAGTTTCAGTAAACAACGTTTGGTACAAAATGACAAAAAAATGAAGTTAATGAAATTTATTATAAGCAGAAAACATCTATCAGAATAACGTCAGTTCAAGACTCTTTACAAAATTCAGCGGCTAAAAGCAATTATAACTAAATAGTATTATGATATATTCAAATTAATATTCACACAACTATATCAATGTTCTAACTATTCAGTTAATATAATATGATATTGATATAGTATAATGAAATATATATTACTGCCAAATTAATACGTATATTTGGGTATAGGTATGTTCATTTATTTTCTTAAATGTCATGGATTTGAATTGATTTTAGTGAAATTAGTCATAATACTCAGGTTTTGTATGTATGAGTTTATGTTATTTCATTGAAATGTATTTTTATATTTTATTTTCATTGAGACAACCAACATTATAATAGTTTTGTACATAATGTTACAACATAAAATATTAAGTAATAATGCAGTCTGCAGCGCTGTTCACAGGCGAACATAAATAAAAAGTTTGGTGTTTGTAGTAGTGGGTTTAATATTAAAGATATGTATATGTATGTGTATGTATTGCACATAACGTGTTATATAGATAATAAATAAATAAAAGTAAGAGAAAGGAGAAATAATTTCTTAGGACTATTTTAAACTCAAAGATATACAATGAGAACATTTTAATTATCTCAATGCAGATAATATTTACTTAAGTTTTCGCGACTTGTACACATAATAAAACTACGTTTTAACGGTTTTAACGCGGTAATTTATTTTATTTTGGTTTATCCGACGTGACCATGGCCACTGAAAAGCGGCCGAAACGTCGGATAAACCAAAATAAAATAAATTACCGCGCTTAATACCGCCAATGCAGATAGTTTTTAAAGATAGTACAATTTTGTTATTAAAATTGGTTGAATCAGCGTTTAAGTCATTAGTGTTGAGAGATGTCTGTACATCATGAATTTTTGTACGTGGGAATACATAGCTATCACTTATTTTAGTTTTTGATTTACAGTTCATGAATGTATAATGAACAGCACGTATGGTGGACTCATAAACAACAACACTTTGTATATTATATAACTTAAGTACTATGCAATAAAGAGCATCCTTTCATTCATTCAATGACCGAGTCAGCTTCAGCTGAAGACGTCAGACGGCGTAAATATGGAGCCTAAGGAAGGGTTACATATTTGTGCCGTTTAGGGTTGACACATTAGGCCCGTGGGGTCCGTCGGCAAAGAGTTTGTTTTAAAACATATGTAAGAAACTCTGTGACACTACCCGTGATCAGAAGGCTGGCTCAGATTTTGCACAACAAATAAGTATTGCCATACAGCGCGGTAATGCAGTCAGCCTTCTGGATGCGCTCCCCGTTGGCAGTGAGCTGCTACATAATGTATTTTAGTTTCAATGTCTTTGTTATTTTTATAATATGATATCTTTTAGTACTTCATTCATTCATTCGACAATGTAAGCTTACTTAATATAACGTTAGAAAAGTCGATACGTCGGCGTTATCGGCGTACTTTCCCTTTCAATATGGTTTAAGTTAAGCAACCCATCTTTATAACTACTTCGTCGTCAATTATCATTAGAATTTGGGATCTGGGCACGAAGAAAGCGATCGTAACTCAATATTAGTGGTCTATAAAGGTGAATGATAACCGTATATACGTCCAAACCGTTTTTTATAGTTCAGTACTTGTACAGTATGATTTTAAATTATTTTCACGTAAAGAGACCAGCTAACCTTTCTTATTACCTAAAGCAATCATACAAACGGTCGACCTAATGTAAAGGTCGGTGGTTAAAAATATTTTAGCCGTGCAGGAATGGAAAAATAAACAAATTTTCTGCGGTCAGGCGGCTTGTCGTAAGTGGAAGTGGATGGTAACTACTCTCCATCAGGTGGGCCGTCTGTCTGTCTTTTGCACTTATACAATGAAAGAAGTGGTCAGCGCCACCTATGGACGTTCGCAACACTAGGCTGCCAATGTATTAACATCATAAATAAGTTTTATGACACCATTTTTATACAATCTTATATTGTAACGCAGAGCGAGGGCTTAGGCAGTTCCCTTTAGATAGTTATTGTATGCGGTATAAACGTTCGAGATAATCATTGTTTTGTTGAGCTCAAGGAAGTAAAGGAACTCATATTCCGCAGATAGGCAGTCGTGTGATTGTGAAATAAGGCGATTGACACCTGATGAAACAGTTCTTAGGTACACTCCTTGTTGTAGTCATCTTGTACTCGTTCTAGTATTTAATTTAAATGAGCTGTTAGCGGCCTAATTGCTTATAAAAACTAATATAAGAATAATTACATTTCAAAATTCTATTTTTGGATCTGAAATGACCTATCAGCGGTTCTTATAAACTCCAAAATAAAATCAATAAAAATAATATTTCAAGATGTTCTAATGATAGGATTGATTTTAGTTTTTTTGTAAGCAAGTAGACCGCTGACAGCTGATTTGCATTGAATACTAGAATGATTACAAGTAAATACCTAAGCGTAGTAACGGACCGGGTCAGTGATATTACAATGTATTCCGTGTGAACAGTTTCTATGAGTAGAATCTTTGATAAGGAAGGCTCCTTAACATGGTTTACTGTACTATTATTTAATTGTAAACAGTGACTATGTGGGCTTAATTTTATTGCCTTTTATGTTTCATCTTCATAGGTAATCGCAAGTATTGTGTGTCACTGTGGTCGCGGCTACTAAAAATATACAATTCTTTTAGTTTTATTTAGATTATTATGTCGTATCTGCAATAGTTTGACTATATTCATGTTGAGAAAAATTAGGTCAGTTTCTTTCATTTTCACAATTAATATATTATTTTTTATTGATCAACAGATACAACAGTAAGTCGATAGGATAAGTTTTATTTTATCTATATTGGCGATTTTCAGATGGCTTCATTACCCTCATTCGGTTGTGTTCTACCATAATTATCTTTCCAAAATTTTAAAGTCGATAATCAAACAGGTAAATCATATTACTATACGTTTACTTGAAACAGAACCAGCGTCATACACTGGCACTCTTTCATCGACATTCAGGATTGAATTTTGTTATACTTGTTAGTTGATTATCAACTTCCCGACACTCCTATCAAGCCTTTTTTATATCTTCATTTATCCATTATATGTCTATATTATACCAGTGATTGAAATTCAACTAAAATTAATTTAAATTGTAAAGGTTTTGTCAAAGACTTATACTTCTATAATTACAGATTTCGTCAAGGCTACACAGTTAATTTGTCTTTAATAATAAACAAAAGAGTAATGCATGAGAAAGCGTGTGGGTATCAAATACATGGTAGTGTGTAATGTTTTTTTATTGATTTAATGTACTTTTATGTATATTTTTTTAATATTAGCATTCTACACTCCTTCTCTATATAAACGATATGTGTGCGAAATTTCATACTCCTCCATCCGCGCAATTTTCGTAAAAAGGAGTAAACATTTTATGCTTCACGTATTAATATAATGATGTATGTAAGATACTATTACATGTATTAGTCCTCATTTGAATATTTATTAATTTGCTTTGCTACTTGTTAAAATTTAACATTGTAACATAAGGGAATGAATATTATATATGTGTCTACACATAGGTAGACATCCGATTGCACTCGACGTCACTGCTTCTAGTGCGGACAGGTAACTGAAAGCTGTCGTTAATGACAAGTCTACCAATCAGTACGTGGTATCAAATAACAATTTACTCGTAGGTACAATATTGTCTGTAATTGAATTGTATTTATTCCATTAAGTTTACCGCTCAATATTGTAGCGTTGTGCGTCGCGACGCGGATTTTCGCGCGACGTTGCGTCTACCAATCCGATTAGCAGCAGTAGGTACTATGGTTTAAATAATTATTAACGTAGGCTATTGATGTAATTACGTAGGTTACTATGTCATTAAGGTTATAATTGGAACGGATCAAACTCTGGCACTGTTTATTCTAATCTTGTATGCTCTGAATTAAAGGATAAAGGATATTTCAAATATATTGTGTAAGGATTTATTTTCACATAATTGTTGTATCTCGCAGAAAGAATGGGACTACCAATTATTTGACTGGCGCAACTATACTGTTTCGAAGCGTTTATTTTACTTTTGACGTTTGCATGTCTTAAAGTTACATATTTCTTGACAGTAAAGCCCACATAAAACAAATGACATAATTGTTGTGGATGACGTCATAGTGATTTTCTGTGAGTCATGTAACGCACAGACTATTAAACTATCGACAGTATACGTAAATAAATCGAAAGTAATTGATTTGGAAAATAAAATCCACTTCATAGAAAAATAATTGATTTAAACTTATTTGTAAATGAAGTCGATTTTATATCAAATCTAGTTGGCAATGCATTAGAAAATTACTAATTGATCTGTCATCGAGCTGTCAAAAGTAATATAACGTTTGGAAAGGGTATAGTGCCAAAATCTTTTTTAAGTGCAACAGCAACCCTCTATTATTGACACGAGGTAAATAATCAGAACAATACTTCAATAGATAGAAGATATGATAGAGATGTCACGCTACATGTTATCACCTTATAATAGGAATTATATTTAGTTGATGATATAGGTATAAAAAATAAATTATCATCATTTAAATCGTTCAAGACTGCTGAATTTGTAGAGAAGAATGGATACTTCATTCATATTTGTCTGAATATAGATTTATTTTATATAACTCGACGCAAGTCAAAAACATCAACAGTAATGTTTAATTTCGAAGTGGAATAAATGATAAAATTAAAAAAAAAACTTTTCTTAGTATAAGTAGAGAAAACTGTTACAATGCCTAAAAAAAGTTTTACAAATACAGTGTACATCGTTATACGGAGATTGAGGTTACACAAAACATTTCGTCGATGTTACCTATATAATGCGGCGTTGTCTGTTGCCGATTGGAAATTAGGTGTTTTCATACATTGTAACGTATAACAATATATTAAGGATCCAAGGTCTGCGGTTATTGCTTCCGATTTGTATAAGGCGAATAAAGCGAATCGCTATTCTATTAATAGCTTTTGCTGTAGTAATACTTCGTTCGTAAATCTAGTTACTTATATATTGTGATCGAGTTAGATAAAGAGTTTTGTAAGTTTGCACATACAGACGTTGTTATTACGTTATTTATTGTAATGAGGAAGCTTTTCTCGAAAACTGTAATGTTTTCATAACATAACTTTTCCTTTACTTGATGAGTTTTACACAAGTTATTTAGTGGCTAGTTCATATATTTGCTTACCGCTATCGAGGATAAGGCAAGAAAAGAATGGAACCGGCCATAAGAAGTAATAATACAGTTGATTATAAAAGTAGTATAAAAACTGCTGGTATAAAATTTTGAATTTGAAAAAGTCACTGAATAAAAACTCATCTCACTTATAAGAATAAACATTTTAAATTAATTTATGGCAGGTAAAAATAGTACATTCATATATATTTAAAGCGTTGTCCCTAAACGTTGTATAAAACATTTTTAATTTCTTTTAGGGTGCGTAGCCATTTTGGAAAAAAACGGAATACTTTTACAGTTGGACTGGACCGTGGTCGGTCCAACCGTTGTTGATTGCCTTTGTTTTCGATAAACACGTAAGAATATGTTACCTTCGTAAGTAGCGAAAATTAAGTTAGCCTTTCCCTGTATGAATGAATGAAAACTCTTTATTGTTCACCATAAACTTAACCTAGACAATTTATATGGCTACATTTGCATAAGAACAATGGGCGGCCTTATCTCTTCAGGCAACCCGGTGTCTAAGGAGATTTTAAAGGAAATTTCAAACGATTTTTGCTCGTGTATTAAACAAAATACTTGTACTTTCGAACTATGAAGTGGAAAATTCTGAATGAAATTAAGATTATAGACGTATGTCTAAAAATAAGTTGTTGTCTTAATACAAGTATACATGTATAAGCAATTATTTTATTGGAAGTTATTAATATACCTACAAATTTCCAAATAGTACATAAATAGGAATAATTAAAACAGGGTTCATTCTAGAGAGAAACCCGTAGTTCTAAATAAGCGTTAGTGTTGTAATCCGAATCTAATCAATGCAACGCAAATTGTGTGCCGCGTTGCAAAATATCCATTCACCTCAGCAAAGAGGTTTACATATTGCCATAGATGTATAATAATGGGTATATACTTTACAAAGATGGCGTCCGCCTGTGCATTTAGTTTTTGAACTTACAGTATTACAATATTAGTTATTATTCCGAGTTTGTGAATGTCTAATTGTTGTAAATTAATGGTTCTTTTTGTCTGTCAATTTTGATAATAATGAAGCATTTTCTATTTAAAAAATAAACAAACTTAATTGTTAAAAAAAGGTTGCATATATGATTCTTTAACAGATTATCTTCTTATTGGAACAAAGATCCTTGACACACGTTAGTCGGCGAATAGGAAGACGTAAAAAAGTAGAACCGAAACAAAAATGCTGACCGCTGAATATTATTGTACCATTTCGAACTTTAATTCAATGAACAATAAGACCTAAAATAAAATGATAATATCCATTGTCTCCGATGGTCTTCGAAAGTTCGTTACAACCAGTGTCCCAAAGAGACCTCATTAGTTTTTTAACTTCTGAGTATTTTCAAAAACAAATTTGTATTTCAAGTATTAAATATTGTTATGTATTAATAGCTAATAGAAATGCAAAAAACACAATTTCGAACTTTTATAATATATTGATTTAAAAGAAACAAAGAATAACATTTTTTATTCATTTTTAAGTCTCATTTGTATACGATTTGAAAGACAGAATGTACCGATCTAATTTCAGCTTAAGCCATCACCCGTGGCCTGCTAATTGAACTTGATTAACTCACCCCCCCCCCCTCCCCCACATATTCAAGTTATATAACACGAATTAATAAATGTCTAGGCCTTTATCTTAAATGACTACACACACGCAAACTGATCCTCGAGATGATTTGTGCGACCGTGGCTTCGTGACTGGTGTAATAATTAAATAGTTTTATTGGGTTACAATTATTGCCGGATCCATAGGTATGGTATACCATGTTGTGGTGTGAATCAACAGCCTAAGACCTGTAATCAAGTTATTGCCTGCAACATGTATACTATTAGGGCAAAGTTCTTCAGTATCCAGGGGCAATAATTTATAGTAAAGTTGATGTGGTAATGCTAACATAAATGCAAGTAGTATGTTCATGACACTTACTGTCAGAGCCAGAGAATTTCATTTTATCCATTAGTGGCGTGATATGGCAAGACAGCGAGCTAAGCTCAGTGTAATGGGGCAGACGGCTGAAATAAGTGAAATATTTTTCAGATTCCGCCACATGAACTTTAAACAACGTTTATTTTCCAGTTAAGCGGTTTAACTTGCCGGCGAGGAAAGTAGACAGGCGAATAGTTCACGCCGTTTTGTAACTTAGAGGAAATATTTTCTTTTACCAACACTTCTGCGCGTACGGGATTGCGTGTGGTGTTAGGACAAAGAATTTGAGAAACTTTATAAATTGTGCTAGTGATTGGGAAATGAAGAGGTACATTAAAGTAACATGGTATGTAATGAGAAAGGATGAACATGATATGATTAAAAGAATTTTAAACTGTACATCGACTAAAGTATTGTTTTACCTTTTTACTTTCCACTAAAAACTTTCCTTTCTTATTTTCTCTTCAACTCTTGTTTAATTTTAAATAAGCTTTTTATACTTTTTATTATCTTTATAAACATGTTTGCTACTTTTATTTGTTAATAACATCAAACACTGTAATTTTGGTTTTAGCTCAAAA
Source organism: Dendrolimus punctatus (assembly GCA_012273795.1). Taxonomy (NCBI): domain Eukaryota; kingdom Metazoa; phylum Arthropoda; class Insecta; order Lepidoptera; family Lasiocampidae; genus Dendrolimus; species Dendrolimus punctatus. The sequence goes on from CM022539.1 coordinate 9,999,217, forward strand.
ATCACATTTTGTTAAACATATACACACTTCTTGCTTAAAAATAATTAAAAATCTATTTAATTGTTATTAAAATAAAAATACGTAGGATACCCTCACTATTTAAATACCTGTTAAAAATACGTGTCTTCTATTTATCAATGTCAAAAAATGGGGTAAAACAAATAGAAATCGCTTTCAAATATTCAATTTTTAATATATTCGTATGCATGTAGGGCTCTTTTTAAATAATAAAGAATGGATTCCGTTAGTTCGAAAGTATGTCGAAAGAACACACCTTTAAATGCATATTTAGCGTTTATATAGTTTTTGTTTTACTAAAATCTTATGTAGAAAGAGGATCTCCCTAGAACGCTATTTTTTATTATTTAAAAAAATCATATAACATATTGTTTATATGTCCACAACTAAATACGCGAAAGAGTTTGACTATTAAAATATGACTTGTTGTATATTAATACATTTTCAGATTTTATATTTATTTCAAATAAATACCAACACCAGGCATAAGGTGGAAAATGTAAACTAAATAAAGTAAACCACCTCAGCCAAATTACATTTTGTATGCTTTACCTACATTGGATTTCTTACGATTACACTAAAGCACTCATTTTAATGCGGTTGAGATTTTAATTACAAACGTATATTTTTTGCATGAAATCACTCATTAACTCATAAGGTCACAAGCAGTAATTTGAAAACCATCAACGTCTCCAGGCTATAAACAGTATTTTAGTTAAATTGAGATGCCCGAAAGACATCGATCTTTGAGAGAGAAAGCCACTTTTTTTTAAACATTTTTAAGTTTTATTTTAGTGAACAATAAGGTTACAAAAATGTAACATCTAACCAATTGTAATAAAACATTCGATTTGCAGCAAACTATTTTTCATATTTTAAACCAAAATCCTCCTCTAAATTGTTTATAATGATTTCTAGGTTATATAACGTGTTTTTCAGTTAACTAAGGCTTTATGGATATATTGCATATGAACTTTGTGCTTCTGCAGAACTTTATTAAACGGTTAACAATATGAATATATAGATTACTAACGGATATGATAATTATTTAATAAGATAGTGAATATGAAACAACCCTTAAAAAGAGATGTGGCAAAGCCTAAAATGAATGGGGTATCTCGGTACTCAAATCCGCCTGGCTAAAGGAAGGATCCACCTCTGAGCTTGTGTCAACAAACCAACGTGGAATGGAGGTCGTAAGTACTATGCTTATCCTTCTGGGAGAGAAGACTTAAGCTGAATATAGCGTCCGTAAAACTACAGCACAATTCTCCACACCTTAAGTCACTCGCATCCATCTTGCTCCTTGCTGTTCTCTTAAGGCGTTTTTGGGGGCTCATGTAGTGTGTGATGAGTTACTTTTATCGACTTTATACAACTTTTAAATATTGTAATGGGCAGCTGCCGTAGCTCTACATCCCGAGTTCCTCTAACAGATTACCTCAATAGTCCTCTCCTTTTTATTTTTATTTCACACAGTAGTCCTACGCAGATCGGAGTTTCTTCTTCTGTCTATTTTTATACGGCGCATACAAGGATATTCGTCGATCAGTCCTGTCATACTCATGTTGAGGACAGAGAAACTTCTTCAAAACTGATTGATTTTTGTGTTTTTGAAATCAGACTGTCTGTTGTAAGTTGAAAATTATAATATACGTTTGTTTAATACGCCTCGTCCGCTATACTTAGATTAATCTAAATCTCAAGGTCCTCAGTGTCTCAAAAGTCCAGACTGTTCTGGCCGAGGTCTTCATCGACGTACATATAATAAGTGAATGTGAAACCTATAATAAACAGTGGTTAGGGTTGGTGCGTGTCCGGCTGCGTTGTTTTTTGCCCCCAGTTATCCTTCCATGATTTATGCCGTGCCTGCTCCGAATATGATTACCCATGTCGGAAGTGTCCTTAATGGATATAAACGCCGTATTTAACTGTCCAGTAAATAGCTGGTGGGCCGGGTTTTGTAGATATTGTACTGCTCAATTGTAAACGTATATTGGGTGTTATAGTCTGATTGTATACAAATTGATGTTCAATTTTTGGAGTCGTATCTTTCCGTTTTATTTTGATGTTTATTTTTGAAGTCATTTTCAATGTGAACGGGTTTTATTTGTTATTGTATTTGGATAACGTAAGGTAACCTTTTAATAACATCCTCAAGTTTATTATTTTTTATTTAATATTTGATCACTTATTTATAATATAATATCAGCCCATATATGTCTCGTTACATATACATCATTTGCTATGTTGGTTACCTTCGTTCACTTCCAGATATGCTCATTTAGAATTTTATTCCTGAGACAAACACCTAACATAGCTCGCTCCATAGTCCTTTGAGCGAATTTAAATTTGTAGACCAATGCCACCATCAGCGCCCATGTCTCAGCGTCGTATGTCGTGATGGGTAGGGCACATTCCTCGTTAAATAATATACGAATTAATATATAATACAATTTAGTGAAAAGAAATTGTATAAGCAATACATGATATTCGGTGAGCATTTAAATCCACCTCATTGGAATGAGATGCTAGTGCCTCTGATACTTACCTTAGTAGCTACTAAGGTACTACTGAGGTAGTACTACTTACCGTAGTAAGCTTACTACCACATCATTTCTGACCAATATATGCTCATTGCTATAATAACTACGTGGTGAAGGAAAACATCGCGTGGGAACCTACACATTGATATTACCAATGTGGGAAATCAATCAATTCACTTTGGCAAGTGTACCGGATGTATTGTCCGCTCTACTAAAATAGAGTGACAAGAGCCTAGCAGTGAAACAGTTAACGAATGATATTAAGAGTTTCGAAATTATCTTCACAACAAAATAAGAAATAGACTTAAAATTCGATACATAAAAAGCTAAATAAACTTCACTCAAACGGACAGTTTCGGGGTACTATTTTTGTTGAGGCAATGTATCGTTCGTTAGGCGCTGTTATTAGGGGTCGAGTCCGTAATGAGGAAAAACGTTTCTCGCAATGATACTGGACTGAAACACGAAATTTCCTGCCACTCGGCAACTTATTCGCTTGCGTAATTAACTGGTATTTTCGATCTTGAAAAAATGTTCTGTATTTTATCTTCTTAATAAGCAGGATTTATATGTGACGCAGAGGGCAGAAAGTTCTGTTAAGAGTATGTGTTATGTTGTCTCAAAGAGATTTCTTTTAGTGATAAAATTATCTATTGTGTTGTCTAAAATATGAGATTTTCTACATAATAATATTGTTACGACCTAGAGACGCCGAGAAAGACAAATTCACACCTGCTTACCTGTAGAAACACATGTATTACCTTTCAGCATTTGGACTTCTTTTGTTTATGTTGTGTTTAAAATTTTTGATTAGAAAAGAGCCCATTGTGTTTGTAATCTTTTATGGCGGTCATTAGCCAGGTGTGTCGGGTTTAAAGTACAAACTGATTCTAGGGAATTCGGTCCACGCGGCTGGGCAGACATATTGCACCTGTGCAATATAAAGCAATGCCTCGATTGAAGGACGAGGCAGTCGAGCGATAACCACGAGCGAAGCAAGACGTGTCTACATTCTATTTAGTGACGGTCTTTGTGCGGTTTGTTATGGTATTACGATCTTCTGCATTACGTTTGGACTTCGGTTGTTCGGTTATATCTGTACCTGTGTCATACGTGTTTGTATAGTTCTAATAAACTGTATAGTAATTCTAATCATTTTAATTCGAGGCTCGCGACTCGTAACAATATTAAATAGTACTTTATTTCCCCATCAATAATTTCATATCATACACACAGTACATCATGCATATTGAGCATTGTAAGTAAGTCTGATCTACGAGCACCACTCCTATATATTGAAGTTGGGAGAGTTGATAAATAACGTATCAATGTAACAAGAATGTATAATTATATCTTTCTCTCTCTCTCTCTCTCTATTATTGGTTGTTTCGGTTCCTTCATATCTTGACCAGAAGAGTTATTTCTTGTCCTAGCAGCTTAAATATGTTGAATAAACTAAATAATGTTGAAGATATTTTACGAAACTTTAATTTACGTATTATGTGGGAGATGTGAATTTTTGTATACCTAAATAAATATTTCTTACAAAACTAGCTCTCTTATATTTTATTAAGTTCGTGTTCTGAATAGACAATTTGGTTTGTTGCGGCGTTTTTGACGACTACTTCACCAGAAAAACTAGCTTGATTATTTATTATAATCAAGCAAGTTTTTTGCTGGAGTAATATACAAATAAAACAGCCTTTTCAAAATAACAATACCGCGTTGCGAAGTGCTGTATCCTTCATTTTTAACTAATGTGTATCACCTTTAAGATAATATCTATTCCAGGGGAACTGAGTATGAATTAAAACTTTTGTATATGAATTATTGTTATTCTTAAACTAGCGGGTCCAGTAGACGTTCTCTGGAATATAAAAATCTAGATTCCGATTGCAGCGTCACCTACTGGTCCAATTGCGGATTAAACCTCACGGTGGACCCACTCAAAGAGACCCAATAAAAAAATGTTAAAATACTAGAATCTAATTCCATCGCCACCTACTGAGTCTAATTATGAATCTAAACCATTCTCGAATCCACTAGAACACACACAAAAAGTTCATCAAAATCGGTCCACTGTATAGAAGGAGTTCAGTGACCTTACACGAACGTTAGAATTTTATACCTACATAAGATATACAATATACAGATATAGTACAAGATTAAAACAAATATAACTGTTATTATTACTTAAAAGAATCATTATATATTTCCAGAAACCAATGTTTTTAAACCGATTTTAAGTTACAGTTTAAAATCATCTACAAACACAAGTAGAAACCCATTTGGGCACTTCTAAATGTGTCATATGTAAGGAGCCATCTAAGCCACATAGTTACGAATGTTTATTGTGTATAATTTTTATACAGGGTCACAATATTTCTTACTGTTTTTGGGATTCGCCGACACAAAAATGATAGCCACAATAAACATACATTACGATGTTCTAGACATAAAAGATACAAAAGGAAATATCACGTGTTTAGTGCGTAAAATAAGAATCACAGAGAAAATTACATTGTACGATAAAATTATAGTAGTGAAATGTTTTTGGCAAAAATAATAATGAAATAAACTTGACAAAGAGAATGCATATATAAGTAAATTAGCTTCCAGAAGTTTTTGCGTTTGTAGTAGTATTTGTATATTTACAGGAATTTGAAACTTGAAACTCAAAATTTCTTGTACAATCAGCAAAAAGAGGCTCGTTTCATTTAATATATTTACAATAAAAGTCAAAGGCGAAAGACAAATAAGTAATAATTATTCACATTGGTTGTGAAGTCACTATATGGTTTTAGAATAGAATATAATTTACTTTATTATACAAAAATATACATACTTATAACCTATAATAATAAATCAATACTACATTAATATACACACATAAATCGGGGCTCTTATCGCCTAAGGGATTTCTTTCAGACATCGTTTGTATGGAGTGTTAGAAGAACAACACCAACAGAGGTCGATAGCGGCTAAATTAACACTCGTACAATAATTTAATTTCTTAATTTTAGTTTGATGATTAATTGATTTTATTTGTGGTTCATTCTCCTTATTTATTATTCATTGTCATTATTTGTTGCTAATTGTTGTTATTTGATATTACATTTGTTAATTAAAAATCTTGAAACGTGGTCGAGGTTTTGATTTCCCAAACAAAAGAAGCTTTGTACAAATATTTCCAAAATGAGGACAATAGCAATCGGAGCAGTATTGTGACTCCCGCTCAATTAGTTGCTAAATCAACCGGAATCATTGACTTCCAACGGAAAGATGCGATCAGAAAGTAAACGTCATTCTTGAGAACAGGGACCAATAATTTAGTATTAAAATTATGTGTAATATTAATATCTATTATTTTGATATTATTAATTTCATTTTAAGTATCTGTACCTATAAAAAATATATAAAAAGTGTTAGTTTATCTATTTATGTGCTGACCGACAACCGCAAAAACGTGTTGAAGCAATTTAACTGTATTTACGTATATAAAGCTAAACAGCTTATGTGGATATTTGTATGTCAGTTCTTCGTTCTTCTCAGGTTTGGGATTGACGGTTGTAAAATCTGGTATACCTATATCTATACCAGATTATATCCCCGCAGGAACGGAAACAGAAAGGTTACAAAAGTATGGTTACGTAAATAAAAAATCCGTCTATTGGTACCGAGCTTCAACTTTCGGCCAGCGGTCATCCCATCCGATTTATGGACGGCTTAAACTCAATTGAGTTTAGCGACTAACGTAACAAACTTTTAACATACGTAAGCTTTTTAAAAATAGTCTGCACAAATTTAAAACTATACGAATAAAACCTATATGTATGTTGTTAGACATTTACTGTCTACGGCTGGATGTAGGCCCTTCCAAGTATGCTTTACTTATCTCGGTCATCCACTTTATTTATCAAGCCACTATTAGCGAACTTACGCTGGTCAAAGGTCCTCCAGGCGGTAGAGCCTTCTAGACAAAATGCAACCTATTCTTCAGAGGGGTTTGAGCTGCTTGAGCGGGTTTTGAGCTGACTGGGATCTTTATTTTCAAATAAGAGACTGGTTTAGGTTATAACTTTATACTATATACTGTACTACTTTAATTCCTTCGCCTGTCTACTACTGACAATTTGCGCTCAGATACATATCGTAGACTCCTGAGACCTGCACACATTTCATCATTTTATGATAACTCTTTTACAGTGCAGGCTGTCAAACTATGGAATGCGTTGCCTCTTACTGTCATAGAAGCCAAAACATTACCTATATTTCGGAACTCCCTTAGAAAGTACTATCTATCTTTAAATAAATATGTCTAATATATTAATCATTTACTTTTTATCTACTTTAATATATAAAATGCTTGTCACATATATGCTTTTTTTATAATAAAATAATTTTTCCTTACACTATATTTAATTCAAATTTATTTTCTATTTTTTGTTGGATTTTCTACAAAAGCGTATTTTTTTAGTATTTTTTTATATTAGTATAGATAGCAAAGATTGTAAAAATAATACATTAGAGTCTATTAAACGGTACAAGCCAGCGTTGAAACTCACGATTGGATTATTAAGCCTTTACCAATACCTCTGTACCATTCTCAAAAACAGTAAGTTTCTGATTCGCTAAAAATTGTAGAGGCGCAGCATGTTAACTTAACACTGATAATAAGTGATTAAATAAACAAAACACTGGAAGTAGGTGAACGACCTCAAAATTTCGAAAGTCGGCATTTTGAATAAATATTTTGCACCGACCGCACCTTGCCTCGCGTTAACATAAAGAATTTTTCATGATCTCAGGATGGGATGAACACACACGCAGCTGCAACCATTGACGTTAAATTTGCGAGTTAAGCAATTTCCTCGCATAATATCATAAAATACCAAGACCACATCAACGATGTTAGAAGCAAGCCATGTCGGAGGGCTCGAATTTTGTATTTTGGGGGTGCGCTAACAAGGGGCTGTTGCATGACCGGAATATTTTTGTCACGAATTTCCTAAGGTGGAATGGCTTAACACCCCGGAAAAACTTACTTAGACTTACCTGAGCCGCTTTAGAACCTGTCAAGATATCGTATATTTTATGGACCCTACTAGAATGGGGTCTATATTTCTTTAGGACAGCGGCGAGCAGTTTACATTTATGAAATTGCTTTTTTTAGAGTTCCGTAGTCGTTTCGGGAATAAGGAAGCCTTATGACATCTTTATGTCCGTCGCTCTGTCCACCTGCGCGTCTGACTTTGTATGACAGTCATTTTTCTCGGAAATTATGTAGTTTATATATATGGATGAAATATAGTAGGAATATGTAATCTATATGGCGCTACGTTTACGCGCATGCGCTTGTAAAATCATGGTAAAGCTACAAAATAGGTGTGGCCAACATACATGTAATCAAGCGTTGATATTTTTTTTGGGTGTCATTAGTAGTGGTCGGTCGTATCAATGGTGAAATCTCGAAAGAATAGAACAGTGTTTGTAAAGGGCTTCTGTATTTAACTTTCATTGTGTTTTCTTATTATTTCGTTTTGAAATGCTGTTTCACTCTAAACCAGAAAGAAACTTAAAATTTTCAATTTCTGACTTAGTCGTATAAAATAATAAAACGTCAAAAGCGAGAGAAAAGTAGCCTATTGCGCCCTTTAATTATGTAAGCTTTTAAATGTTAATTTTTTATTGGGTAATTCTAGTTATTATTTTTTTACGGTCTGAATCGGCATTAGGAATTTATTCAAAAACATGGCATTTTAGAGTCTATGATAACCACTCCTTGATTCGCAGATGCGATTCGATTCTGGTGAGAACGCGCTGATTAGGCAGTTTTCTAATCTAATGGGCATATTTTTGTTATTATAACGTTTATACACTCGTGTTATCTAATATTATCTTTTGCTAATGAAATCGCTTAAGATGTAAAATATTATTTATAAGCTTCCCGCAATGTGCTTTCGAAAAGGAGCGCCGTCGCGTACAATTACTGGAGATATAATTTGACAGCCGGGTCCGGGATGCCTGGGCTGAGCTTGAGACCTTATATATCACCTAAAACGACAGAACATAAATCTATGGGGGCTGTCTGCTCGTTATTTGTAGTCGCCACGTGAACCGCCAGTTTCGGGTGAATATTAACGATATCGCCAATTTTCCGCAAGCTTAGTCGCGTCGCAATTTCTCGCCAATTGAACAATCGTATCGTATCGAGAGGGCGCGTGATGCCGCCAACGGTTGCTGCTAACCACCACCCGAAAGAAGTTTATACGCGACCTTGCTTCGCGACGAATCCAGTTCGAGTATATCTCTTCAATCAATTAGACTTATTTTACACGTTTACAAAACACTATACCAATCTGTCAAACTGAGACACTCTTTATAATCTAAGATTTTAAAGAGTGTTATGGCGTTTTGTAGACGAAGCGTCGCAGCCTCCTCGATTACTAACAAGGGTAGCGTAGCGTAGTATTTTTAGTTGCAACTATTGTTGTTGTATAATAACAGCTTAAGCCGTATTGATAATTATTTTTATTGTTAGGTATATTATAAAAGTAGGACTCATAGTGTGGTAATTTAGCAACCGCTATTTAAAAATTATGTTAATAATTTAAAATCTATTGTAACATGTGCCACTCATTAATTGTGCCGATAGTAGTACCTGAGACCTACCTTTTTTATAGTTATCATGAAATTAAAATTTTAGGATTTCAATTAGCTTTATTTTTATTGGCTATAAATCTGATATAAAACTGGCGAAGTCATAGATCGATATTGTGATAGTTATGCCGCCTACTGGTATTCTCTGCAAGTTGTGTAACGACATAAAATACCAACTTTTAAAAAGTATCCATCTGTTGGAAAGTTTTGCCTTAAATAATCCCATACTGAAAGCTTACTTGTATGCAACATTGTAATTTCTACGTACTGAAATAAGTACCCAATTGTTTAAGTACACATTATATCGATAGATATTTCGAAATGCACGTGAGATAACTGCAATGTTAGTACTAACCTTTCAACTTGGTTGGTTGGGCCATACATAAAGGAGCACAAAGGTAACAGCGTATACAATTTCGCAAGTTGTCAAACGCATGCATGCTTGCACAAGGCACGCACGCTACCGCATGTGGTGTTATTCAGGAGTACCGCAACCATGGGTAATGATTTGAAAGCTATATATACATGATCTTATATGATGTGTCTCATTATTATCTAACTGTTATAATTATTGATTTTTAGGCTTCAATAGTCATTTTAGCCATTACCAAAATTCTTTTAATGGTTAAGTTCGTCCATCTGCCTGTCACAGACATGGTTTTATTGAAATATATCAACGAAATTAAGAAAGAATATGCAGTAATATTATTAATTTATTATTTTCAATTATATTTGGTACTTTTAGTCCGTATCCTTATTGTCGGGAAGTAGTTACTATTTATAATACTAAAGAACCTATATTTAAATTATCAAAAGGCGTCCTTTTGTCATTCCGATAATTAGTTTCCTTATCATGTTATATTTTAAAAAGACTAAAATTAAATTATACAACGACGCTGACCATAGTTAAACATTATACTTGTACCAAAGCAAAATTATTTTTAGATTATTTCATGGTTGAAATATGTAATTAAGAGTTGACAAGTAATTACCAACAATATTATTACCAAGGATAACTTGTAATGATATTGTCACGGAACTTCGTGAATGATTGAACGGAAGTCACGTCAGTCTGACGGCAGAGTGAGTACATTATGGGGAATTTCCCAAGAGTGGATGGAAATTTCATTAATGTGCAAGTCCACATGTGCTGTGGCACATGACTGATTTCATATCGTTCATTCGCAGTTCGAAAGAAGTTATTGGTTATTCGGAATATACAAGCAACATAGTTTATTATGTATAATCATATCAGTCAGTAAATCAGTAAGGCGTATATGAAAACTTTTTTACTTAATAGATTATACAATAGCATACACGTATATATTAATTACAATAAACTCAAGACAATAACATTGAAATTTTTAAATTTAAGTATTTCTTTATCATATTTTTATCATTTTAACAATTCTTATTTATTTATTTGACATGCATATTTACTGAAACTAAAACATTCGTGTAGCTTCAAGACATTTAGTGAATTTAAGTATTTGTATAAAAATTAATTGATTGAAATTACTATGTACTAGCTGTTGCTCGTCAATTAATTCGCACGTGACTTAAACTTTGCATTTATATCTCCTTAACACCGCAAGATAATAAAATAAAAACACGCACGGAAAACTGAAATAAAATTTCCGTTTTAGTTCCTAAAAATTTTCATTAATATATTTTGGAGGACATTCAAGACATACTTGAGACAGATTGGAAGACGAAATTTTCACAACAATTATTTACGATTGAGCTTCGTATAAATAGCCAATGTCAAGTATTTTATCAATGTCAAGAGTTAGAGTATCTTTGAAAAGTAGAATTTTTCTTGCTCGGGCTTCGTCAGCTATAATGTTATAGTTATTGAGTATGGACAAATGCGTCTTATAACGTTAAAATAACATCTTTAACGAATAGCTACAGTGGTGTTGATTAAAACTTATATTTTATCAGATTATAATTGCTTAGCTAGTATATGCCTGTCTATCCCTATAATAAAAATACACTTCAGTAGGACTTTATTTTATATTATTTATCAGTTTAATATCAACTGACACTATTATTCGACACAGGATTTAATTATAAAAAAACGAGGCTTCTAAACAACCAGGTGTCTTTGTAGGTTTTCTACAAGTATATACATAAGTTATCTGTTAATATTTAACAACATTCCCAATTGAAAAGAATGTATCATTACAAATAACGCATTGAACCCATCGCTACGTCTGCGTGGAATGGTCAATAACTATACCATTATCATAGATAAAGCATTGTACTGAGCGCTTCCAACATAATATAAGACTTGTATATACATAAACGTTTCATATACTACGAATACGAGCATGAATATTCAAGTGGAATATGCAATCGCAATGCACGATAACAAGGTTCGTCAGCACAACGCGCGACCGTCGCGTCTTGCCGTCTACAGATTGTGCTAACACGGCTATATTCAACTGTTTTATGCTGCACCCTGTCTTGGCACTTGAGTGTAATTTCACAATCACATTATTCCGCGTGTGAGCATCAAATTTCGACTGGCAAGTGGGGATTCTGCAGGATACATACGCCACATCAGGCTAAGCGAGGAACTTTTAGCTGGCTTACAGTTTAACTTAAGAGTGCACACTATCTATGTCGCCACATATAATATTTGAATAAAAACAACTATGTTGTGGTAACTTAGTGGTAAAGGCATTCATATTACATTTCAAGGATGTGAATTCAAATTTCGGTCAAAGAGCATGCACAATTATGGCAGTTATTAAATTCATGTCTAAAAACTGCCTGACTTCTTGCGATCTTCTTTTCTTTTAAATGAAATAAAAAGTAGGAAAAGCAGATCATAGTAGGTAAACACAAGTAATAATACTTTTGTTCATACTATTTATGATATTTGTTTATTAACCTCTCATGTTAATCTACTGAAATCCACTTAAGATACTTCAATAACAAAAAGTCTCAAATCACTTACTTGAAAGATATAATACCTATTTATCAGCAAATATGAATAACTACTATTTAGTTCAGTTGGTAGTGTTTATCTATGTAATTATATTGTTGAAGCCTGATCTATCTCAGTTTTTTTTGTTACACATTAGAATTGATAGCTGTATCTATATCCAATTTTAAAAACATTGTCAATATCTTTTATCTTTAACTGGATAGAGTGGACTCTTAAAAAACCTTAAGTGAAATCTGATGCTTTGAGAAATATAATAGCGTATTCAACTTTGTTTTAAATTCTGCTTGCGAGATTCTCAACTTGCAAATCCGGACCAAACAATTCCAATACAGACTAAACTTGTTGCGACTGAAATAAGCAACCGTCGTACACTGGTTCCCTCACGCCTGAAGGATACAAGAAAGAAAGAAATGTGAAAATCTCGATCCGTTTTTCCCGGATGCATATGCAAAAGAAGGTTCGCGGGTCGCGTCGGGTCATGGCGCAAATCTCTCTTATTCAAAATTGAGTTACGTATTCCGTCGGATATTGTATTTTTTTTTTCCACGCCATATGACGCGTGACAAGTTTGTGATAAGCCTTCACAATATCCGAGTTTTCGAATACTTTTTGTGTAACGAGATACGGATACTGAGAGATATTCTCACGTATAATGAAATATGGTCACTGAAACAATTTTTATGTGAAACGATGTACAATTATTGGGACATATGATTTTTATTATTTCGAGTAATTGGTTGCATAAGTAGTACGCATCGCATTTTGTTTGACAATATTTTATTCAAGCTTTTATTTAATGCAACGTTTGTAAGTTAGTTAATTTGTTTAGTTCCTTATGACATCTCAACAATTTTCTATGCTTGTTCAGTTGTTCATGAGGATGAAACAAATAATTAAAATACAAACAAATATTTTTAATTTTACAATTGTTTCTTTATAAATCAATTTAAATAATAGTCAGTATAAAATAAACGTGTGCGTCTCGGAACGCTCGACAGAAGTTATCACTTTCGTGAGACAAACGGAAGCCAGACTGACTGGAGCCGTAACGCGTTACGTAATGAAGCGGTTTATCCTCTAATAAGAAGTTATTACTTCAAAAATATTATCATATTAGTTTGTTCCTACTTTATCAAAGCTTTTGAGTATGGCATGTGGCTTCACTACTTTAATTTTCATATCTTATGCACATTAATAATTTGCGTTATAACAAGATGCTATGTTCCCCGCCAACGAAAATATTTTCATAAACAAATAAAGTCCAAATAAAGCTACTTTCACATTTATACTAAGCAACAATTTGTCCAAATCTAATTTATAATAACAAATTAAGAAAATAAACACAAATTTAAAATGCAAATTAAATAAATTAATGCAAATAATTCTATCATTCAAATTCACTTAATTAAAGCCTCAATGAATACTTTTCCGGTTAAATAAATAAGTCTTTAGGTTTTATTGCATCAAACATGAGGCAATTAACGAAAATTGTTCTCAATTAACGTCTAATAAACGACCTTCAATGCTGTTACGAGCTATGCATACGATTACCAGCCCAGTGCATAAAGCTCTTGCGTAATTATGTAAATTCAAATCAAAATCCCTCATCACTTAGGAATTTTAACACGACTTTTACCAGCTTATCTACATAAAAAATTCGACATAAAAAGTAAAAGTTTTTTTATGAGTTTCAATGGTTATCGACTGGATAATTTTTAATATCGAATGTATCATTATTACACAAGTACTTAATAGCGCATAGGCCGTTGTACGTACTTAGTGTGTTTAAATTAGATTTTATAGGGTTTTTACAGCTGGATTCAATTGATGGCCTCCGTGGTTGAGTGGGCTAAGCTTTACCGGACTGATCACACTGCTGCGCAGAGGCTCCGGGTTCGATTCCTGGCTTGTTAAATTTCGTAAACTTACTTTCCGTTATATACAGCTTATCGGTCTTCTCTCGGATTCACTTTGGAGAGTGTGCAGCTGAGCTCTTCGATCTGATCCCGCCATCTCCCTTCGTCATCGGGCAACCAGACTCACCGGCATGCGGCATCGATATATGGTGGATATTTCACCTATAAGAACGAAGCGCTTCGAATCCAGCTTCATCATACGCACCGCAAAAGAAGTAACTCATTGCCGGAGTCTGTCTTTCGCGATACTTATAACTTGGGTGTCTTCAAGTCCCGTGCGAATAGGTACATTCTAGGTAAGCGTGCTACATCGTAGACCACATCTTTGCTCCACACAGGGCAAAATTGTGGTCAAACGCGAATCTATACTACAATAAAAAAAAACCATGGTCTGGTTTATGGGACCAGCCCCAAGCTGATCCGTTGTATATTACCCATAACACGAGCATAACTTGCGTAGCTTGATTTTTTATTTTATTCTTCACCAGGGTAATTGATTTAAAAAAAAATACCATTTTAGTTTTATCAAAATAGACCCTGAGATTCCTTGAGGGTATTTTGCTTTTTTGTATAGTTTAGAATTTTACCTTGGACCCATTTGAAAAATTCATATTGGAATTCATACTCATATTAAAATAGTATCTGGGGACTATTCTTAAGTAGCTATCTGAATTCATCGAATACATCGTAGGCGACTTTGTAGTTATCCTTAAGCCTTGTATGAATGTGGGTGGCGTCAAAATGAAAGCTTTTCCTATTGTACTCTATTGCCTATTGTATTCATATTCAATTCCAATTGGCTGTATATGTTATATTGAATCGTATGAAGGATTTCGGTTTCCTTGGAGATCTCTGTGAGATTAGAAACACTTGTTTAAGTTTATAAAGGAGAAAAACTGGGATTTAGCTGCACTAGTATGTATAAGAAGTCTATTTTAACATTCAAATAATAATGTACATATGTATCCGGCATATGTTGTGTGCCTAATGTTGAACATTCCTTTCAAGTGCTATAATGACCTTCAAATAAACGTGTGCTTATTTTTTATAAATATTTGTTTCATATACTTACGGCGATTTATCTATATATTATGCATTAAAAGATTAACGAATAAATATCGCTCTGTAGGGCTTCAGCCTCCCCGTTTTAGGGGAACGGGTGTTCTACCCACCATAATTTATCTGCCGCGGCATATTAGCTAGTTTTAAAAATCAGTAATCGCGACAAGTACATGATAACTGTAACTAAGAGCAGATTAGGTCAAAAGTTTTTTTTATGGATGTATAGGTTTGCGTTTGACCACTGTCTTGCCTGACGTTGAGTGGTGACGCAGTCTAGGATGGAGCTCGCTTACCTAGAAGATATCTATTAACTCGTGACTTGGAAACTTCAAAATTGTAAATGTCAGGAAAAACAGACTCCGGCAAATTATTCCCCTCTTCGGCATTGCGCACCAGTATTATCACATGATTGAAGTGGTGCCTCCTTCCTGACTAGGCTTCCACTTATTTTATTGGAATAAGCCTTTACCACGCAACTATCACATATGTTGTAAAAATATGTCTTATTTATTAGGATCTGAAATACTGTTCTATATTTTTGAATATAAATTCTTCTTTTACTGCTAACAGGACTTTTGATTTGATAGTACGATTTTGATTAGTATACCTCTTTTTTACATAATTTATCGGAAACTAACGACAGCCATGTCATCCCTTTGAGTTCGGGATGCATGCGCTAGCCATTACGCTGCTACGATTAACAGTGTATACTAAATGTAAAAGATGTTAGAACTCGCATAGTTTTATGAGAGTTTTCACGTTCTCTACACTTTTAATATAGTACCTATGTTCTCTTTCTGACATGCAATTCTTACTTGTCAGACCTAAGCACATTTTAATTAATTATTAAGTCATTCTGGTCACATATTTTAAATATATATACGTAAAAATATATGCATATACCTACGCATTCAAGTTTTAAAGTTCTACAGGTGATAGTGTCATTGAACCCGCGCTTTGGCATTTCGAAAAGAGCACACCAAATTCCGCCTATGTGAGCCAACAGGTACAATATTGTAAACACGCGTCCGTTTAGACATCAATGGACCTGCTTTGATCTCTATGCTGGTCTACTTTATGCGACCAAACATCGACACCAGCAAGATACCTACTAACAGAGGCGATAGGTGATTCCACTTGCGGACCTCGAGCCGGACGCACGCCTCGCAATATTATATTAATATCGACAGGTTCTTATTTTTCAAAGCAACTTGAATATAATAACTAGCCGCCATTAAAGCAATTGGACATTTAACACTATCCGATAGCGGATATTGGAAACGTTTAATTTCACTTTTGTTAGCTTTGATGTTAATTGTTATTTTTTCTTTTGTTTCAGATGTCTTCGAAAGTGAGTTTGTTTGCTTGAGTGATTAGAAGTTGAAGGCAAACAGAGCGCGTGTGCATAAACTGTGTTACTGAAATGTGGATTTTGTGCGCGTAGTGTTTGTATCGAATTTTGTTTGTGCGTAACTATTGTATATCCAGATGAAGTTTCACGTGTGATATCGGAGATTTTCGCTTCAGCATCATTGATAATCCCTCGCCATGGAGACGGAGGAACTTACCAAACTTGTAGATGGCATATACAAGGTAAGCTTTTTATATATCTAAAAGGAAATGAAGGGTCTAGGTTTGATTCCGAGTGTCATTTTTTTGGGGAAAAGAAGCAATAGATATTTTATTTATTCTAGTCTGGGTGTTATGAAATAATCCAGAAATTTTCCTATATCGAAAGTGTTATTAACTTACGTTAGAAATTATAAAACGCGTCTATGTCAAAAAAGACTTTGACAGCCCGTAAAATATTTCTAATAAAATATATAAAACAAAATTTAATTTATCCAAGCGGTAAAGATATTTTTCAAATATAAATTGTATTAAAGTTAAACCAATAACCGCTTTTATGAAACTAAAATGTCTAAAGGATTGGTCCAATGAAATAAACTATCTAAAATATTGTAGCGGCAAACCTTTTAGCTCGTAACAACATTTTCTTTGTATTTATTTCTTATATAAAAACAAAATGCCAAGAAACCGGTAAACAGTGTAGACAGAACCTTGGGTACCAGTTTCAGATTTGATGTAATAATAAAAATAACTTTAATACTATTACTGTTTTAGTTTTTTGTTCACTCCAGCCAGTTCATTAAAAAATGTACAGCAATTTAAATGTCAGAGGTGAAAATACCTTACTATTATTAAAACTGAATAGATACTTTATTGAGTATTCACCTGCTGTAGAAATGTCAAGGTCAAATGGTTACTTAAACATGTCGACGAAGGCGTATAGTATCATTCGTGTCGATTTCTCCAGCAACTTTTATTGTATAATTATGTATATTTATTACATTCCTCATACATGTTTCAGCTTTCGTTTATTCTGTTTGAAAGGTTAGCTTTTACATTATCAAGAGTTTAAGCTGAAGTTATTGTTGCTTAAATAACGCCTCTTGTTAGTTGCAAAAGGCTTGATTCATTGCCTACAGCAGGCAAACAGGCAGACAGCCCACTCGATGAAAGGTGGTTACTGTCGCCCATAGCTGTTTGAAACACCATGGCGCTACCAACGCGTTGCTGGCCTCTAAGAAATTATATTACGCCCCTCTTAAACGGACCAATGTCGTAGCGCAGAGAGGAGAAAACCTGGCGGGAATTTCTCGCTAAATGACTGGCGTACCTGGCAGGAACAAACGGTTACTCAAGTTTTAAAGTTTTGAAGTCAAGAGGCAAAGCTTTAAAAGCTGATTCTTTTAATTATGAGTTACTTTGCTAAATTAGTAGCTGCTTTTGACTGTGGCAAAACAACGGTAACTCAAAATCATATTTTTCTTAATCATTGAAATTTTCTAGACAAACACCCTATTCTTCTACACGAATATTATTTTTTTGAAAACAAAATTCCATAGCAATACACCTCTTTAAATTTCCCACAAAAGCTCCGTTGCGCAATCATAATATGCTGCTAGTTAATAGCACTCTTATAATAAGTAAATAAAGTTTGACAAAGTCGGCACCAAGCCTAAATACAATTAAGGTAAATTCTACTTATATTATTTTAGAAGTATTAAAATACCTAAAGTAAGAAATAAACCGTTTCTATCGTTATAGTTTGTGTGTTTTTTATTTCTGAGCACATGTTTAGAGTCAAGGTGACGAAGTCCGTCAATTGGGTAAGTTTCTAGACCGCTCGTTTCGTGTCTTAGCTTTACTGACTGATTTGTTGTACTCGTAACTATTCAAACACGGAAATGATGAGAGGTGTATGGAGTTTCCTCACTGACGGACTTTGCCACCTTGACAATACTAATATTATAGAGGTAAAGTTTGTGGGTTTGGATGTTCGGGGTGATCTCCGGTGTTATTGATCCGATTTGAAAATTCTTTTAGCAGTTAAAAGCTAAATTATTTCCGGATGACAAAGGCTATTGATTGATTGTGATTTTTTTTAATGACCTCTGGTAAATTTAGCACGGGAATGCCTGGAAAATATATTACAGCAATAACGTCCCACGCAAGAATTGCGCACATCTTCGAACGAGGCACTGCGAGTGCTTTCTGTGTTTATGAATTAATTAAGGTTGCAAAGCTTAATTGAAATGCGTGCTTGTGTGCATGGATGCATGTGTATTTTTAATAACACCCAGCGAAGTGGGTACGGATCAACAAGTATTACATAAAAACTTATGTCATTTTATTTGAAGAGGAACCCATTGATTTAATGTATACCTAACGACAATAATTAGAATACTCTTAAATCAATTTCGCAGCTGAGTTACGCAAACCCGCGATCAGAGTCAAACCAAATACATATAAATTGAAAATTAATTGAGATGAAAGTTTTCTCGCATAAAATATAGATCCTTGCCCATTAATCACTAGGCAGGCGTATGTTAATTTGATTAAAACGACACTTTTAAAAGCTATAAATATTGTTACGTTGTATAAGGAACGGAGAAAGAATACAATTTCCTGCGGCCAGGTGGCCTGTCGTAAGAGGCGACAAAACTTCCCACAGCCAGGTGGTAGGGCATATACACGACTGAATGGCTACCACCCCTGGTCTTAAGTATGTCGCCATAACAACCTTGAGTTGTGTTCCGGCATTAGTGACCAGGTTCCAGTCTTCCTTAAGAGAGCAGTAGCGCATTTGTAGCACCATTGGTGTTGCAAATGTCCATAGGCGATGGTAACCGCTTTCCATCTAGTGGGCCGTCTGCCTGTCTGCTGAACTTCTGCAATAAAAAAATTAAGTATAATATAGTACGTAGTAAATACAACTCGATGCATTGGTATGGGGTTTGGAAGAAACATCCAGTTACGAAAACAATGCGTAATGTTTAAGCAAATTGTTTCGATTGTTCAAATATATCGATGACTCTCGATGGTTTACCATCGATTTCGAATTCGATTCGTTATAACATTAAAGTGTAACCATACGTTATTATATTTGATGTTTTACAATTGAAGACATGAGTGGATGAAGGCGATAAATCGCATAATTCCAATTCTGAGTAAATCGAGATAAAAGTTTTACTTTTATTTGAAACTGAACTGAACTTACCACGTTTAGCAACTTTTTATTTTTTAAATATCCCTTATATCTATGGTCTAAGGTCTGTAGTCATTTGGTATCGACTTATAACCTTCATCTACGCAAAAAAAAGAAAAAAAACCGAATATGCGACATACCACCTTCATCCACTCACGTCTTCAATTATTAAAATTTATATATTTATATTCCATGAATTCCTTTAAGCTGTAGAAGGTGTACTTAACTACCTAATTTTTATGCCGGCAAATTAATATATTTCAACTACTGGAAAGTTTAAACTTTTTCGGTAATTCGTTGTATATGGTCGGACCCACAACATTCGTTAGTGTGTTACATTTCTAGAAACGCCTTGGCATACGGCGCAACTATATGTCTGTTCTGAGTTCGATACGAGTATATGTCGCTGTGCTTCATATAGACGGAATCATTGGTTATTACGTACGACTATTTAATGTATTAATAGACAAGACTGATGCGCTGATGAATCTATGCGACTTTCTCGTCCATCGGCCGACCTTAAATGTTATAATCGAATAAGTTGACTTGAAGTAATGGAAAGCATCTCGATTGAATAGTTGAAGAGCGAGAAGATTGTTATTTTGAATCGTTGGCTTTTTTCGATTGGTTAAACATCTCGTGTGCGCCCATCGCTGGTTTTCAGTAAATTCATATTACGAATGAAATTCATCTATTAAAAAGGTACCATAAAAACATTAAACATTGCATGGGTAGCATTACAAATCATTTTTATTACGCTCTTTACCTTTTATTATGGTCTTAGCAACTAGCATTACACTGAGTCTGGGTCCAATTTTAAGACTTTATTGATGAATTTATTTTTTATTTTTCTTCGTATTAAAGTGTTTATTTGTCCAAATGTGTTTCATTCTTTCTTTCTTAGTAAAACTTATTTTTAAATACCGAATCAATCAAAAGTCTTAACAAGTACCTTTTCAAACGTTACTGATTAAGTCTAAAAAAGGCAATGACCGCGGATTTTAGACGCAACCGGGATCTACCGCTAGGATGATGCATGGCTTACAAGAAATGTTCTTTCATAGAATTATATAATTTGATATTTATAATAGGTATGAAAATTCACAAAAATACTTTTTTCGGGTTATAAATAACTGTATACAAATAATTTTATACCTATACTAATATTATAAAATAAAGAGGAAAGATTTGTATTTTTGTATGTGTGTAACGAATAAACTAAAAACTAGACTTATAAAAGCTAGACCGATTTAAAAAACTATTTGAATGCTAGATTATCCCTGAGGAACATAGGCTATATTCATCCGTTTATCCTTAAATGTTTTAAAAATATATCTACCCGTACGGGCCGCCAGTATAAAGAAAGATATTTTCTTATGAAAAATAACTTTCATTGCGACTTCACTTTTGAACACCATAGGAATGTGGAATAAAAAGTTCAATTATTCAAATTAATATGATAATATTCAAAATAAGTTTTTCAATCAAACATTAGAAGTAAAACATGTATGATTAAATGTCAACAATCGGAAGTTGCGTAAAACTGCCATATGTTAATAAAGAGATATTTGTATTATATAAGATTATATTAATATTAATTATAGACATTATTATTAAAAGCAAAGCTACGTCTAACAATATATAATAACAGTCCTTAGACGCGTTCTGTTTTCTTCACTTCACGCATATAACTCTCGACATATCGTTCGTGTGTCGTGCTGTAATTAATACATATTTTGAGGTCTTCAAGTAGAAGTGAAACAATGTTGTGTGTTTGAATTGCAGTTCAGGAATGCATGATGTAGGCTCGCTCCGCGCTTACTAAAGTACTACAAAAATGCAGACGCTTAGCAGCTAACGGAGCGAGCTATGTCCCCGCGGTAGGCGGGGCGTGGTCGCACGGGCTTTACGGGGGTGACGTCAGTGGAGTGATTCTGTCCGCAACAGTTTGTGAGCGGCCGCCGTGGCGATCGGACGTCTGCGGCTACAGGGCTCCCCCTCAAGCGAAGCGTACCGGTGGTTTGACTCGACGTCCACTGCGGGTGTGAAAATTTTCTGTGCCAACTGCCTTTTTCAAGGCGTCCGTATGGTCGTCACACACTGCCTTTTTCAAGGCAACCATGTTTCCGCAACGATCTTTACTGCCAACTGCCTTTTTTAAGGCATCCTTCTGGTTTCCAACTGCAGGGTGAGTTGGCGTAGTGCACAGCTTCAGGACGTAGGCGGGCTTCAGACGGTCGATAGAGACGTTGGTTTCTCTTCCAGGCAGCTTAATTTTGAAGAATTTATCATTTCGTTCCAGGATTGGGTAGGGTCCTTCGTAGGGAGGCTGAAGTGGTTTCTTCACGGCGTCGACTCTGACGAATACGTTTTCACATGTTGCTAGGTCGTGATGTACAAATGTCTTCAGATTATTCTCGTGTGTAGTGTCTGTGGTTGGAGTTAGGCTTCTGATAGTTGCTTGAAGTTTATGAACGAAATCTTCGTGTAGTGGTATACTTTGTGGTTGGGTAGGCGTTATGAAGGTTCCGGGAACACGTAGGGCTGTGCCAAAAGTTAACTGCGCGGCGCTCGTTTTTGTGTCTTCACGCACAGCGTTTCGTAGGCCGAGTAGCACCGTTGCCAGTTCGTCCGTCCATTTTCCGCCGTTTTGCAAACGGGCGGTTAGTGCTGTTTTAAGCGTGCGGTGCCATCGTTCAACTATCCCGTTGCTTTGTGGGTGATAAGCGGTCGTTCTGGTTTTCTCTATTCCTAGTAGTCTAGTTAATGATTGAAATAGCTGGCTCTCAAATTGTCGACCCTGGTCCGAGGTAATAGTTGTAGGGCAACCAAAACGAGCTATCCATTGGTCGTAAACCGTCTTGGCAACTTGTTCCGCTGTTATCTCACTGAGTGGTATTGCTTCGGGCCAACGAGTCGCGCGGTCGATCATCGTGAGTAGGTATCTGTGTCCTTGCGCTGTTGTAGTGAGCGGTCCAACTATATCTATGTGTAGATGTTGAAAGCGTTCGGTTGGCGGGAACGATGCGGGTTCGCTGTGTGTGTGTCGTTGTATTTTGGCGCGCTGGCACGGTACGCATGTTTTTGCCCATGTTCCGATATCGGTGTTCATAGATGGCCAAAAGTATTGCTGTTGTATCATCTTGCGTGTAGTTCGTATTCCAGGGTGACTAATATTATGCAGCGCGTTGAATGCTATGCGACGATAGTCATCAGGTAGATAAGGACGGATGTATGCTGTTGATGTTTCGCAGTATATTGGTTTTGTCGAGCCGGGAATTACGATCTTTTTGATTTTTACGTTGGACGATTGGCTGTTGCAGATCTGGGGTAGGCAGGTGTCCTTTTCTTGTGCGCTAGCGAGTTCTTCAAAATTAATTAATGTAGGTACGTCGATTGTTTCAATGCGTGATAGTGCGTCGGCTACGGGGTTGTTTTTGCCGCTTACGTGTCTTATGTCAGTTGTGAACTCGCTAATGAAAAGTAGCTGGCGGGCGCGTCGTTGGGTCTCGCTGTCGGATGGCGGTTTGTGAATGGCATATGTGAGTGGTTTGTGATCTGTGTAGATGATGAGTGTTCGTCCTTCGAATAGCTTCCTGAAGTGTTTAACGGCCATGTAGATTGAAAGTAGTTCGCGATCGAAAGTGCTGTATCGTTGTTGGGCGTCGGATAGTTTCTTCGAAAAATACCCTAGCGGTGTCCACTTGCCGTTAGTGCTCTGTTGAAGGACGGCGCCGGCACATGTATTGGATGCATCGCACATGAGCGTCATTGGTTCTGACATTGATGGTGATGGGTGAGCGAGTAAGGCTGCGGTCTGTATGCTGGCCTTACACGCTTCAAATGCTTCTTCGGCCTCTTTTGTCCACTCGATCTTCGTTTTGTCCCGCTTTTTGCAGTTATGTAGGTAAGTGTTGAGTGGTATTTGGAGTTCTGCGGCCTTCGGTATGGAGTCACGGTAAAAGTTAATCATACCGAGGAATCGACGGAGCTCTTCGATGTTTGCTGGCCGGGGGTAGTCAGTAATGGCTTGAACTTTTTCTTGTGGTGGTTTTATACCTTCGGTTGACACGTCATATCCCAGGAATGTCAAATTTTTCTTTCCAAATACGCATTTTGATGGATTGATGGTTATACCATAGGCGTCAAGTCTTTGTAGGACTGTTTTCAAATGGTGTTCATGTTGTTCTTCATTTTCTGATCCAATGATGACGTCATCGATGAACGGGAATGCAAAATCGAGTCCATTGAGAACTTGGTGGATAAATCGTTGGAAAGTTTGGCCTGCGTTTTTGAGCCCTGGTACCATTCTGGGAAATTCGAAAAGTCCGAATGGTGTTGTGATGGCAGTCTTTTGTATGTCAGCTTCTTGGACTGGTAGCTGATTGTAGGCTCTGTTTAGGTCGAGTGTGCTGAAGATTTTCTTCCCGTGTAATAAGTACGTGAAATCTTTAAGTCGTGGTACGGGGTATCGGTCGTCTATAGTAACTGTGTTGAGACGTCTGTAGTCGCCGCATACACGTAAATCCCCATTTTTCTTAGGTACCACGTGTAGTGGGCTTGACCATGGACTCTTGCTGGGACGACATAGGCCTTGCTGCATCATATCTTCAAATTCTTTTTTGACGGCCATGTAGCGGTGCGGTGCGAGTGGACGAGTGCGGCAGTGGAGTGGTGGGCCATTCGTTTCTATGTAGTGTTCAACATTGTGTTTTGGTGTTTCTTTGAAGCACGATGGGCGAGTAATGTCGGGGAAAGCGGCTAGTATGCGATGGTATTTTTGTTCCACGTCGATGCTGCGTATTGTGGGTTCCGTTGCGTTGACTATTGGTGCCTGTACTGAGAGGTTTGTTACCTTATCAATAAGGCATCGGCTTGCAACATCAACGAGTAGCTTGTGGTGCTTCAAAAAATCGGCTCCGATAATGGGCTTGCTCACTGCTGCGATGATAAATTTCCACTTGTAAGGCCGACGCAGTTTCAAATCCAGCTCCAATGTCTTTTCGCCATATGTTGGAATGACTGTGTTGTTGGCGGCATATAGTGAAAAGTTCGTAGGCTTGGCTTTGATGTTGCCGAACCGCGGTAGTACCGATACGTTTGCACCGGTATCGATGAGAAAAGATAGCCGTGATTTGCGGTCATAGACGAATAGGCGGTGAGAAGTAATGTGGGCGTCGGATTCCGCCGCATCCAACGCTGTGCTTAGTTTTCCGCCGGTTTCTGGTAATTGCAGGGATGTGTGCATTTTCTGGCTGCATTTCCAAATCTACGATGATAATAGCAGATAGTTTGGCTGGGATGTTTCTGATTGTATCGCCCTCGGGAACGTGATCTTGATGAGTTACGATAGAAAGGTCTCGTTCGGTGTTGATTAGTCTTCAGCTCAGCTATTTCTTGGGTGAGGCGGTCGATTTTTGAGTGAAGCTCGCTGAATGCATTTGTAGGTGATTGTGGCTGTGGCGGTGACGTCGCTCTTGTAGTGACTGCGAAGATCGGGTTTGTTGGTGTGGAGTTTTCGACGACTTTGTCGGCCACCAACGCAAGCTCACTAAGTTGAGACTGCTTGGCAATATTTTCACTGATGGCCAGTACTGCACGGGCTGCTGGTGGCAGGTGACTGATCCACATTAGGCGGAGCGCTGTTTCAGACACTTTGTTGCCAGCTAGATGTTGCATACGCCTTAGTAATTGTGATGGCTTCAATTCTCCAAGTTCCACTTCAGAGATTAGTCGCTGTAGTTGTCTCTGTTCAGATTCTTCGTATACGTTGAGGAGTCTCTTCTTGATGGTGTCGTATTTGTTGTCAGCGGGTGGGTTTAGTAAAATGTCACTTATTTCGTCGATATCCTGTCGTTCCAGTTGTCCAACGACGAGTTCATACATCGCCTTGTCGCCTTTTTTCTGTGCCGAGACGATGGCTTCAAACTGGACAAACCATAGCCTTAATCTGTCGCGCCAGAGTGGTGGAATTCTTGGTGTCAAAGCGAGGCCGGATACTTCCTTCAGTTCATGGCTGGCTGCTGCTGCTTTACTGCAATCTTCCATATTGTCTGAGCTTGATCGGCTAAACAGACGAGCAGAGTTTTCTATCCTGCAGGAATTTTGTTTCGAGATGATCCTTTCTTCAGAAGGTGGTTTTCTTGCGGGGTCACCACTTTTGAGGTCTTCAAGTAGAAGTGAAACAATGTTGTGTGTTTGAATTGCAGTTCAGGAATGCATGATGTAGGCTCGCTCCGCGCTTACTAAAGTACTACAAAAATGCAGACGCTTAGCAGCTAACGGAGCGAGCTATGTCCCCGCGGTAGGCGGGGCGTGGTCGCACGGGCTTTACGGGGGTGACGTCAGTGGAGTGATTCTGTCCGCAACAGTTTGTGAGCGGCCGCCGTGGCGATCGGACGTCTGCGGCTACACATACATAGATATTATCATACCTGTTTCCCAAAGGGGTAGGGAGAAGACAATGAGTCTACACGCTACGGAATTACCATAAACCTTTTTCTTCGTCTAATTTCATAGTTTTAGTTAATTTAGATTATATTTTAATTACTTATTAGTGTACTTAGGTTAGATCCTAATATTCATGTGCTATTTTTAAATACTGAATTAATGGAAAGAAATCTACTTTCATTCATTCCTTCACACATGCAACTGTAAGTAATTTTTACATAAGGTTTAAAGAGGGTCGTGATATCTAGGAGACCTTCATTAAATCCAGTTAGTGAGAATTCGGTACCTTGAAAATCTTATACTAATATATATAGCTGAAGAGTTTCTTTGTTTGCTTGAACGCGCTAATCTCAGGAACTACTGGTCTGATTTGATAAAAAAAATCATTGTTAGATAGCCCATATCGAGGAAGGCTATTTATCATCACGCTAAGACCAATAGGAGCGGAGCACCAATGAAGAATGTTTCAAAATCAGGGGGTTTTTTAACTTGCTTTTTTACTATTCTACGCGGACGAAGTCGCGGGCAAAAGCTAGTATAAGTATATTTTGACGAATAAAATTACGTTATATATAGTCACAAATGTTCACATGTTTGGGATTAACGTAATTCATCATTTGATAACCTATTATATACGTGACGCTATTACTATTACGTGACGTACGTGGTTTATCTTCTTATGGCTACTTTATGACCGAAATAATTATTTAGGTTATGTAATTTACGTCTGTATACGATATGCATATCTTAAGCGTTTGTATATAATAATATAATAAAATAATTGAGTAGCTATGTGCTCGCGTTCCAAATTCAAAGGCCAGGGTTCGAATGCTGGCCGGAAAGCATGCACCACTTAGCTATTTGTTACTATATTGTTACAAATACCGCGTGCAAACGATGAAGGGAAACATCTTGATGAAACCTGCACATCGGGATAACTGATATGTCAAACCTGCCGAGCCAGCTTGCTGGCGGCTATATTATCCGTTCCCCATATACCTAGTAGGATGCCTGAGACTCGCCAATAATAATATTAGCCTATTAATCGGCTAATATTATTATTGTATGTCTTTCAAGATCACGGGCCATAAAAATGGTCCGAACTTTTGGAGGGCTTGCGCGCGGCCATGGAAAGACCAACACGTAGAGGCCTTTTGACAAATTTAATGTAAATGTGGCGTGACACTGACCGGCGATTAACCCTGTCTACACCATATAAAAATGCACCCAGGGACAAGCCCTGGCCAGTGTAGGACTATTGTGGGAAATGAGGACAAAAAGTACCGGGCTATTGGGGTGAACTGTTAGTGGTACTAGCGGTCTGGGAATATGGGGACTATGGCGTCTGCCCGTCGTAATGTTCAGGGAACATGGAAAAATGGACAGACGGTGACTCGCCACTCCCTACATGGGCCCCTAAAAATGCCATAAAAGGCAGGGGCAACATGGGTGTGAGTGGCTAAGGGGTGTAGAGAGGTGGGCTGCAGGTTCACCGAAGCTACTTCCGACGTTAGGCCATTTATCACATTCACCCCTGGAGCTTGAGTCTTAGCTCTAGCGATCTCCACTCCGTGCCGGCTGGTTAAGGCAAGCACGGAGGCGGAGGCCTTGCCATATTATTATTATTACACGTATATAGTATGTGATACGGTAGATGGCAGTGAAAATATTTATGCAATCTTACTAATTTGTACTATACCCGGGGAAATTCCCACGGAATTCCTGGGACACAAAGTATTGTATGTAGCATTTAAAAATAATGTTATCCAGCAGTGAAAAAACTGCATTGGAATTCAATTTTTTTTTCAATGTGACCATTTTATATAATTGTCAGAAAATTTCTGCGGGTTTCTCAGGATGAAAAGTACCGTAGATTTGAAGTCTAAGAATTTGATGTCGATCGGTGAAAACCGCATAGAAATCGGCTCAGTAGTTTCTACGTTAATCCGGGGCAAAAAGACAAGAAGTCTATAGAATTTGCATCGAGTTCTCCATCGTTTATATTGTCTATTTCACTTGTTTTTTTCAATAGCTTTATTGTAAAGACACGGGATGTTTAGAATTTTATAATATTATATATCTAGATAAACCTATTTCATCTCCCAACTCTTTATAACTATGATTAAAAAATACTACCTGTCGTTGGAATATGATATTTAAATTCATTTATAAACATTTATATATTATGTAGATATGTATTTGTATGGTATCTATATTAAGTATATATTTATGTAATATATAAAATTTCTCCATATACTTATATATATATATATATATATATATATATATATATATATATATATATATATATATATATATATATATATTATATATATATATATATAATTTATGTGTTTATGATTAAAATGTAAGTAGTTTGTACTATATGTTACGTATGCCACCATCGCCATTATCATATAATTTCATTACTGGGGTTGTCTAGAAGAGATCGCTTTTTAGCGATAAGACCGCCCTTTGTAGTACATAACTAGATATAATTTAGTCTTACGTTCATGTTTGTATTGGTGTACAATAAAGAGTTATCTATCTATCTATAATAATTAAAGTTTAAAAAATATGTTATTTTTTACGAAAATACTCGCTGACGATACATTCAGATTCGACTATGTGCGCTAAAAAATGTTATACTTTCAAGTACATGTATGGCGACGGACGACCCTTAATACTTACTTTCTACGATTTTATTACAGCATTGTATAGCTGCATAAACATATAAGTACAATAATGTTTATGTATAAAAAAGTATTACACATTCTTACCAAATTTTATCTATTTTAACTCAATAGTTCCAGAGGAAATTGATTGTGATATAGTTTATACAAAAAGAGACGGAGGGATGGATATGATAATTTTATAGTGGTTTTATATACGCCAAAATTACCAAACCCTGAGAAAAACCTTCTTACAATTATTATTTAAAAAATGAAAATGGTATTAAAAGAAAACAGAAATTCTATTTAAAAAGTGACAACAATGTACGTGACTGTTATAATTTCACCCACTTTTTATTTCCTTGACACTTAAATGGAAAAATGCGAGAGGAAAAATTAGGACTTTTTGCCTCAACAGCACAATTACTTGTCTACTGAAGCAGTTTGTCAACTGAAAAAGATCTAAACTTGTGTTAATTTTTATAGTTCGAACGAATACTTAATCGTTATAAAAATCGTGTTGTCTGTCCGTTTGTCTTTATATGTTACTTTTGGCAGAAATTACTGGATCTAAAACTGTCTATGTAGGTTTGATAGATGAAATTTGTCAGGTAGGTGTTCTACATGCCGTTACATTTGCGATAACATAATTGCGATAGCCCTCATATATATGTATTGTTGATCCCTGTGTTTGAGTGGACCAAATCTGTACCGACCTTGAGCACTGGAACACACGTTCCGGGTTCGATTCCCGGCATGGTTAATTTATGGGATCGGCCCTAGAATAGTCTGTTAATCAGATCTTAAAGCTTACAATAGTGGTATTTAGTAACTGTTTTATATAATTCGATAAATGATAGATATTATTTGCTCATAAAGTCGTAAAAAAAATACCTCCTTTGATGAATTTGAGGTAGAAAATTCTGCAAAAAATTAGCAATGTAAAGTAAGGAATAATAATTTGTATAGGGAACCCATTCTTAAATTTAGGATACGAAAATTCATATAGGCTTCATATAGGCTTTTGGTAAACCTTCAGCTAGATCGGACGCAGTCACGGGTAACTTTTAGTATATTTTGGTTTATTGTACTTTGTAAGGCTTGTTCAAAGTAAATGTATTAATATAAGGATTACCTCTTTCTGTCGCTGGGAAATGAGAAAATCAAGGTTATTTGCGCCAGCCGCTGTCGAGATATGCGAAACATTTGTCTTCGTGAGATATCTCGTAAAGCGTCATAACTGATCTGACAAAACCATAGCTGGATGACCTATGTGACCTTCTATGCATATAGAGAAGGATCATATTCGGGGGCTCATAGTTCATCGGTCGAGTTTCCTGCCCAGGATGAGATTGTTACACGACATTAAGTTGGGAGGATGTAAATTTTCACTGTAATTCCATGTCTATTTGTTCGAGGAGATCCCACTGTCTAGGACTTAACCTCGCGTGATTCCATGCCGTCAATGTGAAATTTGTTTTACGGTACATATAAGAATATTGCTCCCCTCAGTTAGCGTGACATGAAAAGTAATGTGGGTCCAAATTAAACTGTTTACTTTTATTTATATTTCTTCTTGTACTTACAAAAGACTTTTATGGTACGAAAACACAATATTCACATTTAGTTTACCTAATAATAATTTATTTCAAGATTTAAAAATAAAAAAGATGGATGGATTGTGTGAAGGATGATATGATGATATGTGGTGTGACAAAAGATGTGTATGCCAGAATAGAGGCGTGTGGAAGGAAAAGACATATTGTGCCGACCCCAAATAATTGGGATATGGTGAAAGAAAAGAGAGAATTTATTTAAAGATAATAAATCATTTTACAATCTAAAATTACAGTTTCACGGATATTAAGACTTTAAGCAAGTTTAGGTGTAATTTTAATTTTACTTTACATTTAAATCTGTCGTTTTGACGAAATGGTATTCAATGATGCTTGAAATCTGAGTCTCTATAATCGTGACTGCTGAAATTCGGTGCATTTCCTTTAAACTTAACTGTCCTTTATATGACGGGATAAAAATATAAAATAATTAATGAAATTAATTCCTAATTGAAAATACCTAATTTTTCAAAATCCTGTTAATGATTTTTTTTAATTTATTTCACAATTTAAAACGGAATATTTCCCAACTGAAGTATAAAAGTTATCAAGAAATATCAGTATGATATTATTATTTAAGAAACTTCAATTTGAAACGCAATTTTTCTTTCATAGGCACACACACACTATAGTTTTATTTTTTTCAAGATTTTCATATATTTATATAGATTTAGTAATTTTAGATGAAAGAAAGATAACATACGTACTAATGACTACTAATTGAGTTAAACCACCAAATATCATTTAATATTTTGTAATGTCTCCTTGGACACCGGGTTGCTTGGAAGAGATCGCTATAAGCGATAAGGCCACCCATTGTTATAATGGAAATGTATTTATACTAAATGTCTAGTTTTATGTTATGATGAACAATAAATGGCAAAGAAGCAAGTGAGGTGTGTAAGAATAAGCCTAAATGGCGCTCTGTTGTTCGTGCCTACCCCGCAAGGGACCTGGCGTGAAGTTATGTATGTATGTATGTATGAACAATAAAGAGTTTTCATTCATTAATTCATACTAAGAGGAAAAATACCTAGGGAACTCTAAGAAACTAAAATACTGCTCAAAGTTCTTTATAATCCTCATGTATCGCTTGTTATAATAAATATAATACAAGTAGGTACGTTGTACACCACAGCTGGGGATTCAAATGTGTGCTTTGAGCTGTGCGGTGCACTTACATGGTTCCCCTGGGCAAATCGCCGCCCCCACTTATTTGAATAAGAATAGTCAGGTTCACTGTCCCCGGGGATTCTGTCAGACACTTCAGTTTACCTTCCTATTCTTTTGTACATACATTTTATGTATAATAATACTCTTTCTAATTGAATGGGTTTTGTTGGAATAACTATTATTAATAATAGCTAAATCCGATCACGCATAGTTGTGGTTTTGTCTGATGTCAATTAAACTATTATTAAGAAAGTCAAGCCATCGACTATTTTTCGAGTTTATATGTTGTTAAATACACTTAAATCATGATAGCTTAGTGGCTAAGGCACCTGTTTTATTTCAACAATGTGGATTTGAATACTGGACTTAGGTTAGACTTACCACTTAGGTAGATTTTTGATCTAATGTGTATAGTTTTATTATTATAACATACTATAATTTATTATAAGTAACGTTTCAAGATCATCATCTGTGACACGAGCGTGACCTAGTTCAAGTGTTAATGCTCAGTGATTTTAATTGTAAGCTAAAAATGTACATTGGAGTTAATAAAAATGTTTATGAACAAAAACATATATTTACATTGTATCGCGTTTGTTTCTTTTGTATATTATAGAATGTTTATAATCACTGGATATAAGTATTTAGTAAAGTAATAGAATTTTACGTTTTCTGACCTTTTTCTAATTTCTTAAATATATTTTTCTGAAATATAACAAAACAAGTTAATTAGCTTATATGGTTTTCACCACTTTTTTGTGCTAGGATATGACCGCTACTTCGTCCACGCTTTACTTGAAATTCGCTGGATTCCCGAAATACAGAGTACCGAGGCTATCGTTTTAGTGAAAACTGTTTCGGAAATAAAGCTAATTTTCATGCACCCGGGCAACTACAAACCGCTTCTGGGAAAGTTCCCGCGGTACCAGTAGTTTTTACGTGAATTTCCAAATAAACAGATAAAACGACAAACAGACAAGAGAAAATCATTGTGCTCTCCTTCTTTTATATAGGTAGTCGTTTTTTTAATAGCTTCAATATACAGACGCAGCATGCTTAGAATTTTATAATATTATAGAATTTACGCGAAGTATCGAATATTACGTTAGAATTCACACCACTAGGTGGCAGACCTCCGTCGCTCACGTTCCCTATATAAAAGGAAAAACATTCTTGTCTAGTTTGAAAAACGTTTACTCTGGTGAATGTCGATATTATAATAGATTTGAAATGCTTAACCCTTCCATAAAATCTGATAGCGCTATTCCGCGACCTTCTTACAGATGATTGGAGGAAGTCGGGTTGAGTAACGTCGGGTGCCGTGTCTGTGAGAAGGTCGATTTGTTAACTGAAGCCCTCCACACTCACGGTTTCGCTCTCTAAACGACGCCTTATGATATATCTTGTAGTTGGCGGCCTGCATTGCAATTATGGCTAGAACAGCTTGATTCGTCTGCAGTACAATATATAACATCGTATCTCATGATATAGATTTAAAATAAATCACTGTATTAGTTTCATTACTATTTTTAAGGTCCGGAGCCATTTCTTTCAGAGTGTTCTTTAGAACTGCACGAGCTAATTCCTCTACTCCCGTTTTCTCATCAACAGTCAAATTCACGTGGTCGAAACTACGAAGCGTTCACTTTTTGATGTGCACTGCCAAAGTATATAAGAATTTACGCGTTTATTTTTCTGACGAACACAATTTGGAAGTCTTCAAGACACGAGCGAATAGATCATCTTGTTAAACATCCTAAATCGCATCATCTCTCAACATTTGGCGAGACAGTGGTCAAACATGACCCTGTACGAAAGTTAATTTTTTTGTGTCTAATTTCTATCATATAGAGCCGCTGGTTTGCGATTAAACATACGAAGATAGTTGACATGACGACTTAATTAGAGCTCTGTTTTAAGCGAAACTGGTTACTAACCCCGAAAAAATTAATACGAAACGAAAATATCGAGAATACGAAATCGAGAATGTTCATGAAGTACAGAAACAGATGGATTACAAAAATATAAATAGAAAGTAATATAAACTGAAATTACACAAGCGCTTACATTCGTTAGTATAGTTCAAATTAAAAATATGTCTACATATTATATAATATTAGTAAAACTATGTTATAAACAAGTGTCTCAAAGAAATAAATCTATCAATGTAAATCATATCGTAAAACACAAAACCACGTTGAGATGTATGGCAGTCAGAGCAGAATATAAATAAAATTTGTCTTTTGGGTCGCATATGTATTAAGTTTACGCGTATTCGTCCAAATACAATTTTACGAAGGAAATTGCCTCCCCGTAGAAACCGTACAAAATGGAAGATGTGATATTAAATCTGGCTGACAGTCATTAGGAGTGCCGAGTACCGTCTACTGGCTTACTGCAAAAAGAATTTACTGCGGAGTCAAATGGTTTCGATTGATGAAATTTTCAACTAAACCTAGATGGGCAACAACGATTATTTTATCCAATTCTGCAAATAAACTCTTAACTTTTATATACTTACAAAAACAATTTAGTCTTCTTTTTAATCTCATTCTTAATTTCATGTCTTTTGTTTTGAATGCATTTGGTATAATGTATATAATGTAAAATCTCACAACTACCACATGAGTGACAGATGTGATGTTACATAAATGTTAGTCGATAATACCATGGTTTAAGAAGATAAGGAACAGCTAATAGCTAAAAACGCTACTGGATAAGCTAATAATTAGAAAAGAAGCATATTTGAAACATAAAATGTCAATGCGAAAATTTACCTGTGGTGCCATCTAGTCATATAGGATTCAGAAACTCTTCGGAGTTCCGTTCTTATATGGACGATTGCCATTGTTGCTCATGTTGTTCTTCCATAGATCCATTTTTTTTCTCACATATCTCACAATCAAAGTTCTTCTTCTTTTTCTTTTACCTTCTCCCAATTATTTATGGTCGGTATAATATGTGACTATAAGGTATTCAATACTATTCTATTCTTGCATACGTCCGCTGTCACACCACAAAATATCATGCTATCCTTCACACAATCGATTCTTGATCTCTGATTGATCTCTTTTGGTCAACCTTTACATTTGTCCCATCAACATTTGAGTTTAACATTATTTTTGACATCGGACCTTCATTCATGGGGTGTGTAAGAATAAGCCTGAATGGCGCTCTGTTGTTCGTGCCTACCCGCAAGGGACTGGCGTGAAGTTATGTATGTATGTGTGTATGTACCTTCATTCATTTCATTCCCGTACCACTGTGTCAGTACTTTTTTCAGTCACGGCTGACACTTTTAAGGCTTACAATCAATACTCAATGTAGGCACTTATACGAGTATACTTGTAAAAGTACTTGGTAAAAATAACTTTTAATATGTTGTTGTTAGATTTCTGCTTAAGAGTGCGAAATAATTGGCTAGCAAGTAATTATTACCTTATTTCCATCTATATTTATGAATTATTTTTTTATACTTATTAAGTTTTGTTCAATCTACAAAAATTGAATTATACAAAACTTGCATTCTTGAAGAAATATCTTCGTCAATAGAAACTACTTTGTTTGGACTAGAAGAATTATGTGCCTTCCATTTAAATGACAATAAGCCATTTGGCAGACAAGTGGGACGTCTACATAGAAAGAAACAAAGCTTTGGAATCTAATTGGCTCCATTGGCAACGAACCAACCTTAATACAATATATTGACTGGGTAACCTTAACGTTCGAGTAGGTACTTATTGGAGCTGAAAATAAGCATATCAATTATATGTATTTAAATTATAAAATGTAATTCTTAATTTATTTTAACTAGCTGACCCGTGCCCACTTCGCTGGGCGTCTTAAAAAATATGCATGTATCCACACACACGCACGCACGCGTATTAAAGTTTAATTATACTTTGTAACCTTTAACTAATTTATAAAAGCAGAAAGCACTCGCAGTGCCTCGTACGAGAATGTGCACTATTCTTGCGTGGGTCGTTATTGCTGTTCTATATTTTCCAGGCATTCGCATGCCCACTTCATCGGGGGTTATTAAAATTAAATAATATTATCAACCACAATCAAATATAGCCTATGTCACTCGAGAAAAATGTAACTTTCCTTTGGTGAAAGAATTTTCAAGATCGCCTGAGAAGTATTAAAGATTACCCTGAACATCCAAACTCTCAAATTTTACCTCTTTATAATAGATAACTATTCTAATTTCTATAACTTCAATCCCATTACCTCACTTCAAATAAATTTGATATTTTTGGGCTCTAAAAGCCTCTCTTGATTACACGATCCCTTGTCTTCTCTTGTAGATGGACAAGCCAACCTAAGAAGTTCTTACCTCAAGCGAATGAATATAAGTATAGACAAACCTTACGTTAACAAACGCGTCGAATGAAGTATAGGATTTTATTGAAAATTTTCACAGAACCTAATAGTGTATACAGTATACTCGTGGTTTGCGTCAGTGTAGTTAACTATTCCACCTTCTACTAATTCGATTATTTAACACTAAGTTCTTGTAATGCACTGCGGCGCGATCGGCTTTCTTTAACCGGCTTGAATGTGGGAGGTTGGGCCTCGGTCTACCTATTTTGTCCCCCTGAGGTTCTTGCCTACAACATTGAATAATCATTCTGTAATATTTTAGTTAAATAGTTAACATATTTTAAAGTGAAGTGAGACCAGACGGGAAAGCTTGAATCGCGATTCTCCGCGAGATTAAACAAGAATGGATAACATTGCGCCCATGGGTAATAACGCCCTCTGCAAAAATATAAGGGTGATTTATTTTACAAACGCCTAGTAACCGAGCTTTCCCTTTGTTGTTTTAAATAAACGGTGTTTTCTAAAGGTGGAGAAATGGAGAGAGCACGCTATACA
This sequence comes from Dendrolimus punctatus, assembly GCA_012273795.1. NCBI lineage: Eukaryota > Metazoa > Arthropoda > Insecta > Lepidoptera > Lasiocampidae > Dendrolimus > Dendrolimus punctatus. The sequence continues at coordinate 10,035,719 of CM022539.1, forward strand.
TTTTTATAGTGACTAAAAAATAACAGGGGTGGCTTAGGTGCACCTTTGTGTTCAGATCTTCTATCATAACAATAACGATTACTTAAGATATTAATGGAAATATAAGTTGAAATGTTTTTTTTTTGCAATATTGAAAACAAAACAACGTTCATTTATAGTACGGTAATTATAAAACTAAGGCCGCTTCTGATTTGTTAGTCCATTTTTGAAGTGAAACTTCAAAAAATCTAACCAACTAAATCTAAACTAAATTTTAAACTCGTGATATCTTTCGAATGGAATGTCCAAATTGAATAATTCAAAAAGTTATATAAAGGTATTGAAGCAGTCTTGATCATATTCAAGACTGCTTCAATACCTTTATATAGTAATTTATTTTGATAAGGATTAATACCAAGATACAAATAAAGAGCCTTTTCTAGCGGCGGCATTTAAATTAATTTTTAAAATAAAAAAAACACTTATTGTGGCATAACTATAATAGTTAGGCATATGCTGTCGCGACACTTTTTGTAAATAATGATGTGTTTTACAAAGTCGCAGTACATTATTTTATTCTATCATCAATACTTTTCGCAGCGCACGCGATTTAAAGTACTTTTTTACACCTTCGGTTACATTATTGGAGTTTTAGTAAGGACCCCTAATTTATTTGTAAATATAATATAGCCTATTCTACCCGGGAATAGCGTAGCTTGCCAACAGTGAAAGAATTTTTCAAATCGGTTCAGTAGTTTCGGAGCCTCTTCATCAAAACTGAGCAAACGAAATATTTTTGAATTATTTTTTTTTGAAATATTTGTCTGTTCTAATTTGAGGTTCGAATGAAGATTGATGATGAAAGATGTGCAAATTATTTTTGGTTCCGGATCGAATTAAGTTTTTTGTTTGATAAAATAAAATATGTTTAAATTAAAACTGCATTCAATCATAATTTGCAGTAAACCTGCGAAAAATCGAAATGTGTGCTGGGACACATATTAGAAGTGAAACTTCAACAGACAAGTGGAAAAACGAATCGCAACGGACAAGTGGAAAAACGAGTGGCAACGGACAAGTTGCGATTCATTTTGTCACTTGTCAGTTGAAGATTTTCCATTTGTCCGTTGCGATTCGTTTTTCCACTTGTCTGTTGAAGTTTCACTTCTAATGTGTCCCAACACACATTTTTTTATAGATTCAATGTACAGACACGGCTTTATGAGTGTCGTCTATTATTCTATGTGTATAGCATATGACGTTTATGTTTAAATGAGTTGTTGACTGTGTAATAAATCAGTATAAATTATTATTATGTATTTGATATAATTAATGAACTTAAAATAATGTAACCTTTCAAGTGATATTTAAACTTACGCAAAAATATATCATCCGGTCCGGATCCAAAATACGTAGTTTTATAATTTAGGTTTTTTTATAAACACTAAACATAAATAGCAAGGTTAATTCATGTTAATTTATTATAAAAGCGTTAGCAGTATAAAATCTGTAACACGAGCAATATTAATGTTGTTGTTATTATGTAACATGCTGTTTTAATTTCATTCAATTAAGTTGAAGTGTGAATTAACTTGGAGATAAACATGAACAGCTACTTTAAATTATTATATTACATGTTAAATGTTATTTAGAGTTTCATAGTTATTTAGAAAAGAATGAAAAACTTATAAATCCTTTATTTTCGTGCGTGTTTTTATCCGTTTATCTATTTTAGTGACAATGATTTTTATTGAACGCTATTAGTGCTATATTAATGAAACATAGAATAAAAATATTTTAAATATGTCTCTGTGGGACTAAATAGTGATATGTGGAAAACTAAACATTTGCGTTGACTTCTATCTACATATCCATTTTTTTCATTTTATTGTATGAGTTCAAAAGGCAGACAGACGTCCTACTTGATGGAAAGCCAACACCGTCGGCTGTGGATATTTTCAACTCCAAAGGGGGAGACTGGAATCTGGTCACTATTACCGAAACACAACTCTATGTTGTTATGGCGGCATACTCTATACCAGGGGTGGTAGCCATCCAGTCGGGCAAATGCCCTACCACCTGAAAGTTGAAAACAAAATTTATGTGCAGAGGTGTATATGTACATATATCATTGAAAAAGTCAAAACAATTAGTTCATGTTTATGTTATCCACCTTAATTATTCTCACGTTCAGTGAATGACTTTCAGTCGATGTTATAAAATTAACACAATTGGAGGTTTCCAAGTAAAGAGTGAATAGATCTTCTAAATAAGCGAGCTTCTTTGCATAGCGTATCGTCGTTTAACGTCAAGTGTAATAGCGATCATACGCGATTCTATACTATGAGTACGATACATAAATAACTTCACGCCAGGTCCCTTGCGGGGTAGGCACGAACAAAGAGCGCCATTTAGGCTTATTCTTACACACCTCACTTGCTTCTTTGACATTCATAGCTCTTGTCATGCACGCTCGTCTGTTCTTAAGGCTCCTGACATCACCTTCTGCTAGTACATGATCAATTTGATCATGGAAGGTGTGTCGTGGCCTTCCGCGACTTCTGCAACCATCCACTTTTGCATTGTATATCTGTTTAGTCATTCTTCCATCATTCATTGGATCATCCACTTCCATGAGTACGATAAACGCTTAAAAGTAATCATAACAAAGAGATAATAAAGAGTAACAAGTAAACATTTTAATTCACGTCTGTTTAAAAACGCAAGTCGGTTATCCGCGCAGAACCGGAGAACGAATATAATTTCCCGCGGCCGGGCGGCCTGTCGTAAGAGGCGATGAAGCCTTGGTAGGGTATTAGCCCGCCTGGATTGCAACCACTGGTCTAGAGTATGCCGCCATAACATTAGCCGGCATTACTGGCCAGGTTCCAGTCTTCCTTTAGAGAGCAACAGGACATTTGTAGCTTTGGTGTTACAAATGTCCATAGGCGATGGTAACCGCTTTCCATCAAGCGAGCCGTCTGCCTGTCGGCTAAATTGATGCAATGAAAAGTGTCGGTAATCAAAAAGAATTGTTAATGTAAACATAAAATTAAACAGATTAAGTAAAGTGTGATGTGTTTAGTGTGTTTTTATATGAATTAAATAATAATATTGCTTTGACAAAATCCAGAAAGACATTTGCTACAACGGCAGGGATATAAATGCGATCAAAATTAATGTAATTATGCTTACGCGTGTTTAGGGATTGCCTGTGTCTCCGCGCATCTGTGACTTGGAACTAATAAGAACAAACTCAGCCGTTTTCATATTTGCGCAAATTACATTAATGTTTATAGCTCCGGGAGAAGCGTTAGAGCTCACACAAACCAGAGTTTTTTTACTAAGAACGCGCGGCTAAGGCGAACCAAAGTTAATCAAGTTGGTACTTCACGAAACAAGACGTGATGGCTTAGTGACTACCACATCTGTACTACATACTTTCGGTGACAGAAAATAACGTGATAAATCCCATTCAAATAACCTATGTGGGAGATCCGCTTTGGGCAATTTTAATCGTTGATCGTGCCTAAAAACTGAGTTCAAAAGGTTTTATTTTAAGTTTTAGTTATTCATAAATGATAGAACTTGTATTAATGCTTGTATAATTATGTAATATATTATTACCATTATTTAATATTTGTACAAGATTACCTGTAAGTTTCCGCTTTTTAATTATAACAATAGCCGATCGGCGATCTTAGACTAAGGTGGTATGGGCATGTGATGAGGAGGGATGAAAGTCACAAGACAAAAATAATGTTGAACTGCAAGATTGATGAGTACATAGGTAAAAGTAGACCACAACAGAGATGGTTGGATTATGTCAAGGAAGACTTGATGATTTGTAGTTTGACAGAGGACGTACGTAGTATAGAGGAGTAAGACAGGAAAAGACATATTGTGCTGACCCCAGATAATCAGAAAAAGGTGACATTGCCGATAGTTACTTTTAGAGTTATTCGTTTCTATAGTTTTAAAAATGGCCTAGATATTATAGTACATTTGGTTTCACGATCTGATAACACAGAGTGTTCACGTGTTGCATACCACAATCTTGATGTGGCCGTGTTCCCGTTGAACGTTCCGCCCGCGGCACCGCAGCGTGCCAGCCGTCACACTGCGGTGCTAATGCGCCATATCTGTGTAATTATATTACCCGACTTTCCCCTCTCTAACGTCTTTGTACCGCCGTTGATTGTCGTTTATATAATTGCTAACATTCTGTACATCACGGCTTGTGCCGTCGCTCATCTCGAATCATCAGGAATAAGTTACCGCATGTGAAATATTTTCTTAATTGCATACTCTGAAACAAACGTAAACTGAGGTTATTACTTTTATACATATACATTTGCAAATTTCTACATCACGATAATACAAAATATACTGCCGAAATACCGAATACTAACAAAAGATTAAATGTTTTGTTGAAAATCAACCCTTTTCCTTAGTTTACCGTTTGACATTCTTGCACAGAAATTTATCCTTACAAGCTGTACGTACGATTGGTCTTGTAATATACATTTTTTTTCAAATGCACCGATATGATTCCTGATCAAGAGTAATTAAATCTATTTATACCTCTAGTTTTTGTCAAAATCGGCTTCGAGACTCTTTTCGGTATTTTTCTCTCTATTTATTTTATCTAGTTTCGCATTTTGCCACGGAAGCCTCCAACGTGAAGTATATGTAATTTACTTACTCGTACTGTCACGTACATTTAGTATGTATCTGGAATAAGGAAGATCTCTTTCAATACAAGTAAGCTTTCGTGCTCTACCATCACGAGGCGACATCGATCGACAAGTATCGATGACTCTGCTCTTGTGTAACAATCAGACTTCAGTATTGCCTCAGCGGACTTTCTAAATGGCATAGCTAGTTCCTAATGATTGCCGCGAAATTGGAATTATACAAAGCGTCTTCGTTTCAACTCGCATTACATCGTTTCATTGCAGACGCAATTTTGATTCATTGAAAGGCGACACGCGCCCTGTCCGTAACAAATACTTAGACATTGACGTCCGAATTCCGTTGGACTTTTTATTATTAGAGAAAACCTTTTAACAGACTAATTTGTCTTAAACAAAAATTAACAAGGTCACAATATTTTATTGGAAAAAACTTCGAGCATTTTGTTAACTTTCGAATCAAATTAAATATGAGGCTTTTTGTTTTAGATTGAAACGATGACAGTTGTCTTGAAAGGTTTTTAGACATTTTTGGTGCTTTTGTAAATCATTTTAGTTGGTATTAATTCGTTTGTTATGGCCATACACTTTCCTACTACAATATTTACTTTTTTAGAAATAAAATAAAAAGATTCACTATATCCAACACTACATTATTCTTAGCTAGAAGTCAGATAAAAATATATTGATTTTTATTTAACTAAACATATTTATCTTATTCTTTGCAAAAACTGCAATACGTCCTTGAAATGTATATGTCAAGTAACATATATGTGACATAAACATTATACCCTATTTATAGAGCCTAATCCACCACATTATTCCACCAAATTTCAAAACACGACCTTTTATCGTTTGGGTAATAGGAAAATGTATAGGTAGACGTAATTTTTATTTATATTTTCTATCGAGATTTATCGATGATGCGCTTTAGCCAGGGCAGTTATTCAGTAACAGCACCAAGATTTGCATATTTATTCTGCTATAGGCTCTGCTCTGCTATCTGCTACAACCTTGTTTAAGGAGATGTTCGAAAAAGCGTTTTGGATGTCTTTACTTTCTTAATAATTAATATGAATTTATCGACTACGACTTTCGCGTAAATAATTTTTTTAATCAACGTATTTCAGTAAAATTGGTAGATGTTTACTAACAGTTGATACTATTAATCGTATAATGCCTAGAGACGCAAAGAGAATAGATAGCAAATGGTCATTCTCCAGCGGCGCGAGAAGTGGAGGCCGACCATGCGTTCCCAATCAAAGCTGATTACAATTCCGGACGGTTAACACGTAAATCCGATGTGGATAAATATTTGCACGACAGGTTGTAAACCGTACGTGCCCCGGCCGATTAATAGCCGGGACACAGTTACTCGACCGATGTTCGAAATTTTAACATACTATATATATGTACAATAATTGCAAATATGTAACTTTTCCGCGAATTGCTGACCATGATATCTTTATACTAATTTGCAAACAACATGTGGGACAGTATAATTCTATAGTTATGTACGTAGTAAACATAATAGTAGATAAATAAGTAGATGGCCTAGTTCATAGTTGTAAGATAGATAAGTAAATATAGATTAATGTAGAATAATTAAAAGTTAGAAAATAAGACAGTAAAGTCTAGTACACAGTAAATATATTCGAAATATAAGAAGAATGTATTAACATAAAAAATAAAATTTGTAATAGTTTATAAGTAATATTGTAAACTAGAAAAAAATATGGGCGTTTCCATATTTTTCCGAATGAAAAGAGAATTCTGCCCTGTATCATAGTGGAGTAGGCAATTTAAAAAAACGTGGTATAGATGTTAAATTTCAAATGAAAACCTTTATCGTCTTAAAATTTGTTACAAATAACATTAGGCTTCGAAATGTCTCAAGAAATAAACTTACATTTTCTTTTATGTTTTATTCTGATAATTTACAGGGTCTAGAAGATAACGTGAACAAAGTAGTGGACACAATATTGTCATTATTGTAGAATTCTAAAGAATAACGCTCTTAGTCATATTGTGTTAGAGAACGCCAACGTCCTTGAGAATTATTCGGTACTGATTTTTCGGGCAATAGCTCGGATGCCATAGAAGCATTAATTATTATTTTATTGTGAATTATTATAAAGATGTAGATAGCGATATAAATTGAAATCATTTCATGTCAATAATTTGGGGGTGATTAGATGATCTTTTTCTTTACTTAAAATAACTATAGAAAAATTACATAAAACCACATAAAAAAATTATTTTTAGTAAATTATTAGTCAGTAAATACCACTAAAAAGTTGCTTCGTTTGCTTGCGCTTGCGTTCGCACTTTCAACCTTTTGCGGCAACAGGGACCTTAAGGTTCTTAAAGAAGGCTACAAACTTAGGTACTCTGACTAAATATGAATAAGACCGTTCATATATTCATTTACAATTATCTTTATGATATTCAAACACTTAAATAAAACGAGTTTACTTAAAATATTATTGAGTTAAAAAGAATCATAAAAGGCAGAAGGTGTAAAAATTCCTAACAAAATGATACTTAAAATGCCGTCACTGTTTTGTGAAATATTTCGAAGCTCTGCGTTTAATGCAACCATAGAGCAACATGGTCGGCATTGGATTCCTAAATTTAATGATTACTTATAAAATACACTGTTACACCATATAATTTTATATTATAGAATATTAGCAATCCACGAATATTGTCTAAATATATGTCATGTGTTTCAAAGGTGCTGTCCTTATCGTATTGTAAATATCGCATACATTTTCAGAGAAATCATTCGCTTTAACTGAAATAGTTGTTTCCTATATCTTATGTAAACGTCATCGAAACTGCACAATGATCAATAAACACTTATATCGTAGCCACAGAAACAACAGAAAGAATAGCTCTATTCAATCTTTTCATAGACACACATTGAGATATATTACCAAGATGACATGAAGAATGAACACAACCTCACTCGGTGAGTTCCAATTTCCCCTAACAGTCACCACGCACCTCACAACTTCAATAACTTACTATTGCACAGTCTGGAAATTTTGAATATCCTTACATTGTTTCTAGGCACTCAAATTATTACGAATATAATTCATATTATTAAAAATACCCGATTTCCATAAAGCGTTCTCTAAGGGTCTCCCAAGGGCCCAGGTTGTAAATTGACCTTACGTCTCCTTTTTTTTAAACCTAATATAGTCTCTAAGTCAGCAGCGTTGCCCCAAAGTAAATCACCATAGGACATGATACTATGAAAATAACTAAAATAACAGTCTCTTCGTCAGTGAACTGCCTAACCCTTTGGACTGCATATGCAGCAGAACTAAGTTTATCTGAGAAACTAGATATATTAGCGCCCCATTGGAACTTCTGAGCTAGGTTAATGCCTAAGAATACAGTTGAATCTACTAGGTTAAATCTAGTGTCGTTAAGAGTGTAATTAACGTCGTATTTTTTAAATTAGGCATAATAAACTTAACATATTTAGTTTTCTTCGGATTAAGTAATAAGTTATTTACGGTAAACCACTTAGATATAATTTGAATCAAGGCGTTCTTTACATCATCAAAGTTCTGTTTATTTATGTCAACTTTAAATATAAGTGACGTGTCATTGGAAACAGCACTATCTCACACATATCATTCATAAAATATGTTAAATCATTAAATATATATTAAAAATAAGAAGGGACCTAGAATACAGCCCTGGGGCACACCCATAGATATACCAGTCTTACGAGATTTGACATTGTTAATTTTTACGCTCTGGGATCTGTTCCAGTAAGACGCTACAGATTGAGGGAATCGCCAATAATACCGTAATAATTGAGCTTTTTTAGGAGGGTCACGTGTTCTTAAATAGTATAGTATATAGTAAACTTACAAAATAGTGATGTGAATACACCACACTTTCTTAATCTATATATCATATTCGTCTCATTTCTATAATGCTCAATGTACAGAAGGTACACTGAGAACGCGCATTGCACGCGCAATTACATGAATTTTAATCCGTATAGGGAGAGGGTGATATTTCAAGAATTTCATTATGGTGAAACTCTTCCTAGACCGGTGGTGAATTCATTCTGTTACAAAACTTACAAATGACGATTCTAAAAACGCACTTCGGTATTCGAATTATATTTAAGTTTTTGCTTAAGAAAACTTTTTGTATTATTTATCAATTTGCAATTGCAAAAATGGTAGCAATAAAGAGTGCCTTTATCAAGTTCTTGTTATTATTGTCGGCCTTGTTTTAATCACATTTGAAGTCGCCGTGAATTTCACTCAAGCTTTATTTTCAGTGTTTAATGAAAGCAATAAAAAGTTCTGGGCTTTGTTGAGTTATTATTCGAATTTTCCTTCAATATTGAATTAGTAAACAGTGTGTTGGTTACTTGTTTCTTACTAAAGAATAAGTTATTTCTGTGTTTTTGGTAATAATTGTTTTCAATTATGTTCTTTTGCTGTGACTCTTAGACGTTTGAAACAAATTTCCAGCCTTCTTCTACCTCTACTGTATTGAAGTTTAAACAATAGTGCAATATTGCTTCTTTCAGTTCTAGGAGCACGTAGGTAGTATAGCGTGCGGTTATTATTGTCTCTCTTTTTTTTACTTACTCCTAATCATTTAGGGTCGGTACAATATGTCTTTTCGTTCATTACTCCTGCATTGTGGCTGGCATATGTCCTCTCTTACACAAATCATTATGTAATTTTTCTTAAATGCATGCATCTATTTCGAGTTAAACATTTTATTTGCCACATTACTTTCATCCCTGCTAATTACATACCCATACCACCTTATTCTTCTTCGTGCGATTGCTAGTATAAAATACAAATATAAATTGGAGTCTACACTATATTAAATATCTTGACCTTCTTCAAAATCCTTCAGTGTTCTAGATCGTGGATTTTTTGTTCGCATAACGGAGTTAGTGCTAACGCGAACATTACGGCACCTTATTTGCTTGGAATGCGGCAGTGTTTGCTTGAATCGTGACTTTAAACTTGTCTTAAGATTAGACTACATTATTATATAGCTTATCATTATTAAGCATTAATCTTCAAGTATGTCGTATATCTCAACGATGATTTCACTTTTTTGTTTGAACCCTATAAGTACCTATCTATTTTACGTATAATATTTCATAAAAAGTTGCTGGTTTTATCGTACTAGTTGATAGTCAGATCGTGCAACAAGATATAGGTAGGTATACTAAGTAGAAATAGAAACAATATATATGAAGTTATATGTAAGAACATAATATTGTATAAATAAAATAGACAAGAAATATCACGTAGGATAGGCAAATGATTAATAATAAGTAAGTTAAGGCATGCAAAAAGTTAGCATATAGGAGCTCTGCTCGCAAAGACAGAGAATGGCGATAATAAAAAAATATAGGGTTCCGTTATACGGAAAATTGTTTACTGTTTTGGTCATTTGGCTACTGAATCCTAAAAAGAGAGTAAACGAAAAAAGTTTTTTCAATTCTTTTTCTTCTCATTTTATGGATACTAGAGCTTTTATTAATTAGGCTCCTTATACCCTGGACGTACTAGTGGAGGGTATTGTATAAAAAATACAAATGTCTAATCTTACAAACAAGTCACTAGATTGGCAACTCTATTATTGTAAAACTCATGTAAATTCCTGTAAGAGAACCGCAAATTACAGCCAACCGCAATAAAATTCATTGTGGTTGTTTCATTACGAGCCGCAAATCATGGATTGGTAGAGAATTTATTTGTATTGTCACAAACAACATGCAAATATAGAACAGTATTCTTTTTGTAGTGTCTATATTTTCATGCGAAATGTTTATTTGGTTAGTACCTAATATTGCAGTTATAAAACCGGACCCATAAAGATTAAACTTTACAGAGTTCAAAGATGTCAATCGAGACTGACGATAAATTACAGTTATTATGCGCAATTCAAAAAGTTATAATTCATGTAATAACTGAAACTTTCATACAAAGAAAAATCTGTGTAAAAACCAAAAGTATTACTTTAAATACTTTTTGTGAAATAAAACTTTACAGCAAATATCATTCTAGTTCCCACCAAGAACTCTAACCTTTGTTGGAATATATTTTTAATGTTCATCCCTGTGACTTATTCGAGTTAATTTCAATTCCATATCCCGTAAGACCTTTCATATTATTTGAGGAAAGATAAATTACTATAAATATGTATCAAAAATATCATAAAAATTGGTTCACAGTATGTACAAATAAAACCTTGCGAATGAATTAAATAAATAGGGAAAGACCCAAACAAACTTTTACATTTAAATATTAGTACTAGGGTATTCCCCGCAGCTTTGGCAGCTTAAACTTCGGATCCGCGTCCTGCGGGTCCCTTACATTTTTCAGGATTAAAAGTATCCTGTGTTTATCGGTTTCGAGATTAAATCGTAAATAAACATTTAATTTAGTATAAAAGCAATGTTTATGTGTTGGCCGACGATATTCTCGTATCCGAATACATTCGTTTCTAGAGACTCAACTAAGCAAAGTAATAAGAGTAAACTATTATTAGTTAGTACTCTAACTAATATTATTAGTTGCATCCGAAAATTGTGGATTATCGACCGTTTCTCGACCGTCTAATCTAGCATTTATCTCTGTATGTGTATCTCAAAACAAATATGTACGAAATTTAATTATTTCTATTAATTGAAACACAGTACAATAGTAACTGATGATGATCTGTCAAAAGTTATTGTGTTTCTTATACTAGTTTTCCAAAACTTGATACATGGCTTTGTAAGAGTGATGAAAAAGTAAGTGTACACTGCATACTTGGTCAGACAAATAGACGGGCAGTCAGAGATGATTATTGCGAAAAGATCCCATTTTGCCAAAATTGCTACAGAACCCCTAAAATTCAGCGTTAACTATAAAACCAGTCGCCAAGAGAACAGATAATATTCATGCTATTTCTTATTCGCAGATTTTAATATGAAATACACAATACATTTTATGAATGCTGAATGAGGTACATGTTCATCATAAAATGGCTGTATAGCTTTAGTATACTTAAAGTACTTTTGGATTTGTTCCAATATTTCTTTTGAATTTGCCAAACAATACGTTTTGTTTATTTTCATCAGTCATTTTCCTAATATACAATCAACATAATTTTTCAGTTATACAGTTGGAGCTTTTCTCGATGCTTTGCTCGTGTAAATTTTTAATTCCGATTACGTAAAATCTTTAATACATTCTGGGATGACATGTGTCTTATGTTTATCCCCGATTCATTCAAATCCGTATTATATTATATTCGTCGGTTTTAATCCAATTTCTTATCTATCCCATTTTTCAGAATTATAACTATACTAGCGGTCCCGGTAGACGTTGTCCTGCCCTGTAAAACTAAAATTTAGGACCCGATTCTAGTGCCTCCTACTGGTTCCAACTGTGAACCTAAACCATCCGGGGCCCACTCAAGTACACACAATTGTCATTAAAAGTCGTTCTCAAGTTAGGCGCTTTCATACATTTCTACGATTATATATATTCTATTTTTATTAATTAAGGTTTACATACTAGATAATCAAAGAAAGGGTGGGACTTAAAGTGTGACGCCATCTATTTGATGCTTATCTTACTTAGTTGACAGCAGGACATATGCTTATCGAACTCTCGGCTTAAAAAAATATTCCAATAAAAAAAATTATTTATAATTGGTTTATACCTTTGGTCGTGAAGAAGAAACTAATAAACCTGCAAATAAGGTCACTTTTATGTTTATACATCTGTATGGGTTTATTACCTTGATATTTATCGTTTTATAATTTTAAATACATAAATATATGCAATATACATACAACGTTTCAGCAAGTCTTTATTGGCCATGATCACAGATATCAAGGAGTTAAAAAGTAGTGATGAAGTAAAATTGTTTACCCTAACTTAATTTATGTTACTACCTGTGCTTGCGACGTCATCCGCGTGGAATTTGTTTTCGAAACCCCCAGATAACATTCTTCATTGGTGCTCCGCTCCTATTTGTCTTAGCGTAATGATATATAGCCTATAGCCATCCTCAATAAATAGGCTATCGAAAACAGGAAGAATTTTTCAAATCAAACCCAGTAGTTCCTGAGATAAGCGCGTTCAAACTCTTCATCTTTATGTATTATATTATAGTATAAGATGAGATAAAAATCGCTTAATAACCGTTAAAACATAGTATTAGTTATGCCTAACAAGCTCTTAAACTTTAGACAGTGTGCCTAAAGATATTAAGTAAAGAGGATATTTTACAAGTTTTATAACCGTTAAAGTGTTTTTTGTATAAACTTAACATTTTAAGTTAAGTTCTCACGTTTAATAAGTAGTCAAGCAATCTCAACTGCCATTTCGGGTAATGAGGCAAGTTACTTTATAAGCTTAGCTGCCATTAATAATTTTAAATACCCGAAATTGGCTAAATTTTATGAAAAATGTTCAGTCGCATTAACTATTTATCTGTCTTGTAGAAATATTGTGAATTCGTGATGTCTTTTGTTGGTTCACGTTTTATCCACCAATTTATTGATGATTAATTTACCACAGTTAAAGACTATGGCAAATACATGATACATGATGCTATGTTAATACAGGTAATCTGTCTGTATCATCAAAAATGTCCATTCTCATATTTAAGTGCACATCACGTATAAACCGCGCCCAGAAGGTTTGCTGATGATTATTTTCTTTCGTTATTTTTTATTTAAAAATGTAACCCAGTCCGAAAGACATTGAACGTAACCTAAAATGCTATAAAAATATCTGAAAGAAGACTGAGACTGAAAAAAAAGGTAGCCAGGTGGATCGCTTGCGTCAAAAATATTGGGCAGAGGACAGTCTGGGAGAAATATATGAAAGAGAGCTTATTATTTCTGTAGGTTAAAACACTGATAGAAACTCCACTAACCCTGAAACAGCACACTGAGAGTGATTCGGTTGTCTGATTTAATTGTCTTTAATTTTTAAAATATTATTTTACGGCTTAGTTTCATTCATTAAATATTAATACATAATAATATAAAATCTACGTAATAACAACAGCGTTTTTTATTTAGTATTTTTCTAGCAAACTGGTGGACAAATTCGACCGAGATTATTTTTTATTAGTTTTATGTAAAGTACGTACAATGATAAATTTAAATAATAAATTTATAGCAACAACTATTTATATATTCCTTTTTTGTCAACCCTATTGACCATCGACGCGTGATATCATGAGGCTATCAGCAAACCTTCTACGCACGGGTAGTAAACGATAAAGTTTTTGTATAAATAATCTAAGTTAAATTAAAACAATAAAGCAAGTAAATACACCGAGAGTAGAACAACTTATCGTCTTATTTGTACTTTCCTCACGGCGAAAAGATTTTTTTTTAATAAATATTTTATTTATTGTTTATCACCTTATAAGAACAATGTCTGGCGTTCAGGGGAAAAAGATGAAGCGAAAGTAGTTTATCAGTAAATTTGCAAGTCCAGATCCATCGTCCCATGGAGTGATATTTTTATAATTTAGATCCATCTGTTAGTCTATGCGTTTGTGTGTCACAGTAAGTTTCTCAATTACGGTTGAATGGTCCATACGAATTAAAATTTCAAAGTAGTTGTACGAGTCTCATATTCTATACGCGGCTACATAATGGTGTAGTGAAAGCGCAAAAATACTAAAAATCAGGGATTGCTTCTTGTAACTGTGTAATCAGGAGAGATACAATTTTTTTTTATTTTAGTACCTCCGTATGTGGAGTCATTCATTAGCCAAGGTTCTAAAAATCACAATGACTGTTATATTTATTCTATAGGGCGGAAAGTTCTGAAAAATACTTTCCAGTGGAAATTAATTTCAATCAGATTCATAGGATACTTTTTAAAGATAGAAGACAATGTATTTCCATTAAATGCTTTTTGGGTTCCTGCATAGCCTAATGGTAAAAACAGTGGAAGTTTCTGAATCCTGAAGAATGCCTTAAATATCACCTGAACAAGCTTTTTACTGTGCGTAGACTGATTTTTATATTTGTACCCCATTTTGTGACAAAACAGGCACTTATAAGCTAACTTAATCAGATATCGACCTTGCCACCTAACATAATTATTAGTAGCACAAAACTGACAGTGAACGGTAACAAACGGATATCTAATAACGACAGCAAACAATGGAACAAGTACAAGGCACTTGAACACTATACATATCAATAACAAATACCATCAAGTGTTGAGTCGTTGGCCTTGCCACTACGACACACGGTATTTGTTTATACTCTATGCCAAGGATTCCTAAAGTGGTCAATATCGACCCCCAAGGGTCGAAATCGGTCGTCCAGGGGTCAACATAAATTGAAACTGATTATAGGGGTCGACAAGGTCTAAATATCGATTTCCCTTAATTAAAACCAGATTTTATTTGATGTTTCCAAGTTGGTGTTAAGTTGTGTTACATGTACAAATGTGTTTTGTTTTAAATAAATACCTACTTAAGTATTTTTACGTAATCTGAAATATTAAATAAATTTGATATTTATTGAATTTTTGTCTTTTATTTTATTACATTTCGATGAGAAAATTATGTCAAGTTTACTTACCCAAACGCAAAGTTTTTAAATTAGTAAATATTTTGTATCAATACGAAAAATACTAGATATGGAATTACAGTAATTTGGCTATGAGGGTCTTAGGTGTCAGTTCATTTTGGAAAAGGGGTCTGTTGCCTAAAATAGTTTGGGAATCTCTGTTAAATACCTACTCGTAAAAGCTCATTAAGCTGATTTCCATCGTGAAAATCATATTACTTTACTGTATTTAATAGTTTTTAATGTTACTGCTCCACCTAGGACAATGCTAATATGAGTGTGAGTTTAATGCGTTATTTGTAATGCGAAATATTCATCAATTGTTAATGATGTTAAACATTACCAGATAACGTATATACTTAACTATATATACATTAATGTAGCTAATCATTAAGGACATTATTTTTCCGCTATAAGCAAGACAATGTATCTTGCTTATAGGTCACAGTCACTAACGTTATCCCAAATGGAGTAGAGCCATAAAAAACTATCTAGTCAGATTTTAAATCCGCAACTTCGATTCCGAAGATAAAGTTATTTGGAAAGTCCTGCGAATGAAACTTAGCAAAAATTTAACTTTTGAAAGTACAGAATCAAAGGCAGGAGCGGTCGGTACCGGTCTCGTTCGTTTGAATTACTCCCCTCTCCGCCTTTTGTACTCGACTTCATTTAGCGAACTTAAAGGAGACTCCTTTATTTTTCACGAGCAAAGAACTTAAGAGTTGCATTGTTGAATCCTTTACAAATTGCACGCCCGTGATTATTTTAAGAACTCTTCCGGGCGGGTAGAGGTGGAGCTTAGATTGAAATTTAAATAGTTTAACATCTCTCGTTCAAATTCAATGAATTTAAATGAGCAGCGCTGATTGAAAGAGCTATTTGTTTCATCGAATGAAAGAATTCTAGATTCTGCATGTTTGTGTTAAAAGCTTTTTTGTTTAAAGTGGCTTTAAAATATTACGCCAGTATTCAGCAACGAAAATAAAGGTAAAGATTTTCATGTTATGTCAAACCTTTATAAGATTTTCAGTGCAATTTTACGAGCATTTTGTGGTCGTTGTTTTTTGAGACAAACTTTGCTTGTAGGATTCTTGTAAACATGCTACGCTCAGTCGTCGTACCATTTTAAGAGGCAACAAGTGTTTAAAGTAAACACCGCGTTTGCGAGAGGTCGTATCAACAAATATTGTCTGCAGATATATGTAAAAAAAGTATACAAGAATATTTTACCCAAAGGTAACATATAGTGTTTTCGATTCCAATTTACGTTGACAAACTGTATTATTTTTACAACATTACTACGTAATGTCCCTGTTTTTTTATCCGTGCAGGAATGGAGAAAGAATACAATGTCCTGCAGTCTGTCGTAAGAGGCGGTAAAACAACACACAGCCGTCAGCCAAGTGGTAGGGTATTTGCCAGTCTGGATGGTTACCACCTGGTCTAGAGTACGAGATAGCAACTTCGAGATGTGTTCCTGCACTAGTGGCCAGATTCCAGTCTCCCTTTAGAGAGCAGCAGCGCATTTGTGCTGGTGTTGCAAGTGTCCTGAAGCGATGATAGCCTTAGCTCTCCATCATGTGAGCTGCATGTCTGCTGAACTCGTGCAATAAAGAATAAAAAAACATGGCGTGATTAAATAATTAGTTAGATACAATGCTATTCGCAATTCGCGCGTGTTGTTTCACTGTACAATTGTAAAGCCAATATGTTTTCTTCTCTTTATCTAACATTGAATATTATAATAAAGCTTTTTGTATAAAATTAAACGCATCATCTCTTTTATAGCCCGTGTAACGCTTACTACCACTGTATTTTTGTTGCATAATTTTTAATCAAATTAAATTAATAACTGTATTAATTAGAAAGCTTGTATATAAATGAGACAACATTTAGAACTTTTACGATTTTCTATGGGAAGGGCGCATTGCTTGTATGTCTTAGAAATCGTATTTTCAATCGTCAATAAAGTTGCTATCAATCCAAGATACTACAATGATATACAAATAATACTTACGGCAAACTGTCTACGTGGTCTCAGTCAAGTAGTATTTCAAAAATCAACTGTCATAAAGCCTCCTATGAATTCCAATACGGGAGGTTATTTTCCCTCCGTGGATACAAAAAGTGTGGTACGTGTGCGTAGGACATTAGGGCTAAAAAGGGTAGGGGAGGGTAGGGAGTCACGAAGTCTGCCCGAGGCAATTTGGTACCAAATGTCGTGCGCTACGTGCTCCACAAATAAAGAGGATAGAATAAAGTCGCCTGCGTATTACATCACGACCTGTTAGTTTATGACACAATGTCATTTGTGCACTTTTTATTACCCTGCAAAAAGTTCGCGAGTTTCAGTAGAATTATTGAAACGATACTCATACATTCGTAATTGAAATTATATGTTTAATACCTTAACAGAAATATCACTACCTGTAATCTAAGTCAAATAAAAGTATTGTTTTACATTTGTAGTATTAGAATTCGGTTACAAGTGAAAAGTTACAATTTTAAAATTTAAAATTTTGTTTTTTTTATGATAATTTACTCCTTATATCAAATGAGATTTCATGCATCAAAATATATGTCCCTGGCTCCTACAATAACGTGGTTCTGTCTTATAATCATATACTATTGGGACTTATTCTTGAGTATGTTCTTTAGTACCTACATACAAGTATAGTTCTCATTCAGTGTCATAACAGATATAGATAGGTAACTTTTTTAAAACAGTCTCTAGGTGTTTGAATACCAAGATTCATAAAGCGAACTAAAACTACAAATGACTATACACGCTTTATCTATTTAATGTGTCTAACCCAGTGTTCCGCAAACTTTTTGTGTTCAAGGTACATGTAGGAAAACGACATTTTTGGAGGTACACATTAAATAAAAATCATGTTTTAAGTAATATTAATCAGCATTTATTTATTAATTATCGAAACAATATTTATTATTAAAGTTTAAATTGCAGGATAACCTGATGTTTCTAAGGCACACTAATTAATGACTACGGTACACCAGTGTGCCGCGGTACATACTTTGCAGAACACTAATCTAACCCAATTTCTATTATAGTAACCTCTGTATATTGTGACCATACATCGGGGCTCTAATTTTTCATCCACTTGTATGAGGCTAGAATAGCCTTATTTGGCCAGGAATTATCTCAAACTTTAGACAGGTCAGAACTCCACTACAACAATTATAACTTTAGCAACGGGTAACTAATATACCGAGACATTACTACCTATTTCTTCGGTAAATATAGCAATTTAGAAAAAGATCGCGTCAATAATAAATTCTATTCGATTGATAAATAAAGTAAAATATACCTACTCAATAATCACTTTGGAAGAAGAGTTTCGACGAGTTTTTGAAATACGTCGATCATATCGTTATATTTATTACATTTGGGGTAAGTTACCGAACTGGAAAATAGGCTTACACATTAGCTTATCTTGTTAGTTGTTGAATATATTTTATACCCAAGGTTTATTTTAGTTTGAAAATACAATATGTCAGGCTCTTAATACTAAAAGTATTTTAAAGTTACTATTTATAGAATTATCGTTACAATTGTTTGGGAAGTAAATTCCCACAGGAACTCCCGATATAAAAAGTAATGCCGTTTTTAAGTCTAAAAATTTTCTGTCAATCAGTGAAAACCGCATCGAAATAGGTCCAGTACTTTTTACGTGAACCCCGAACAAACAGACAGACAAAAAATTAAAAAATTGCATCGTATACTCCATCGCTTATATAGTATATTCCAGTTGACTTTTTAAATGGCTTTAATATACAGACACGGAATGACGACAAAAACAAACATCGTGAGGAAACCCACATACATAAATATCGAGTTTAGTGACGTATGAAACCTGCCAATTCGTTTTAGACGGGTGTTACGGGTATAACGTCCCTTAAAACATGGAGAGGCCATTCTTTGTAGTATTCCATGGGTTCCATCTTCCATGGGTTTAAATCTTTATTTTTTGTAAATGGTACCTATTAGATACCGAATTCATTTGTGTACACTACAAGTGTATTTTCGTGTTTTATAATTCTTTAAAAATCTCTCTTTGGATACAGTAAGCCACCAATTACCTCGATAGTATCAATTATAATAATAATTCATTTATTTCAGAACTATAAACTTCATATACAATCAAAATTGAAATCATAACGCACAAAATTAATAAAACCAACACTAGGTTATTTATTGCGCGTATTTATATAAGTTAAACCTTTTGTGTTTAAAGAAAATAAATTAATATTTTGCTTAATATTAATTATAGTGACAGTAAAATCTGGTTGACAAAAAGGCGGAGTGATTAGAGAGCAAACAGAACGATAGTCTAAAACGTTTGGATCCTGACAAGTATATGTTCGGATACGACAATAATTATTGCGCATTTTATAGAAAAAAAAGAAAAAGACATCATGTTTTTTGAAAATATATTCGTGATATAAATAATTATATAATTGCTTTCGCTTAAGATTATGGTAAACAGTAAAGTGTTTTCATTCACTGATTCATTCAATCTATTTGCCACCCTTGGTGATTTTTCTGTCTGAGAAACTTCCTCCCCAAAATTCACACTTCCGACGCGAGCAATAAGCGATGGGCCTACGACACAGGCTGTTTGGTATTTTAAAAAGGAACGTCTGAATCCGGTGAAAAATTGCTTTTCCCTGCTCGACCGAGAAACCATATATTTCAGTCATCGTCGTGTATTGAACGGAGCGTAAAGATGGGGGTAGATAACTTGTTTAGCGCCGCATTAAATGTTTATACCCTTTGAGATTCCGGTAACGTAATACCAAGTCACTCTCAAGATCGACGACGAAAATGCTTTGCATGTAAAACATGACAAAATTCATATTTACAAAATACATTTGTCTGTGAAGCAAATGTACACTTTAATGCTTGTAATGTGCGAGATACGCTGTATGCAAATTGTAACGATATCGTCTCCGTTTAACTTGTAACATTTCCTGTCGTCATCGTATCTTTGGTACTTAACTTACCAAACCGCTTATGATATTTTTATCTGTTGGTACTTAATATCACGTGTATTGATTTGTACCTCTATTGGTTCTTATGCCCTCAAGGAAGTAGAAAATAAAACAGGAAAATAAAAATAAGTTTTATACGAGTACGAATGAAATTGTTATAATTTCTGAATTGTATACTTATTGTTAGTGGAAAATTCTGAAAAATGTCAGAGGCTTGAAATATAATTTCCAAAAAAATTAATTCAAAAAGATTCGCTTCGTACTTTCAAATTTCTATTATCAAGATTAGGTATTTTCAAACACATGCTTTTTTATGTTCCGTACTCACTTTATATAAACCATGTAGGCTTGTAAGCTCTACCCGTTTCTACAATGAGCGTGGTTTGATACACGCTTGACATTTTTCTAAATTCATCGTCTTATAGTCGCAAATATTGTTGATTATTAAATCATGTAATACCAAAGTATAATTAAACTTCTTCTTTAATATGCACTACAAATAGGCAAAAAGCAAGTAAATGTTTACACTTATATGTATTTACTTATACCATGACATAAATTCATTCATTTTGATAATGAATTATTGTAACTAATTATCAATATTATGAAAACATAATTATATAGGTAACCTACACTATCCGTGTAGGAACAGAGAAAAAATACAATTTCCTACGGACAGGCGACCTCTCGGATGAGGCAACAAAACAACGCATAGCCCCAGGTTAGGGATTTTGCCCTTCTGGATTGCTACCACCCCTGATTTAGAGTATGCCGCCATAACGACTTTGAGTTGTGTTCAGGCATTAGTGGCCAGGTTCCACTGGCCGTTTAGAGAGCTGCAGCGCATTGGTAGCACCTTTGGTGTTGCAAATGTCCATAGGCAATGGTAACTGCTTTTCATCACAGGCAGTCTGCATGTCTGCTTAACTCGTGCAATAAAAAAAAACAAATCTGTACTGAGAATAACAATAATAATAAAACATTCAAAATTTGATAAATAATGCATATATATTTTATACGAAAAAATAAATAAATATAATTTGAAAACAGGATAATTACAAATAAAAGCATATAACTGGTCCAGCATCATTAAACCGCTGTTACTAAACAACATATCTAATAAGCTGACAGCATTAACTCACCGAATATAAAGACTTATTTTTTGAGCAAGGTAAGCTTCAGCCTTCCGGTTGATAGTGGCCTCAAGCAGCCGTTTTTTATAGTCCTAATAGACTATGAGCAGCTGACAACCACCAACCTATTTCGTCGTAAATAATTTGAACATGATTTCCTAATAATTGACTAGATGAATAAAAACACATCAACTTGCGTAACTTACATACATGTACGTATGCCATAAAATTTTTGTCGGTCGTAGCGTGAAACACATTAGCACGTACATAGTTCGGCGGCGCATGTGCCGTCGGAAGACCAGCGATATTGGGGTAAAAGGGAAAATGCATTGGCTTTTTGTAATGTGGCTATAACCTGGGGATTAGGACGGTCGGTGCCGACGCGAATATTTGGCCGTTTTCTGTTCTACGCTATTACAACACCCCTGAAATGCTTACGATAGAGGATGTTTAACATTGAAACCATGATCCCGGCTCGATATATAGTTACGATCCTCCTGTCCGAATACGCTACGTCGGCTATAAAGTCCCAACGATGATTTTCTTACATACCTACTAGCCTCAGATAACGATTGTTTGTTTAATAATAAAGAATAAGGACTTTTATATTTACTAAAAGTTACCTTTTCTGTGGAATTCTTTAATATGCGAGGCCTGGCATGAACTTGACCGGTTTTCATTTCGAAATATGTTTTTTTTCATCAGCAGTTAAATCTAAACGTGCGACTTCATTTGAATTAATGATAATGATTTAGACTGTGGCCGAATACATCTTATTTAAAGCGTTAAAAAATAATGCCGTTAAAGCGTAGCCACTATGCAATATGCATATGTTATCTATATTGATATATAAAAAATCCTTTTATATATCAATATTTAACGTCATCTCAAATAACGTATTAAACCCATCGCTATATGTGCGTAAAACGGCCTATATCTGTAACACAGATGAAGCCGCACAATCATATTAAATAAATTATTATTTCTTGCACTAATTTGCTTCCGCGTCCAGATCTCACTCCAATGACGCAAGAGAAAGACAGGCGATTGTTGGTTCAGCCAGTTTCGCGTAATGTTAAGGGGCGTTTAAGGATTTTAACATTATTTTACCATCTTCTCTATTATTTTATATTATATTATTCCAAAATAAGGATTATGATTAATAGGGTTTAACATTCTGAACGATGTTTATGATGGAATGTAGTCAGCTGTGCCAACGTGTAGGCCACACCTCAGAAACGAGGCCAGCACTCCGCGGCACTGCAGTGCAGCATCCTTGAAAGGCCGCATTCCAGCGCCTAAGTCTATTTACGGTCAAAGTCCTCATTTTCACTCAGTCGCAATTGCATATGAATGGGGCCTTATCTATCAACAACACAAAGATGTGATGTCGTAACTCTACAGTCTATGAAAATTACAACCTTACGATTTAAGTAATATCTGCTTGAATCAATTCATTTTTTCATAGTGAGTTGAGTTTTATTGTGCTCTAAGAAAAAACTTATTTGTTTCAGAACATCCTGGATAAATTTAACCCTGGTGCCCGGCAGATGATAACAGCTGGAAAGGCGTATCTGAAAGCGTTACACGGTATGTTGGACAATTTTTATACTAATGTCTCCTCCCGGTTTCGTATTGGTCGAGACTCTGAAACTGAAGAAATTTTCATAAATTTTGCAATATATTTGAAATCATTATATCCATCCGTCATTTGGCTGCCTGTAAAAAGATTTCTAATGAAATTGCGAAAAAATAAAAATTGGGGGTGGCTGCCATACTAACTATACTACTACCAACAACTACTAGTGTAGTAGATAGAGCCAACTAGTGGGGTATGAAAAACATTTCAGTGTACATCGTCCTATGGGAGAGGGAACGTATCATTGGTAAGATCTTGAAACAACATAAATTAAGTTCTTTAATGACCTTTCGATTAAGGTCAATAGATGGCGAGATATTTGCTCCCAAATCGCGTAAATCGTTCCTTTCAAACTAAGAAGAAAATTCTGAAAAAAAGTCATACTTGTGGAACTTTAAAATTTCTTTCCCAAAAAAATCCTTTCATTGGTTTGTGAAATATGCATGTTTTTGATTGAATACTTTTTTATAGTTTCGTAGCTCAAGAACGACAAGTTAGGACGTTTGTTAATTTTACAGAACCCTTACCCTTACTTCCATGTAGGAACGGAGAAAATTCCTGAGGCCAAGCGGCCTATCGTAAGAGGCCACAAAACCCACAGTCATGTGGTAGGGTCCTTCTGGATGGCTATCGCCCTTGGCTTAGAGCACGCCGCTATAACAACCTTGAGTTGTGTTCCGATATTAATGGCCAGGTTCCAGTCTCCGTTTAGAGAGCAGCAGTACATTGGTAACACCTTTGGTGTTACAAATGTCGATAAGCTATGGTAACCGCTTTCCATCAGCTGGGCCGTCTGCCTGTCCCTGAACTCATGCAATAAAAAATAAACCCTTCATCATGCGCTTAACCAATTTATTATTGCTATTTATTAGTATAAATTCCATTTACTTATCCGTCCTTAATATAGCAGCTAATCTATGTTTATCGACAAAGTATTGTTGGTGAATATAAATCTCGTCTGAACGGTATGGGTTAATCTTTCTGGGAAACGAGCTCAAAGTAAAACGTATGTAGGATTACATGTTTGAAGTAGAAATTGAATTATACCCAAAGAAAGCGAAATCCCTGTCGAGACATTCCTAAATCTGAATGACATACATTTAGCGAAACAGAGACAATTAATTTATGTAGTGTAAGCCAAATGGGAGCATCTATATGCAAAATCTCAGTATACCAAGCTCACTTGGCTGCGGAAGTAGGGCGTGGTTTGTGCCAAATTGTCTCTGTTGGCTTATCTAGAGTATTATTGTAGACGCTCTAGTAGCCATAAACTCAGGCATTTTGCGAGATGTATGTTGCTTGTTACTACTACATTATCAGAGTTGTTGTCAATTTAGCACAATCCTACTGTTAGAAATTGTACTACTGGCACGCATATAGAAGGTTGCTGTCTCACTCTTCAATGTAGACGCTCGTCACCAAGGGTTGCTCCCGATTTCCCTGCGATCCATTCATCAGGCCAGACATGGTGATGACAGAGGGACCAATGGGAGAGATTCGATTTTTTTTTTTTTTTAATTCGTGCACGTTTCACGAAGAAATCGAGCCACAAACATTAAAAAAAATACAAACGTATTAAGCACCTCTTCTTTTTGAAGTCGGTCAAAAATAGAACTGCTTCCTAGGGTTTGACCTGCGTAGCCGCGGGGAAATCTCTGGAAGGTGTCACTTACGACGCTGATTGAACGCCGAAGGAAATTATTTTTAGGGTCCCATTGCAATCTTCTTTCAATTTTCCTTGGTGATGGGGCATTTTCCCGACTGGATGGCTACCACCCCTGGTCTAGAATATGCGCCATAATAACCTTGAGTTGTGTTCCGGCCGGCATAGTGACCAGGTCCAGACTCCTTAAGAGGCAGCAGCGCATTGTAGCACTGGTCTTGCAAATGTCCATAGCGATGATACCACTTCCATCAAGTGGCCGTCTGCCTGTCTGCTGAACTCCTGCAATAAAAAAAAATCTGGTTAAAAGATACCCTCATGTGCGTCCTTTTGTTTGTCTATCTTTTTATATCGCACTGTTCGACACGGGCTTCTTCATTTTAAGGCACATCGTAACCGCCTTGAAACCTGAACCGTTTGCTTAAAGTGGTTCGGTGGGTTTCTCGGATCAGTAATCTAAAGATTACATTACGTCATTAATGCACGAATGGCTCAATTCAATGACATAGGTTCGCATCCTGAACGAGGAAGATTGAATAAATGTTAAGGATGTTATTCTGACCTAACATGCAACCTTACATTACGATAGATACATTTACATAGCACATAGATAGTGCTATTATCGAACAAACATTCCTTAAAAATGACGACGCGCAGTCAGAACGATTCTACGTTACTGCGGTGTTTGCATTCTCCCTTGCATTAAATTTGATCAGATATTCTGTCAGAATTTTCAGGATAGAAACTATATATTAATTCAGGATCTCTAGTAGATAGCAAAAGGGTCGTTCAAAAATCATTCAGCCAATTAAAAACAAATCTTTATACACGAGAGAGAAAAAAGAATAAAACAAACATAATTCATTCACATTTACATTAATATGAATATAAATAACACCCACGCCATATTGACCGTAATATTTGAAACTCGGTAGCTTGTAAAATTTATAGTTCAACACGGGGTCAGAGGTTGTCTTAAAGCAAAAAATAATTTAGATATTCATGTTTTAGAAAATTACTATTTAATTTATTCTCGAATACCAGAGAACTCGTTTAGGTCCGTGAATTAATTAACTGAATTCTGAGAAATTTAAATGATCTTATCACGAAAATTATCTTACTTATTTATAATTTTTATTTATCTCATTTTAATTTTGTATTATAGAATGTTGTTTTATATATATTCATACACTTTCCAATTAGCGATGGGACATTCTGAGATGATTAATTAATCGAAATCCATTTAGAATAGGATATAATTATTAGCGGGCCCAGCAGACAATGTCCTGGCCTAAAACAACATTTTAGAACCCGAGTGCAGTGCCACCTAGCGGGTCTAATTGTGAATCTAAACTATCCCAGGACCATACCATGCCATAAACAAACCCACAAGACACATAAAAAATATGTTATCAAAATCGGTTCAACCATTTAGGAGGAGTTCAGCGACATAAACACGAACAGAAGAAGTTTATAAATAAAGATAAGGCTTATGATAAATGAGTATGTAAGGGGAACTTTGAAAGTTCATCCGAGATTGAAAAATTGAGAGGAAAAAGGCTAAAGTGGTATAGGCAATGAGGAGGGATGAAAGTCACGTGATTAAAATAATATTAAACAGGAAGCTTGACGGGCACAAATGTAAAAGTAGACCATAAAAAAGATGAATGAATTGTGTGAAGGACGACATTATGATTTGTGGCGCGACAAAGAAGGTATGTCAGGAATAAAGGAGTATGGAAGGAAAAGATATATTGTTCCGACTCCAAATAATTGAGAGAAGATGAAAGAAAAGAGAGGTAATTATAAGGTTTAATTGCGAAAAAAGTTGCGTTGTGGCGTACAGTGATTAATTCGGTACAGTGCTTACCAATTACGTTTCGGGAATGTCGTTTTGAGTAATTAAGCACCGTGACGTCGACTTGAGCCCATAACGAAAATGCTTAACCATTTCGGTAAATGTTAATGGAACTCTTATTCGGGTATGTCGCCATATTTGGAAAATTAACATTCTTTAAAATGTTACAAATTAATTGCATAACTAATCATGTTGATTAGCTATTTTATATCTTTGAGAATGTTTACGCGTTGGCTAGGTATTACAGGTAACATTTACAAGTAGGTCATCGGGGTCAAATCTATGAGAAAAGCGAAGTAAATAGCTAAATGTGTGATAATGATATGTGATATATATATATATATATATATATATATATATATATACCATGTGATACACGCATGATGAAAGTTTTGTAGTAGTGATGAGCGTCTACTCTTTTTCTGTTTTCGTTCTGAGTACACTGCATTACGCCTACGTTACCAGAATGCATGTAACGCGTATGCATTATAACGAGAATTATATTAGAGCGACGAATACGACTGAGACGTCTCACGCGTGGAAGGCTGGTGAGCACACCAAATCCACGCGTGTCTGAGACATAGAGCTCCATGCTGTATACAGCTCCACCAATCTACGAAAATTTGCTATTGCTAGGTCGTCGTCAGAGGCACACATGTAGCGCCTGTGTGCAATCTATATCCTGGTGCCCTCTAGCACGGTCAAAATTGAATATTGAGTTATATTCTCACCAGTATACGGAAAGTTGGGTACAAATGTTGCCATTTTAAATGATATCGACAAACAATATGTACCGTTCAGAAAAAAAACTCACATAAGAACCGTGCTGAAATAGCAAAAACATACACTGTACTATTGTTTTTTTTTCTACTTAAGACACAATTTGGTTTGTGGAAGAGAGGGATTTACATTATTTTATTCCAATAACTCCCAAGTTAGCTTGTAGTGATAAGTGCGACAAAGAAATGGTAACAAAGCAATATTTTTTTCCTTATCTGTTGAAACCAAAGTTATTGTATAAAGAAACCGTACGTGGCGCGTCTTGTTTTGCTACCGCGTTCGTCGTCTGCCATGACACGGGTGCAAGGTATTTGAAAGCGCTGGTGCCGCGAGTGACGCATGCTTTTTGGAGATGTCGCGAGTGGCGCTTGGCCTCCCCTAAGACCCTGCGTCCGTGTGCGCTGCAAACCCTGCACTATAGGCAAAGCCGGCACTGGTCGGCGTCACGTTTGTAGCGTCGCCTCGCATGGCGTGGATGTAATGTAGCTCTAAATAACTAGCCGCTATATAAAATGTATGGGCTCTGATGGCATACTCAGATCGGCATACGTAGCCGACATATGATCAAAATATATCTACCAGCTGGATTTATATGTATGCTGGGTATCCCTGGTTTTTAGTTTTTAGCAATTAAATTATTTTTAGCATTTAGAAAACTAATTCTTCTTCTATTCGCCTCATTAGATGCATATACGAGTATAACACAAAACTAACTAAAGCGGCTGTAACATGCACGGATATATAATATTAAAATTATTAAAATATAGGTTTTTCTCCGTGCAGGAATGGAAAAGAATTCTAATTCCTATGACCGGGTGTCCTGTCGTAAGAGGCGACAAAACAACCCACAGCCACGTGGTAGGGCGTTTGCCCGACTGAATGGCTACCAGCCCTGGTCTAAAGTATGCCGCCATAACAACTTAGAGTTGTGTTCTGACATCAGTGGCCAGGTTCCAGCTTCTTTTTCTAGGCGTTGCCAATATGCGGCCAGCCTAGGCAACACCTCTGGTATTACTATGTATGTATGTGTATGGTATGTCTATAGGCGACGGTAAACACTTTCTATCTCAGTTGGGCGTCAAGAATGTCTGCTTTGCTGCAGCAAAAATAAAAATCAATAGGTTAACAATTTAAGATTTGCAACGAAAATTATTGTTTATAGGTGCGGCAGCTGCATCGCGATTGTACGTAGATGCAGTGGGTAAACTCGGTAGGCAAGCACAACAGGGCACATGGGGAGGATGCGCCGATATTGGTAAGTGTGCCTATAATATTATGAATAAAAATATTTATAAATATTAATTTAAAACATACAAACGTATACACAAACCCTTAATTGTTATCTTGTTAATCTTCTTACCTTATTCTGTGGCAAGAAGGACGGGATTTTCACAAATTTCCCGCAGTGATAGCATAATCTTAATGTATTATTTTTAATTAAATAAATGTTAAACAAATCACATTTTGCTTAAAAACATCTATTTCTTGACATATTTGTTCATATAACCTACGAGTATTTGTTGTATTGTCTATAGAGCAAGCATTAATACAAGTTACATTGTATTACATTTTTAAATTAGTGTTCCTTGCCTCCGGAAGATTCACTTTATTTTATATTGCAAACTATCGTTTTCGATTCGAATGGGATACTATTTCCCGGGATGATAATTATTTATGACCCTTTTCGGTATTAAAACTACATAATTATGTACAAAATTACCTCAGACA
Source organism: Dendrolimus punctatus (assembly GCA_012273795.1). Classification (NCBI taxonomy): domain Eukaryota; kingdom Metazoa; phylum Arthropoda; class Insecta; order Lepidoptera; family Lasiocampidae; genus Dendrolimus; species Dendrolimus punctatus. Next base: position 10,064,809 of record CM022539.1, read on the forward strand.
CTATCCAGTACTCCAGCAGTTTCTCCTTGAAAACTTAACAGATAGACATAGCCAGTTACTATTGTTTATTTTTTATATACATAAACTTGAGTTTGTTCGGCTCTCATACAAACTTTCATCCCCCATTTCAACCCGTCCTAGTATTATTTTTTGCGACAGCAAGTAGAAGCCTGTGTGTCAAGTCTACGTTATCATCTTTAAACTACAAAAATGACAAATCACAAAAAAAGATACAAGACCTATGCTATTTTCTGTGAGAAACTTTACATAAATCTATCCCAAAATCGATCGCATTATCTGGGATGAAAAGTATCCTTTATCCACCCTCTGTATTAAAAAGCACATATATACCTACCGAGTTTCAGTCAAATCGGTCCAATAGTTTTTCCGTAAAAGCATAATAAACAGAGAGACAGACTTACGCACAGTACTTTTGTATTTATAATATTAATAAAAATGACACAACTAACGATGGGTGCACAATGTAGATATGTATATGTATGTTTTCATGTAAAAAATACTTATCTATATGTTATTTCTAGGAACCGCTCTAATGAAGGTTGTAGAAGTATACCGAGAAATACAAGACCAACAAATGAATATTGTAAGTATTGGAATTGATAACTTAATTATATATACCTACATATAAAAAAGAAAACATTGTCAGTGAATATATTTTGATAACTACGAATACAATCTACAGCGACTTCGCTAAGCAAAGGCTCTCGCCCCAAGACCCCGTTAAAGCTGTAAGGTCTTCGGACCAACAACATAAAGTCAAGTACATATACAAAAAACAAACCGGGCTGAATGCCTCCCCTCTCATGGAGTCGGGAAGCCCACCAAGCCCGGTATCGCTGAAACAGCCATCTTCGGCTATTAAGCTGGGTTCTATACAAAAAATCATAAGTTTTTTTTCCACCCCCGTTGCCCTGAAAGTAACCCGGGTATTTTCCAATATTCTTAATGAAAAGTTCGTTGAAGTACTTATTGAGATAATTATACAAATTTTCAATAATAATTAGAATGGGCCTTGTGTCATTCGAGGCCGTGTTACGAGTTTTGTTTTTTACTAGGTGGTTATCATTCCCTAGTATTATATACTAAATTTTGTGAGAGATAAATTATTTATTTGTTTCAGCTAAAGGCTTTCTACGTGGATCTACTAGTTCCACTGGAAACAAATCTCGAGAAAGACACAAAAGTTGTTCAGGTTAGTAAAATATTCTTGTAATATTGTCTGTGATTGAGTCTACTATCTATCATACACGGAATTGTTTACTTCATAGGAGAAATAAGGTAGTACCACATCAAATTAGCTTAAATAGTCCCAGTTCCCATCGCTAATAATAATAACGTACACGAATAACGTTTAAAAATGTCAGTAGGTAGTTTTTAGTACACGTTTTGCTATATGTAATTTGCTTATTTTGGAACGGCTGTAATATTTTGGTGACGATGATCAACTTATTAAATGTATACAGCAACAGCTTATTAAAATCCCCCGTTAAAAATAAGTTTTCTAATCATATCGTTCTATCGCAACAACTTACCTCCAGCTTCATTCAGTTCGTATCGTAGTGGTCGTATCTATGTGAATATAAAAATCTGCTTACGGTCATAGACAAAAAATATGAAATGTTTACATACAAGTGTTGGCAACACCAACATAAAATTACATTTAATTTTATTACTTGCAACATTGTTGTTGCATTCATTTGTTTTTCTGCTTCTGCTCGAATTGTAGCCGAAGGCAGACGCCTTCGTACAATAGTGATTTTTTATTACAAGTTTTCACCAAATAAACGTGTTTAACTTCCACCACTTCATCGACCTGGGTATCCTAGGTCCACCACCATCAGCGTGCTACAACATTTAATATTTATTATATGTGCGACGAGCTACGTGCATGTTGCGTGTAAGTTGCGTACATGTTGGTCCTTCATATGTGAACTAGTTGCCTTTGGAGATTGGATAGCCGCTGCGACAGTGATCAGGTGCCTAGGTCGCGATTTGGAGTTAACGCTGCGAATAGAGGGTGAGGACAGAAAATCATAAAAAACTTCGTCATTTTGTTTTCAATTTGACGCGATTTTTCGTCGGCCAATCGAAGCTCGGCGCGAGGAACTGAAGCGGCGCAGTATATCATTGCGCATACAGAAGCGGCGCAGTGGGTTACTGCGCAACGGAACGCGGACGACGTCACTGAAATCAGCCAATCGGAGAAGCCGCCGCCGACGCCACGACGGACGACGTGCGATTGTTTTTTCTGTGGTGCGCGAATCTCGGTTTCAAAAGTTTTAGTGCTTAAAGTTTTCTGTGTTCAGTGCAAATAAAAAAAAATACTTTCTCTATTTTAAATTAAATAGGGACTATAAGTTTAAACAATATGTCTGTAATTGAGGAATTAGTCGCTAAAAGGGGTTATGCGAAAGCTAGCTTATCGAGGCTATATAGTAAAATTAAGAATGAAGATCTTAATACATTAAGTGTAGAAATGTTAGGGGTATATAAAGGAAGATGCCTTGAGGCTTTTCAAGCCTACGAGAAATTAAATAATGAAATAATATGTATTGATCCTAAAGATGTTGGAGAGATTGAAGAATACGAAGGTAAATACTTTTATATATTGAGTTCTCTGGATTCCCAGATAAAAGTGAAAACACAAGCAAGTTCAAACTCGGACTCTTGCAATAATTCTAGGCAAACAAAATTGCCTACAATAGATATTAAAACATTTTCTGGCCAATATTCAGAGTACGTTAGTTTTAAACAAATGTTCATGTCTGTAATACATAATGATCGTTCTTTAGACAATGTTCAAAAGTTATTTTATTTACGTAGCTTTCTAAAAAACGAGCCATTGGACATAATTAAAAACCTTCCATTGTTGGAAACAAGTTATGACGAGGCATTAAAGCTACTAGATAAGCGATATTTTAATAAATATAAAATAATTAATGATCATATTTGCAGTATATTAGATGTGCAGAATATTATTAAGGTTTCGCCTTTTAGTTTGAGGCAGTTTGTCTGTACAGTAAGGCAAAATTTAGCTGCTCTTTCGAATTTGGATGCAAAGGTTTCTGAGTGGGACCCTATTTTAATTTGTATCTTTACCCGTAAACTAGATATGCACACAGCACACTTGTATCAACTTGAGAGGGGTGGAGAGAGCGAGCCTAAAGTGGAAGACTTGTTAAATTATTTGGAGAAACGTGCACTTGCAATGGAAAATGTAGGTGTTCCTCAGCCACCGCTGGTGAAAGCAGTGCATGCAGTAACAAGCAAGCTCAAGGAGAAACCAGGATGCCACTACTGTAAGTGTAATGATCATAAAACATATTTATGTAGAACTTTCAAATTGTTGCCTTCAGCACAAAGATTAGAATTTGTTTCAAAGGCTGGATTATGTAATATCTGTTTAAATAAACATATATCAAAATGCAAGTTTCACTTCAGGTGTGCTCAGTGTAAGCAAAGTCACCATACTTTGCTGCACACAGACATGGAGAAGGTGGAGCCAGTCATAATGTTATCAGGAAATAACACTAATAATGTGCTTATACCCACAGCTCGAGTAAAACTTTATGCGAAGGATGGCAGAGAGGTGCGAGTAAAGGCCATATTGGATTCTGCCTCTCAGGTATCGCTCATAACGAGTAAAGCTGTTAGGGTACTAGGGTTGACTCCTATGCGAGAGCATACAAATATCATGGGTGTCACAAACACAAAAAATTATATTAAGTACTGTATTCCATTGGAGGTGCATTCTTTAAAGTCTTCATTTAAAACACAAGTTAATTTTCATGTTGTCGAGACAATTACTTGTAATTTGCCTCAAACAATGTTAAATCGTAATGATATTTTTATTCCTCCAAATGTTGTGTTAGCGGATGATGAGTTTCATAAACCATCCGAGATAAATATGTTGATCGGGGCTGATGTGTTTTTTCAGGCATTGCAGTCAACTGCGATGGTGTGCAGCACTGCAGATGTGGCATCAGCAGTGCAGAGCGCAGAGTGTCATACCATGCCGTTGCAGCCGGAGGAGGCCCAGACAGTGTCTGCTGAACAACACTCCAGGCAGGAATATATTAGTTAACCCTGCTCATACTTCGCTGCAGAATATTTTGTGGCGCGACACCCCAGGGGAAACTGTTAAATGCATACGCTTAGACACTGTTACATATGGTTTGAAAAGCTCTAGCTATTTAGCCACCCGATGCCTTCTTGAGCTTGCAAAGCGGTATGAATGTGAATTGCCTCTAGCTTCATTTATTTTAAAAAACTGTGTTTATGTTGATGATGTTTTGTATTCTAATTCTGATTTAAACATATTAATTGAAGCCAAAGCACAACTTATTTCTCTGCTTAAAAGGGGAGGTTTTGAAATGCACAAATGGTCATCTAATTGCGAGAATGTATTACATGGTATACCCATGAAAGAGAGGCAATTAAATGACATTGAGATTCAGCAGAAAGATTGTAATATAAAAGCATTAGGTTTAACGATCGATACACACAAGGATGCATTCATTGTTAAGTGTCCAGATGATTTTAAATCTCATACTGTTACTAAAAGGCAAATATTGAGCTTAATAGCTAGGTTTTATGACCCGATGGGTTTTGTAGGTCCTATAATAGTGAAAGCTAAGATTATCATGCAAAAGTTGTGGTGTGACAAAATAGATTGGGATTCATATCCATCTCAACAAATAATGAAAGAGTGGTCTGATTTTGCTTGTAGCTTAGTCGCTATGGAGCCTATTACTATTAGTAGGAATATTCAGCTGTCTGAGTCTGCAGAGGTCCAGCTCGTGGGTTTTGCTGATGCAGCCAGTTCTGCAGGTTATGGTGCATGCTTATATTTGCGTGTGGTGAGTGAAACAGGGTCAAGGCTTACTTTACTCTGTTCGAAGTCTAGAGTTAACCCACTCGCTAAAGCATTAAGCACTGCTCGTCTTGAACTGAATGGGTTGTTATTGTTAGCAAAATTAACAAATAAAGTATATAACACGCTTAAACTAAAGGTCAGAATAAATGACGTATTTTTATTTTCGGACTCTCAGATTGCTTTAGCATGGATACATACAGAAGTCACTCGGTTGCATGCTTATGTTTCGAACAGAGTAAGGGTAATTCAGCAGTTGACCGAGGGATGGCGCTGGGCGTACGTTAGTACACATGACAATCCAGCAGATTATATAAGCAGAGGTGTGGACCCGCGAGAGCTGCCAACGTGTGAGATGTGGTGGAACGGGCCGACATTCCTGCAACAAAGTGGGTATATATTTAATGCCAATTTAAATATTAAAAGGTTAGACAACTTACCTGAATTAAAACCTGAGGTGCTCATACGTGCTTCTGCTACTTCGGTGGCGCTTACAACCTTGAAATCAAGAGGTATTTATGATATTATTGCTAAGTACTCTGATATTAACAAAATGAAAAGGGTGTTAGCCTACATTTTGCGTTTTTGCAACAATTGTAAGCCAGACAGCAGTAGATTAAAGTTAAATTACTTATCTAGCAAGGAACTAGATATAGCATTGCTCATGTTAATTAAGCAAGAGCAAAAATTATTTTTCAGAGAAGAAATGAGTTTGTTGCAAAAAGGTGAGAATGTGAAGGGCTCTTTAAAACCATTGCATCCATTTATAGATGTCGATGGCTTGTTACGTGTAGGCGGAAGATTACAAAATTCTGAAGTCTCGTATAATCAAAAGCATCCATTAATTTTGCCAAAAGGTTCTAGGTTAACAGAGCTTATTATATTACATGAGCATTTACGATTGTTACATGCAGGTCCGAAATTAGTACTCTCGCAGTTAAATCAAAAATATTGGCTTGTAAATGGTTTACGTCAAATTAAGAAAATAACATATAAATGCTTACCTTGTTTTAGGATGAAGGCAGCATGTGCAAAGCAGCTGATGGGGTCACTGCCTAAGCAAAGAGTAACAGCCTCCAGAGCTTTTCAAGTGGTTGCGATAGATTTTGCTGGACCGATACAAGTTAAAAACTCGAGAATCAGGCGAGCATTGCTCACGAAAGGTTACATTTGTGTTTTTGTCTGCTTCAATACCAAGGCAATTCATTTAGAGTTGGCTTCAGACTTAACCACAGATGCCTTTTTAGCCTGCTTTAAAAGGTTTATCTCGCGACGTGCCATGCCCAGTGAAGTTTTTTGTGACAATGGAGGCAATTTTAAAGGGGCAGCAAACCATCTAGCTGAGTTGTACCGTCTTCACAGAGCTAAGGGCCATCAAACATTAGTACAAGGTTTTGCTGGTCAACAAGGAATAAAATTCAATTTTACTCCTAGCTATTCTCCGGTGTTTGCAGGTCTCGCAGAAAGCTCCGTAAAGAGTACGAAATATCTTTTAAAAAGAACTCTTCAAAGGAGTGTTCTGACTTTTGAACAATTAATGACGGTTTTATGTCAAATAGAAGCAATATTGAACTCGAGACCTCTTATACCGCTTAGCTCAGATGTATCAGATTTTAGTTACCTAACGCCAGGTCATTTTTTGGTGGGTAAGCCACTTGTTTCTTATCCCGAGCCTGACATTTCAGAAATTCCAGTTAATAGACTTAAATTTTGGCAAGTAATTGAACATATGAAGCAGGTTTTCTGGAAAGTCTGGCATAAACAATATCTTAATGTTTTGCAATTCAGGCCGAAATGGCGCGATGATTTGCCTAATATTGCAGTAGGTAATTTAGTGTTACTTAGAGAACCTAATTGTCCTCCTATGTACTGGCCTGTAGCTCGTATTACCAATGTATATCCAGGCAGTGATAAGAAGGTACGGGCATTTGATGTTACCACCCCTAATGGTAACACATACAGAAGATCATTATCGGGTATTTGTTTGTTGCCCATTAATAATGTTTCTTCTTAAATTGTATATAATATGTTATGTTAATTTTAAATTGACTTCTTAAATTTTATGGTTTAAGTTAATGTTCATTTTTATATGTATAATGAACACGAATGTTAATTTTTATTTAATACCTTGGTTTTATCATAAGTATTGTATTTGAAATGCAAGATGAAATTTGTATAGCATGAATGTTCTTTAGATCTGTTGATTTATAGCTTAAGCATATGTATGCAAATTTCATTCTGTTGTATGAAAATATTACTTTAATATCATATAAAATTGTGTGTTTTAAGGCCTTCTTCTAGGGCCGCAGCATGTTGGCAACACCAACATAAAATTACATTTAATTTTATTACTTGCAACATTGTTGTTGCATTCATTTGTTTTTCTGCTTCTGCTCGAATTGTAGCCGAAGGCAGACGCCTTCGTACAATAGTGATTTTTTATTACAAGTTTTCACCAAATAAACGTGTTTAACTTCCACCACTTCATCGACCTGGGTATCCTAGGTCCACCACCATCAGCGTGCTACAACATTTAATATTTATTATATGTGCGACGAGCTACGTGCATGTTGCGTGTAAGTTGCGTACAACAAGAATAAAAAAAATTAAAAACAAAATTCCTTTGTTTTCTAGTACAGATATAGACAGTTGATTTTCTCAAGTGGGCCTTCAGGGCCAAATTCTAAGCTATGCTAAATAGCGAAAAATACTCAAAGGAGTCTCGACTCGATTTTGACGAAAACTAAAGTGGTATCAAATCTAATGACATTTATGACAAATCTTACCCTTGTCAGGAATCAAATGGACTGATATTTTCTTAAGTTTTCGCGACTTGGATACATAATAAAACTCGTCGAAATAACCAAAATCAAATAAAGTACCGCGCTTAAAACCGATCAAACGTAGTTTTAATATCAAATGGACTGATTTTGAAAAAATAAGCACGTCCTATATTATTATACTAAATCATACTATAGCTTGTATGGATAAATTTCTATGAAGAAATGACAAACGGCAAACCAAGAGAAAGGGTTGTTTTTGACCAAAATGGTTTATTTTCCATACATTTATTATGAGATACTCTTTTGAGTGTTTTTTGTTATTAAGCATAGTTTATTTAGCATTTGACTTTGAAAAGCCATTTAAAAAAAATCAGCCTATATACCTTTCACTCACTCACCCTATTTACCACGCAGATTTTTGTGATGGTAGCTTAGTCTATTTTCGTTGTCTATGCTCTTGAGATAAGGCTTTCTATTAAAAAAGTTTGAACGGATGTGTCGTAACACCACGAATCTCACCATCTCTATACGCACATACATAAGACATACCTACACATATTGCGAGTGTTATTTCAAAAGTATCACGTTCTGTTTGTGTTGTCATGTTAACAGACAAATAAGTAAAAGTTTTTATGGCTTTGTGGTACTTTCTTGTTATATGTGTGTTATAATAGAAGGCTTTATTCATTTTTCTGTTACTTCTAAAGGAAACCAAACATAATAAACAGAAATTGAATAAATAACTTCACGATTGATTTATGAAATTTAATATTTCTATTTCTAGTCTTTCTCTATATTGCAAAGCGTTCTTCGTAGGATAATATATATTAAGCACTACTGTGTATTATAAAAAAAATAGATTCTGTTAAAAACGACAAGTATATTCAAAACAACACTACTAATTACTTCTATTTATAATGTATGTATTATATGTCCAAATCCCGTACGAACGAAGCCGGCACAGCTAGAAATAAATAAAGGTTTATTTAACGGATTACAAATTGCTAATGAAATATCCTTTTTGTAGTCTGAACAGAAGAGATTTCTGCAACAGCACAAGTTAAGATCAGAAAGCTACAGCAAGGCGGCAGCCACAATTAAGAAGCAAAGGAAGAAGAAAACAAACGTCACCAAAGTTGGGTCAGCCATGGACAAAGAAATGAAGGTATAAAACGATCTTGATCATGTTACTTTCTGTTGTCATCTGTACTCCAATTTATATATTTTCATGTTACATATCTATCCTGATTTTCTGGTATATATTACGATTCATTTATTTTACTTTTATCCTTCTTATAATTGAGGTACATGTTGTTAAAATGTTTGTATTTTATGCGTTTTCCAATAGGGTCAATTGTTAATGTACACTTATCCAATCGAAATAACGTATATAAAATATGTAAGCTAGGTTATACGAGGAAATATCGCAGTAAGCTGGAAATTTAAAATCCTCTACAATGGAAGTATTCTTTTTCTATGCCTCTACCATATAGTGTTCCAGCCGATTTCAACAAATTTTAATGCTACCCGCGTTTGGAGTTAATTTGTCATGAAATAATAATAATGTAAGAATCGTACCATAAATCATATCAGGGGTAACCGGATAGAGCACTTAATACAACCATATATGTATGGTTGTAGTAAGTGCTCTATCCGGTTACCCACAGGACATAGAGTGTCTCTAATAGTAAATTTCTGAAGTTCTGCGTAGAAAGCGTCGTAAAGATTGATATTCAAGTACTTTGCGCTTTGAAGATGAAGATCTCTTTGGTTTTAGTTGGCAGGCTCGGCAGTATTTATGACTAGGCGTCGCGTACATAGCGTTCGAAGCTTTACCGAAGCTATGGAGAAATGAATGTGCTATGTGCAAAACATAGTATTTTGCCACGCAATGATGTAATTGACAATATTATGTTCTCAATACTGTTTTGTGTATGTCTAAAATTGAATATTTATTAATAAAAATAACTAAAATCTACGTGTTAGAAACAAAGCTGGTCAGTAGCCAACCTCTACAACGAGTACATACAGACATGTCTACAAATATTATTTTTTCAATTTCGTTGTTAAACAATGTTTTGTTGTTTTAACAGAACATGCAAATATTGGAAGAGGAGAAAACAAAGCTGGACGCATTTTGTGAACAAAGCTTGAAAAATGTAAGTGTATTTTGCCACATTCCTCTTTTGTGAAACTTGAATTTGCATTGTGATTATAGTGTTAAATACCAGTTGTATATTAAGTTTTTTGTTTGGAACTCGGGGTGTGCTTTCATAGTTTCTATCTACATTGTACACGGTCTTCAGTATCAGACGAGACCATCGATACAAGATACTTTACAACATCAAGACATCACACACACATTTACTGGATTAGGGTGAGAGGTAGCAGGGGACGGTTAGTTACATCTAGTTATATCATCTGTGCAATTTCAAAACCTAGGAACTACTAGCTAGGAGTATTTGTGCAATGAATGACTTGCGTCATTTTCCCATGTATTCTACTGGCCAAAAATTGATTCATTCCCAATGAGATCAAAATAATGTGCCATTAGAACTCGTAACCTATAATTTTACTCTGTTGTAATTTCTTATGAACACCATTTATTAAGTTTTATATTTCAATGATACTTGATGGTTTGGAAACAATATTTAAATTAATTGTTAACGTATTTTTTTGTCTAATAGGTATTGAAATTAAAAAGACAGTCTCTAGAAGAAAGATTATACCACCAATTAGTTCATGTTTATTTTTGTTTTATATAATCATTTTTTTACAAGGCTATGACTCAAGAACGGCGTCGCTACGGATTCGTCCTCGAAAGACAGTGTTCATTGGCAAAGCACTGGCTCGCATACCACAGCGCTGGTGCAGCCACTTACAACGCAGGCCTGGAGGAATGGCTGGAAGTGTCCAGGACAAGGGAATACCTGCCACCGAATGTTGAAGCTATGTTCGTCAGCCGAATGAGGGTGAATTTCTTTTATTATTTTATTATTTATTGTGTTACATATGAAATGAACAATTTCCTTTAAAAAAGTTATAAATTCTATCGTCTTCAGTATATCGGTCGTCGTTGTCAGTCACATCCCGATCCTCTGCCTTCCTCAACTAGCGTCCAACAGCGACAGGCTTACGCAGGTCATCAGTCCATTGAGCTGGAGGACACTAGGACTTTAGACAAATAGTATATAGGTCCCAAATCGCTATCGGTTGAGAACGTGGCCAAAATGGACCAAGTACGGGCCAGCCTTTAGCTCAAGTGAGAATTCTATGAAGCGAGATATAAAATAACATAAAAATCAGATAGGTTTCGATAAAATAATAGGCTTCAGGAAGCCATGACCCCCATGTTTTTGTTTGTCAGGAATATAACTTCTTACGGGTTGTCTGGAAGAGATCGCTTTTTAGCAATAAGCCCGCCCTTTGTACCCAATAAATTACTAGTTCGTATGTTTTTCTGTAATGGTGTACGATAAAGTGTTATTATCTATCTATTACTTGACTCAACTTATGCCTGATAATCAACCAGTACGGGCACATTCGCTGTCGCATATAGAGGGATTCTTCTGGAGCACGATATCGTAATATACATACTTTTTACCTTACCAAATTTGCTGGTTGCAAATTTAAACAGTACTTCTGTGTAATGTAAGTTTATGTCAAATTTTAACAAACAGCAAGGCAAATAAATAAATAGTTAGATAGGAGTCCGGCCGGCATAAGACTCAATAGCATATACTATATAGAGGCGTTTATCATGGTTTAATGTGAATGTTAATTTTTTGTCTTTATATCAAGCTTTATTATTATGCTATAATCTTCAAAACGAAAACTAAATGTCAAAGTATAATAACATAATGATTAACGTGAATACCAATTATTTAATTTCTGGGTGTCAACGTTAATGTATCAATGTCAAAATACATTATTTATATTTCTAATCAAAATATTTTAAAACGAGCTAACTTTTCTTTGTCTATCTGTTATGTTGCCATTTTGAGATTTACATAAGTTTTCGATAATGCATAATATTTCTATATCTAGTACGTATTTTCTTAAGATTTCGCTACTATGACATATCTTTTTTAAATCACTACTCTATAAAGATAGTTTATATTTTATCATAAATATGTGTATTAACGGTCTGTGTCAAGTGATTATGTCCGGCCTGGTGACGTCACGGTATCATATGAATCAGCCTTTATAGGTAGTCATTATCCTGTACTAACTACAAACAAGATCATCAAGGATGTATTTTTTGCCTTTTGTTTTGGTGATTTGAAGAAAAAGTATAACAAAATATATGTACAACAAAATATATATGTAAAAAAATAAGTATTAACAAAATAGTGTTCAAAGACTTTTAGTGATAATAGCAACTAATGGGTTAGGTTTTAATATTAAGTTCAAAAATTTTTCTTTATAGACTCATAAATTAAATATTAAATAAATTAAACTAAAAAAAAAACTAAACTATAAAATTAAATACTACTATAAATATATTTACAAGTAAAAAATGTAGTCCAAATCGCTGTCGGTGGGGAGCGTTCCCAAAATGCTGGCCGCATTCCCTCGTTGTATGGCAACGCTTATTCGTTGCCCTAAATATAGGCCAGCCCTTTGGTCACGCGAGACTTCTTTCAATCGTCTTGAAAGGTCTCGATAAAGTTGATAAGCCTCATGTCCCCATGGCCCCAAAGTCTCAACCCCGAAAGCTACAAATATGTATCCGTCACCGATGGATGCATAAATTATTTTACTTATTCTAACCCGCATATTATTTTGTGCCATAAAATCTGTCTCCTACCGTAAAATAATTTTATGGGCTCTTTTCTCGATTTCCTGTCCATTTATAACCGTGTTTTCTACCCATTTCGTATGAGAGGTGGGATATAAAACCTTGGCCTTTGGTCATAAAATATTTTATAGATCTTTAATTTAATAAATTTATACATTTGTTTTGTTTACATAATATCTGTTTACGATTGTGTTACTATTCATATACCGGGGCTTTCTATTCTAGTGATGAAATCTATTATAGATGGGGAACAATTAATATGGTCTAGATTTTATATTTTTCGAACTAAAGCATGAAATGCTTGTCACTTGTTTCTAAAACTTTATTATATAGAATTTCTTTATAAATTAGTTGATTTCTATAAATAAATGGGAAGAAGAAACAAACACAAAACTTCTGACAAATTTACTTTTATATTTTATTTACGGGCGCCTATAGCATACATATTAAAGTAAAATTTGGTATGTACATACCATATATGCCAAATTTTACTTTAAATAATTATAATAATCGATTCATTCTTCTGGTCGTGAAGAAGTAACAAACGAGCATTTAAACAATCTCACTTGACATTTATATATGGGTAACATATATTGTGCGTAGGTACCTATTTTGTTTAAAGGTCATAAATGAATATCATGAATTTTTTCTTATTTTTATAGCAAGTGTCATTTTGGACGGATGAGGATGTATACGCAAGTCCTCGCGCAGGTGATGACGACGATAGGGCGTCGGTTGGATCAGCCCTACGCAAAACCCGATCAGTTGATGCTTCATGTCTTGATGTGAGATCCATTGGAGAGCTTGGGTCTCCGGCTCAGGGTTTGTCAAGAGCAAAATCTGATTTCAATCTTCAAAGCTCCCACAACGAAGATCAAGGTAAGGTCAAATATTTTCTAAGAATTTGCGGCTAATAACGGTTTTAAGCGCGGTAATTTATTTGGTAAATAATAATAAATTACCGCGCTCAAAACCATTAAACTTAGTTTTATTAAGTCAAATATTCTTTATATTTAATTAATTTTATAAGCAACCTACATTATTAAAATGACTTCAAAAAACTTGGTGAGGTAGCCCGCACTTTGAGATAACTAAGGTGTGTAATCCGTTAATCTGATTTGGTCAGGCGTGGGGGGGGGTCTACCATCTGTTCTGTTGAAACTTTTACGAGTCGATATTATTTTAGATTGTATTTGTTTAATTCTTTTAATATAATGGGCAGTACTCATATTGTATATAAGAGAGTTACGATTGCATTATGGGTAATATACGACGGACTTTTTTACGAATAACACGATTTTTTTTTTATATTTGATGAAAGGCGACGAGGCCTTTATAGACTGGTAAACAAGTGCCTTTTGGACCAACTTTTTTCAGCAGTCTCCGAAAATTATAAATGAGGTGTCATTTGATTTGGAATGGCATCTAGATGATTTTTGAAAAATTATGAAGGTTCGCTTGCAAAAATTGTAAAAGTTATTAACAATTAACTTTAAAAAAGGGGGGTTTTGTCTTTTGCAAATATCTCAAAAAGTAACAAAGATTTTTCAAATTTGAAAAAAGATTCGAAAAGAGAAAGAAATTTCCTAGAAAAAGTCTTGACTCCCGAAACTGTAAGAGTAATATTTATAATTTTAGGGATTTTTAGGGATGAAAATACGGCCGAAAACGGGTACTCTGGCTTACGGCACATCGGCCCTTTAATGAATAAATATTATTTAAACATACTTAATATGAAAATAAATAATTGAAAAATTCAGGCACTAACTGAATAGATGAATGGATAAAAATCTGCTTGAAAAAATTTTTATAACAATTTTTCATTTAGTTATTCAATAGTTAATTAATAAAAAAAATTTGCTTGAACATGAACATTGCAAGTGTGATAATTGTTAAACTATAAATTTAAGATTTTTTTCTTTCTTGGAGAAATTCTTGAAAGGCTTTGGAATAGAACCCCGTTGGAAAAATTAGAAAATGTTTATTTTTCATTTTTTTATTAATAATTTCCGTTTCCGATGTGGGTGTGGCTTTCGTAAGCCAGAGTACCCGTTTTCGGCCGTATTTTCATCCCTCTGGGAAAATTATATATATTAATCTCACAGTTTTGGGAGTTAAATTTTTTTTAGGAAATTTCCTGCTCTTTTCGAATCTTTTTTCAAATTTGAAAAATCTTTATTACTTTTTGAGATATTTGCAAAAAACTAAACCCCCCCTTTTTTAGTTAATTGTTAATAACTTTTACAATTGTTGCAAGCGGAACTTCATTTTTTTCAAAAATCATCTAGATGCCATTCCGAATCGAATGACACCTCATTTATAATTTTCGGAGACTGCTGAAAAAAGTTGGTCCAAGAGGCACTTGTTTACCAGTCTATTAGAGCCAAAGAAATATAATGAGTTGAGATATGGCTTAAAAAGTGTTTTATTTTTCTATTATAAAATAGACAAACTTAATTCTTAAAAATAAAGTCACAAATAAAATAACTTGTCGATTTCCATAATCGATTTGTGTAAATGAATTTCAACAATTAATAATATGAGAACAGATACACCACACGATTAATTCATTCAAAATACATAAATTGACTAGAATCATAAAAAATATTAATACAGTAAAAATAACTCTTAAAATTACTGTCATCTTTTTACAATATGGGCCCAAGAATGTGCCTAATATATTAAAGCGTATCCGTCTCCTTTTTTCATCATTGAGACTGATATTAAATCATAAGAAATAAAAATACAAAAAGATGGAGAATTCATCATTATATTACAAATACTTTTAATGTTAGATTATAAGAACTTTTTAAAGAACTATATATGACTTATCTATTTTTAAATGAATATCTATTTGATGCTAAAATAAATGAAAAAGTAAATAAATAATAATAATATTAGGTACTTATTTGAAGTCATGCAGAAAAATATAGTGTTATATTTTTTGTAAGACCAGAGACATAAATAGAAAACAACCAAAGTATGATATAAAATGTAATTACATTAAAAATGAAAACACATTTCAGAGTAACACGATTTTTGTGTTGAATATCAAATAACATAGATAAAACGAGAAAGGTCTTTTATAAAAGAATTTTGACGTACATACGAAATGAGTGTGTTGAAATGTTATCCTGAGAAACCTTTCCAACGTAATTAATTAACGCTTGAAATGAAATTTATGTAACACTATATGCATTCAACATGATTTGCTAAACTGAAATATTTAGTGCTTTTTAGCACTTGCGATAACTTTGATATAAAACAATTAAAATCATATTTTATTAAAGCTAAGTTAATAATTAAACCATTAAAATTTTAAACAATCAGCAATTTATATTTATTAGAAAAAAACAAATGTTCATATAAATCATATTGCCAACAAACCAAAGTTACATGGCCTTTCATCAGTCTTTCCTTACAACTTAAATTCAATTTTAGAACACTTTGCAATTAGGTACATAAATTATTATTTAATAAAAAAGTTAAGCCAACCAAATTTTATATAAATCAAAAGGGTTTTCTGGAAGATATCGGTTCTTAGAAATAAGGCCTTCCGTTATAAGATATCTTCCTTTTGTTTGTCAATCCTTTGATGGACAATATATTTATCCTTCGAAATATAATACAATACTTGGGGGGCCATGGGTATGTGAGGCTTATTAACTATATCGAGGCCTTTCAACACGGTTGAAAGAAGTCTCGCGTGACCAAAGGGCTGGCCTATATTTAGGGCAACGAATAAGCGTTGCCATACAACGGGGGAATGCAGCCAGCATTTTGGGAACGCTCCCCACCGACAGCGATCTGGACTACATCTTTTACTTGTAAATGTGTTTATAGTAGTATTTAATTTATAAGTTTTTGTTTGTAGTGTAATTTATTTATAATTTAGTTGATTATATACTTAATTTATAATACAATACTTTAGTTCTACATTCAGCTTATATTTCCCATAGGAGTTAGAAAAAAGATAAAATAATTTCTGACAATCTAGATCGTTGGAAAAGGAATTAATAAACGAGGTCTTAATAGACTACTAATCCTACTCATCGTTTTGTATGGGTAAGGTATCTAAAAATCAACCAATTACCTCACCTAATTTGTAACTTGATTTTATAGCTAAAATATTTGAATCCAAATTTTGTCTAAAAGATCCATTTTCATTCTCAGACACAGACACGCGTACCAATACCCGTCCTTCTTCGCTAGCTCCACCACTTGTGGCTCGTGAGCCTCCCTTGGCGCGAGCACTTTACGCATATGCAGCTGCTGGTGACAATCAATTGAGCTTCCAACAAGGGGACGTGTTAGCCCTACTGGGTGAGCGCACTAAGGGATGGCAGTACGGAGAGAACTTGCGCACACACCACGCCGGCTGGTTTCCTTTGGCATATACCGAACCGATTAATAATGACGATACTGGGTGAGCTGGAAAACTTTTTTGTTACCTTCTTACAAAAATAATAGTACATGATCTGAAAAGGGTGGATCAAATATTGTTTGTTATAATTAGTGAATATTACCTATTAATGATAAAATTAATTTTATTGTTTATAGTTCAATAATATTTATTGTTTCCTGCGAATTCGGCTTATGAAATTCTAAAATTATTGATCATCATTCAACATCACATTAGCATTGATGTTTATGTAATTTATTAGTTAGTTGTTTCTAAGTGACCACAAGTTTACCTAATTATTTAAAACCAACTATTTAAATAATCGTCGACGCCGCAATCAAATTTGAAAGTGCTAAATTAGTTCTGCATAACAAAGACAGCCGTGATAACGTTGCCAACCGTGTTTGTTTTACTAATAATATCAAGCGAGCTATTTACTACTTCATACTGGGATTTATTTATTAAAAAAGCGATAGCAAAGAGTAAACATGACGCAATTAAAATAACGGTCTATGGAATCCTAGTATGGTAGACATACATACATGATTTCTATGACTATTACAAAAATCGTATTATTACTTAAGAAGATTACAAGTTACTTGACCAACAAGTAAAGTAGAATATTTCTATTGCTGATTTAGATTTATCCCTTTTACAGTGGTAGTTCTCCAGCTCGATGGAGTATGGCACAGACCCCAAGTGAGGCGCCTCCACCAGCCCCCGTTGCTCACGCCCAGACCACTCCAAGCTCTGGCCCAGTGCACACACATTCACACCCACCGGCACGAATGTTTGGTGACACTGTTACTGCTCATCATGTTACTAAGGTAGAATATTAAACATTGTTATAGTTAAAGATTGTCTTTACAGTCTCGATTAATGCTTATACTGTACTACGTGTCGATCGAAAATCGATTCCTTTTGTGTCTGTAGCCATTTTTATAAAAAAAGGACCTTTATATAATTGTCATACCGTTTGACCATCCTTCTTCCTATCACTGTCATAACCATTTTATCAAAATCTACTGGATTAATAATATGGACGTCGCGAAAAAAAATAGCACCATGTAATAGAGAAATGACTATAATTTAATATAGAAAGCAAACACCCTTTCATATTTATGTGGGCTGTTTGCCTTTTCCCTCTTTCAATGGTGGTTCATACTGAAAAATTTATTTACCGTTAGGATCTGACAAAACACTGATACCTACATCCGTAATAATGCGATTATGGTGATCATTTGTATAATATTGTTATGTTATAACATTCCAAATTGGATCACGAGGCTGTTCAAAATTATGCTACGTGACCTACTTTGAAAGTACTCTAGGGAATGCGTTTGCAGCATATTCATAATAATCTGATATGAAATTAAACTGTTTAAACTTTTATGACGATATAAAACCAAATTAAAATTCCTACAAAGTTTTACAGCTGTAATCTTGATTTAGATGAAAATAAAATTCCAAGTTTCAGTAAGGGTCTGTTCTGTTGGTGTATGCAAATTTCTATCATAAATATTTATTAGTAATCACGTTACCAATGCTATTATCAAGATTAAAACACAATACTTACATTCTTACATATCTTAATTTTCTTATATTATGTTAAAGTTTGTCCTGTCTTGTTCTATTCGATACATAATCATTTATTTTGATACGTTATATCATGTTATTTGTATATTTTTGAATATTTCCTCTGACGAACATCGTATAACTATTTATAACATGTTTACCTGTTTGTAACAAGTAAAATAATACGTCCGAATTTTTTATTGATTAACGCCAAAATAATTTGCTTATCATTCGATATGAACTGGCGCTAGTGTTATCTTTTACCAAACACTAACACAACATACTTAGCTTGGACGTACGTATATCACTCACACACACTCATTTCTACTACGTGCATAAATATGCGACTGATCCGCAAGTCATACGGAACCAAAATAGGCTTCACGAAACATGTTTTGTGTTACTTCTTTAATACTAATCAAGTGTATTGGTTACTCAGGGTCGCCTTGGTAGTGGCTCTCCAGGCCTGCCGCCAACTTTGCCAGCGCCGTCTCCCAGTGCTCTCAGCTCATCAGCGAGCGCAACATTCCACGCCTCAACTCCCGCTCCAGTCACCACAGGTGCCATCAAAAATTCCACATCGTCAGCAAGCTTCACCACCCACGCTGTCATAGAAACGAGGAGTTTTGGACCACAAACACTGCCAATGCGCTCGCAGGTAATACTTTTTAATTTTATGTCTCTATCAATATTTATTGTTTAGTTGTGGGTGTAGGTACCTTGTTAATTGTACTGTAAACATTTAGTATGTAATTAAATGAATGAATTAAGGCTCCTATTTAAAATTTGGTTTAGATTTCAATGAGAAATTTAAAAGAAGAGTATAAATTATTAGATAGGTATATAATAATAATATTATAAAGAGGTAAATAAAGTCTGCGAGTTTGGATGTTCGCGGTAGTCTCCGGTATTACTAAACCGAATCTGAAAATTCTTGTACCAGTGGAAAGCTACATTATTCCGAAGTGACATAGGCTTGATTGTGATGTATTTAAATGATTTTGCCAGATACATTAATTAGTTCTTAATTTTATTGCTATTTTAGTTCCTGATGGGCATTTACTGACCAAAAATATATCCATTGGTTTAGTTCTACCATTCACGTATTTATTCTATGGCATTAGCTGTATATACATGTAAAGCACATTACACTGACACAATAGATATATTATTTTGTATTGTATTCAGAAGAATACTGCTGTAATAATTAGAAATGCCTTTGGTATTGATTCTGATTGCAGGTAGCTCAAAATAAAGCAGGACCTGCTAAAACTGTAGTAAGTGCAGTTGGTGCAGTAGGCAATGTCTCTCTACATAGCTCCAATGATTCTGGTTTCTCTAACGAGCCCCCACCTCAGCCAGATGTGGATTACAGCGATGAAGAAGCTCAAAGATTGCGCGTACCTATCAGGTATAACCTTTTATAAAAATATATATGTTTGTTATTCAGCCTTCGCTTCATCTACTTTTTGTTGCTTTTTGTGTAGTGCTAGTTTTATTTATTTTATTTTATTTATCATTATAGTAAAATTGGCCAACGTACCAGCGAGCACAAAGCGTACTTACTCAAAACTCAAAGTTAAAGCGCGGTCCAAAAACAAACACCACAACCAATGGTTACCTTACTGATGACCAACAGTTAATGCTAAGAAATATGCTAGAAATGGACAAAGATTCACAAAAAGTAAAAAGAACAAAATCTTTCTGGAAATTTGGTCGCACTACTACAGAAGAAATTATGGAAGGGATGTCGCTTTGGCAGCATCGCGATATTGTAGACACGGTACCTGAGTTTAAAAAGAAATTATTCGTAAAGATGAAGAAAGAATTAAGACCAGCGCCAGACATTCCTGATGTACGGAATCAAGTCAGCCCTGAAAAATCACCCACTCCAGAAAATGTACAAACACATCCAAAAGAAACAATCGATCGAAAAGAAACTAAGATAATTAATGGTATACGCCAAGCTAAAAGTTTGGGATCTATACAAAGCGAAGAGCGACTTGAAAAGAATCGTACAGGAATTGATAGCTATCAACAAACTCAAACAATGAATAAAAAAAGCATGTCTGAGAAATCAATTGTTGAAGAAAAACATGAAGATTTTATTCCAAGAAATGAATCAAGACACTCTGATTTAACGAATACAAGTACTATAAAAACAAACTTTGAAAATAGTTTCTACAACGATGAAAATGGGGAAGGCTTTGTAATGAAAACAGTGAAACGTCGAGAAATTTTACAGCGTTATGATAATGATAGTAGTTCGGAAGTCAATTCAGTTGCATCTAGTACAGATCCTTATGATTGTATCATCGTTGATGACCATATGGCATCTAGGAAACAACAAGAAATAGAAAGACGCCGACAAGCACAGGTAATGGACGAGGAAGTAAAAAAACGCAAAGAGAATGCATATATGCCTGAATTTGAAGAAATCGAAGTAACACCTATTAAGCCACGTACAGCACTCCCTCCTGAGAAAATAAAAAGTTCATCCCATGAACGCTCGCCTTCTAAAACCATGGAGTTCAAAACATTCAAGGACACCTCGAAAGAAATTAAAACATTTTCCGCGTCGTCTGAAACGTTAAAGTACAAAGATAATGAACACCATACAGATCGCTACGGTATCCCTACTGGAAGAAATAATAATGATATCCGGAATGAAGATTCCTATAATGGGCATGACGAAGGAACTCTAACTTACAAGAAGCGGCCGGGCAATGACGACAAAAATCGCCACCATAATAACTTTGAGAACGGGAAACCGAGTAAAAAAGAATATCCACAAGCTGAGAATAGAACACAAAAAAAGGAAACAAGACCATATGAAAGCAGAGAAAGGGAGCCGAGAATTGATTACTCTTTAGATCGCCGTGAATTACGAAAAGATTTCACAGATAGTAAGCCCAGAGAGACGCGAATCAAAACACGAGCTAACAGAAGTTATGACGATAGTTCTTTACAGTATAATGGGCGTAGAGAAGATAGGTATTACGAATCTAACATATCTTATTTTAGTGATCAAGAACGCCGCGTGTCTAGATACGATTACGAGACAGACTCAAAAAAAGCTGAAAAGACAAAGATTCGTCAGGAAGAAGCTAGACTCGAAGCGCGACGGTTTATTGATAGAAGGAACGAAGGTCCATACAGCGAATCTGACGATCAAAAATTTAATGAAGCTTTGAAACAACAAAGACCGCAGCTGTTACCCCGTACGAAGTTATTAAAAAGATCAGTGGATGGGAACGAGTTGCCGGAAGAAGGACACACTTTTGGGCCTTGGTACGATTTATGGGGCCGCGAGACAACAGTCTACAAGTAAAATATACGAGGTTTGTTTTTTGACTTATCGTACTATGCTCCTTTTTGTCATTACGATTTTTTAATGCTAGAGAGTTTGCTGTTTCTTTTATTTACTCAATTTATTCGTCTCTTTGCAATGTTAACATTTCTTTCTAATAGTTATTGTATAAATATAGATTTTTCTTGAATGTTAATGTAAAATTTATTTTTGGATTAATGTCTACCTGCAACAAAAATCTTGATGTGTTAATGTATCTGAATTACCTGTGAATATTACCTATTTTATAATAATTAAAGTTTCATAGTGTAGGCAAAACAGGGCATACACCGCAAATCAGAATTTATCCGTTTTTCTCCAGCTAGAAGATTGTGCAATGCGCTTAAAGCATTTCCACGTCAATAATAAATAGCTCCTGTTTACCTTTAGGTTTTGAAACTCTAATACTTGTTCATGTTGAGTCGCGGATGCTGTGACAGGCGCTATTCCGAAATGAAAATAAAAAGTAGTTAAATATTAAATATTAACGGTGCCAGCAGACGTTTTCTTGTTCTGAAAAAAATTAAAAATCCGGGACCTGAATCTAGTGCCTCTTACCAGTTCCTATTGTGAAACTAAACCATCTGGAGACCCACTCAATCACACGATAGCAAATTCATCGGAATCGGTCCAGAAGATTAGGAGGATCCTAGAAACCGATTCCAGCGCCACCTACCGGTTTCAATTGTGAATCTAAACGGTCCAGGGACACACGCAAACACACACAAAATTTCATCAAAATCAAAAATATGCGATTATTAATGAGTAGTAGGGATGCAGAATGGTGTAAGTAGCAGGCCTGCTCGTAACTAGCCGCACAGTGGCCTCACAGCAATATCAAACATAAATCAAACGCTCGACGGGAAATGTGAACACGAACTCGCAAGTTGTATGAGAACAGGAGATTTGTGTTGTGTTCCGGCATTAGTGGCCAGGTTCCAGGCTCCCTAAAGAGAGCAGCAGCGCATTCGTAGCACCTTTGGTGTTGCAAATGTCCATAGGCGATGGTAACTGCTGTCCATCAAGTGGGCCGTCTGCCTGTCTGGATCTCAAAAAAAAAAAAAAAAAAAAAAAAAAAAAAATTAAATAATGGATTTCTCAAAGTTTAAATTAAACCAATGCATGTAATAATGATATAATATTTCTTTTCCAGGCCGCAGCAATTTGCAACGGTAAAGCTAAGGAAAGCTCTGACAAATGATCGATCGTCACCAGCCATTGAATAATTATTCTGTTTTATATTCGTATAAATATATTATAATTATTTTGTTAATTAATATTAAATGTAAATTAGAAACACCGTGTATTTTGTACAGTTAAATATTCATAGTTTAACAAAGAATATATCACAATTTTTACAATAACCCAGAAAGTTATTTTATTTGCATTCCTTAAATATTAGAATAAAAAAAATAGTTATTTAATTAAAACATAACTTATTACAAAGAGTTTCAGGAGCTATCCGTATATATGTAAATTATCCCATTATCCGAGATAAAAAAAATATCCAGCCTTAGCCTAGTTATTAAAAATATTATATAACCTTCTTCTCATACTATACAACAAAGTCACTTTCCGCGTTAGTCTGTCTGTTTGTCTGTACATACGCTAACTCCTCCTAAACTACGCAACTGATTTTTAAACGGTCGTTACCGTTAATTACAGATTTCTACTGAAGGCTTGTATGTAAACTTATTTAAGAAACCTAATGAAATTTTTAAGTAAATAAAATAGACCTTCTGCCCAAGACTTGCTGTTGCATAGACGCGAGGTAAACTCTAAGTTCATTATAATTAATACATTCAGCTTCGCGATTAAACTATGTAATTCTTTAGGTACACGTATTGTTTTTATTCTGTTTGTTTTTATAGACATAAAAAAAGTAATAAACAAACTTCTATTCAAAAAGTTATGTCATATTTCTATTTAACAGTATAAAATATTTGCCACTCTATATTTGTAATTTATTTGTATCAATTGGGTCATTACAAACACGTCAGTGACATCAAAAGAACAAACTAAATTGTGCTATAACGCTATTGTAAAAAGGGAAGAAAAATCACCGTCAACTGGCCCCATGCGACAATGGCCGATGATTTATCATACTTCCGTCTCCGGTGGGGCTGCGTTCCCGGAACTGACACATCGACACCACTAGAAATATTCCGGCAATACGTTACACATTCCCAAAGGTCAAGTGGCGGTGTCATCCTCTCAACCGCCAATTATAATCGAATCTCATTTTTTCGGGAAACAGATTCAACGTGTCAGACGAAACCAAACCCTATATTTACATGAAGAATAAAAAAAATAGTTATTAGATTAATTAAAGTATTATAGAGAAGCAACTTATAACCCCAGTGCTTGGCTAGTGCCTTTTCATGTTAGGTAAAAGAATGGTATAATTGCCATCGGTATGTACGATTTCTCGAGATATTTTCTTTCAATATCTCGAAACTGTAATTTTATGCGCATAAGTAGAAAACTGTGGGAATCGAACACAACATTATATAATAGTATTTACTATATTTTACTTCAAGCTTAAAAATATATGACATTCAGAGCATGAACTACTTTGTTGAAGGAGATCTCTGTCGTAAATCCATTAAACTCCAAAATTATATTGTCGATACTTATACTAAAGGGCCATTTACATGGAGATAGTTTCTCGAAGATTCGACAATCGAAAGCATGAAAAACAATATTATCATGTAAACTAAACATACAACATCGTGCGTGGAAAGGCAATAATCGCCTGGCCGCCTGGTCATTGAATATTGGTGACTTTGTGTAAACAAAATACAAAATATCCTGCTAATCACCGAGTTCGAAAGCAAGTCTCATATTCAAATCGATTCAACCTGATTCGTACCATACTCGCATGCATTTGAAAAAAAAAAGTCATACGAGTTCTAGTTTAGACAAGTTGAGTAATCATGTTAAATATCTACATGTGATATTGGTGATAATATATTATCTTATGACGTACTCGTAGGCGAGTTTTTGTTTTTTGGTTGAATGTAAACATGACAGTACGATTATTTTTTAAAGAGCATCGCATACGTAAATATTATACGATTTCTCGTCCCAAAATGTGGATACACTCTCTCCATGCTTTTTGCTCAGCCAAAATCAAGAAGAAGTTTATAACGTTTTGTAAAATCACAAAAAGTATCTCAGTGTATTGGATTGTCTATAACCTTATTGAATAAACTGCATTATACCTCTCAGCGTAATAAACCAAAACTGAAATCTACCATCCATGGAATACTCCGATTTCGTAGGTATAAGCATACTAATTTTACATTCTTCTTTTTTTGGGAGGTTATGTCTTCAACGCAATTACCATTTATTTTACCCATGCCATAGTTGATATTGAGGTGCATATATAATTACTTTAAGAACTGTTACTGATACCAAACATCATTATAACTTAAAAATACCTACAAAACGCCTGCACATTTGATACGGTAAAACGCTCGCTTGAGTTACTATAAAGCAAAGTGTACAAGGCGCAAAAAGAGCAGCGATTATGTGCCGCCGAGGCGACAGGAAGCTCAACCTGCCCTTTGAAAAGAAACACCGCCGTGATATAAGCACCTATAATCTCATGGAATATGAGTTTGCTAAAGGTATATATTATAAACTGGCGGCTCCGCCAGATTGTCCTGCTCTGAAAAATAAAAATCTAGGATCCGATCCCATCGCCACCTACGGTTCCAATTATGGATTTAAACCATCCGGTGACCCACTCAAACACACAAAAACAAAATCACCAAAAATCAGTCCAGGTGATTAGGAGGATTCTACAACCCCATATCAGCGCCACCTACCGGTTTCAACGGGATAAAAAGTATCCTATGTCCGTCTCCTGGTTCTTAGCTACCTCCCCACCAATTTTCAACCAAATCGGTACAGCCGGTTTTGTAGTTATAAATAGTGTAACTAACATGACTTGCTTTTATTAATATAGATTGATGGTAACTGCGGTTAAATCATGCGAGCATTAATCAAATAATGTGAGTTCAAATGATTGCAGGACAAGATTCAACGCTTAAAAAGATAGTGTTTTTATTGTTACTAACAATAATGTATCAACAGAATACTATTTAACACTGTGGGGAACGAATGTCTAGCCATGTCGCCTCCGCCAGGTTCCGGTCGAAGGGGAAGGCCCAAGAAATGCTGGCTTGACATCGTGAAGGATGACATGCGTGCCAATAGTCTCAAAACGGGGGATGCTGAAGACCGCGCGAAGTGGAGTAGAAAAAGTAGGAAAGTGGACCCTGGGCGTCGGAGTGAACGCTACAAACGCAACCAGGATTTAACGCTCTGATGATGATGATAATGAGAATACAATTTAAGAGTGGAAAAAAAATCTTTGGCAAAAATGTACATTAAAGTGAAATATGTGTGAATTCCGCCACACCATTTAGACAAGCAAGTCATCAAATTATCTGAAAAGTTCCATAGTGAGCAGTAAAGGCATATAAAATAAGTATTTAAAAATAAGGGGTTTATATTATTATTTAGCTTAGTTTTATTCTTAAGATTAAACTTCGTATAAATAACAGTTTTCAATTATGTTTTGATTTTTTTAATCTACCGATAGACACTTAAAAATATAGGTTTTGTAGATAGTTACAATATAAGAGACAAAAGTCAAACGCTGAAAGGTACAACATCAAAACAATCATTACATTTGAATACCAAAAACATGCTTTAAAACTGTAGACTGACAAACAGCGTACAAACAACCCAGGAAACCCATTGTGAGTCGACATAAAAATCAATTTGCAGTGCAAATCGAGCGAGGAGACCAATGCTTTCCAAGTCATCGATTCTCTTAAGCGCCTTGGCCTGGAAAAATCCACAATTTTGTAAAAAATATGCTGCTACTTTTAGTATATTGCATCCCGGTATCAGCAACCGATGCAACGGTGTTTTTATTTAAACGGGATGCATTTAATATCTGGTGCACTTGGAGATATTTCTCAAGAGAACTAATACCTTCTAATGTGAAATAATCCTATGAAGGAAATCTTAACTTATATTGTATTCTAGTATTAATCCCATAAGGCTGGAAGTAGAATACTGAGCCTAAGTCATCGAAATCAATTTGTAAGGTTTCCAGGAGGCTGGCTACCTCGTTGCATCGCCATACTGATTCGTGGGCACCGACTCTCTGATCACCCTTCTTCCACAGTATTAGTTTATAATTTAATAATGTTTATCTTAATACATACATACATACATAACTTCACGCCAGGTCCCTTGCGGGGTAAGCACGAACAACAGAGCGCCATTTAGACTTATTGTTACACACCTCACTTGTTTCTTTGAAATTCATAACTCTTGTCATTATCTTAATAATTTATTATTTCACTAGTCGGCAAAAATTAAAAAGTCACTCCTTCAAACTATTGTGATTTTAATATCATTTCGTCATCTGTGAATATAAATGTAGTTTTAAATATTTTCTACTTCTTTCTGATTTTTTTGTAATTGATGTTTTAAAGTGAGCGTTTTTTGCTTTACCTACAAAACATGTATATAATTATTTAGTTCATTGAAATCTTACATCAGCTTTGTATTTTTTAGAGGACGCGATTTTATTTTTGGGACATGTGTGGGGTGTTAATAGAAGTTTAACCTCAGGTTTGTGGAGGCGCCACCCATGTCCCCGGCTGCCATCTTGGAAAAAAGGGGTGAAAACACTTTTTCGCGATATCGCGGAAACTATGCGTGTTACAAAAAAAATGTAAAGTCATAATTTGTAGCAAATTGTTTTGTCTACAAACATGTTTACGTAACTTTTTGCCCGAAATTAAAAATTAAAGAAGTTATAAGCAAAAAAGTGAGATTTTTTTATAAACCGGATTGGTCGAATCGAAATGTTTAACTTATTTTTGTTTTTTTTTATTGTAAATATATTCTTAATTTTTTTTTGTTCAATTCGTACAACTTTACTTATTCAAACCTAACTCTTTTCTTTACCAACGAATGAATGTTTAAATAAAACGTCAAGTAAGAAGGCCTGCGGAGCAATCCAATTATACAGGATTTACTTTATTTACTGTCCTATTCTAATCCTAAGTACTTTTCTACCGTACTACTAATAACAGCAATGCAAAGTTGATAGAGGCTATCATAATTTCCAGTATATTTTAAAACGCGTCAGTATTCCCAGGATGTAGGTCGTTGGTGTGGCGGGGTCCAGAGCACTACGTAATCCAGATGATAAGCGAACAGGGCAATTTGGCACTGCCACGAGGCCTCTATCACATTTCGATGCCAACCCGCAGACCTCCACACGCAATATAAACCGCTATTTTAGTTTCGCTGCCATAATTTATGTTTAACATTCCCGTAATGAACTTCATTTCGCTCTAGTTCGGTCACATATTGGTTTATAGGCGTTGGAGAATTTTCCAACCGAATTACTGATTATTATAGTTTAAAAATTGGGCTCACTGTGTCTCGTACTACACATATCGAAGGGCTATGTAAACGAGGACACAATTTTCACGATTTCGAAAACAATTATCCTTCCACATATTGACTTAAATAAAGAAGCCACTACAATTTTAATTTGACTAACAGCATCTCACATGCCTATGTACACTGAAAGTAAAATTTAATTAATTAATAAAATTTTAGATGTAAGAGGGCCGGCCTTAATTTGAGCGTATATATTATATACCATTCAAATAAATTTTATTCATAGACATATGATATAGAAAAACAGACGGACAGGCTCACGTAATTACAAGGATCCGTTTGATTACGGAGCGCTATAAAATAATATATTTGCAATTTTGTAGACAAAGGTATAAGATATACCTCTTCATATGAGTCATGTCCTGCTGCTGGGCTCAGGCCTCGCCAATTCAGGGAGATAAATGATATGCTCGCCAGGCTACTTTAGGGCGGAGGCTGCCTGCATACATCACTATTATCGATGTGCAAGTTTCTATACGATGTTTTTGTTTACTGACAGCACGTGGATACTGTATTAGTACAAGTGGTTTATACTCCACCACACAAAACTGTGTTTTCTTTTATTACACGAGTTCAGGAGACAGGCAGACGGCCCACCTGATGGAAAGCGGTTACCCATCATCTATGGACATTTGAAACACCAAAGGTGCTTCAAATGCGCTATTGCTCTCTTAAGGCAGACTGGAACTTGGCCACTAATGCCGAAACATAACTCAAGGTTGTTATGGCGGCATACTTTAGACCAGGGGTGGTAGACGGGTAAACACCCCACCACCTGGTGGTGGATTGTATTGTCGCTTGTTACGAGAGGAAACCCGGCCGCAGGAAATTGTATATATCTCCAGAGATATACATTTATTATATAAGATACAAGACTAAAATAAAACAATACTAGAATGAAAGAAAATAATATCACTTAAAAATATAAGCTATAACAATATTGCATATTTTAAAAATGAAGTTTTAAAGAAATTATATACCCTCGCTCATGCCCTAGCAGCAACACAGTGTTGCTTATTAAAAGTTGAAATGCAAATATGAAAGTAGACGTCTCAAACGAACGCAATGAAAAATGTAGGTAGTTAATGTGTCTAGACTTGTGAAAAAGTACAAAACTTGCAATTGACGTTCGCACTTTATGGAACTCCGTTTGTTATTGTCCCACTTGCAACCGAGCCAAGTGCGGTTCAAGAGCCAAATTTCCCATTCATCCGAATGGGTACGTTGCGTTCCGGCTTTTAATAGCTGTGCTAATGGTGTAATCCTACTTAATGAATGTGTTATCCACATTAGTAAGACTTCACTGAATTTCATTTGGATATACTTACTACTTCCTGGTAATTTAGTGGCTAAGGTAACCAAGTGCTTAAATTAAGCTGATTTAGAGACCCTTTCTCTGAATCAAGTGGTGTAATTTTTTTAATCATTTTATTATTAGAAGCAAGTTTAACAAAAACAATCCTTTTTTGTATATCTATATATGTAGGTATAAACTATTCATGTATTTATATTTTATATTAAAATTATTATAGTATAATTGAATAAATATAA
The DNA here is from genome assembly GCA_012273795.1 of Dendrolimus punctatus. Classification (NCBI taxonomy): domain Eukaryota; kingdom Metazoa; phylum Arthropoda; class Insecta; order Lepidoptera; family Lasiocampidae; genus Dendrolimus; species Dendrolimus punctatus. Next base: position 10,094,665 of record CM022539.1, read on the forward strand.
TGTCATATTTTATTCTTAGTATTTAGAGGTATGTTGCGTACTGCATACCGACCCATTTGTTTACGCAAATCTACATCAGAGATGCTGTCAATGGACTGCTAGCTTCGAAGGGGGAACTGGAACCTGTCCACTGATGTAGAAAGTCAATTCAAATTTGTTATGGCGGCATAGTCTGGATCAGGGGAGCAATCCAGATGGGCAAATGCCCTACCACCTAGCAAAATATAATGTACATTGTATAATAATATCATATCATACCTATCCTAAATAAGTGGAATATGTTATAAATTAAATATTAAGGCAAGCTTATCTCATTATATTGGTTTATTATATTGTAAATAAAAATATTTTAGAGAGGTTTTTAGACAATACAAGCTTTTGAAATCCTGGATATCATTTAACAGCACAGCGCTATACAAACAAGTAAAACGAGCCCAAACACAACGGGGCTATCTTGTTTAGTACAGGAGTTCTTATGGCCACCTTCCGACTCCATCATCAGATAAACTACATGGTAATATATTATTACATTGTCACGCGATATGTATATGCGTGCTAAATTTCAGCTCAATCGAAAACTGGGAAGTTGGTCAAATTTAACTGGCGAGATTCCACCCGAACTTACATACATACATTCGTTGCAAATTAAATAAAAGCTTGTAAAAAGTCTATAATTAGTAGGTAATATAGACCATAAACGTTCCATTCGGAGCATGGGTTTGCACAATGCAAATCTCCATGTACTGGTAATGTAGTTTAAAGTTCCTTCTCGATCCGCACTCAAGAGCTGATACATATTGCATTACCCGCCGTCTCAGACGAATTTAATCTCCGACACATTGTTCTAGCTCGTATTTCCGACGGATCCTTCCTTTTCAATGCGAAAATCTTTATAGCCATTCAAAGAACTCAAAAGATCAACAGAAACTTTCTAATGAATTCAGGCAAACTTACAAACTAGGCGGATTAAAAATAAAGGAACGGACAATAAAGTTTTAAAAGTTAGGGTGAGAAAAGCGGCTGAGGGAAATTCAAGTAAGAAATGGGTACTGTTAACTGTTCTTTTTATTTTTCCTTTTTGTGTGGTGACAAATTCACGGTAATATTAATGAAGTGCTAGCAACAATGATCAGTCAAAGAACTATTTCTTTTAAACAGTCTTCAATTAATTTTAACGTCTAGCGGTCTAAAGCCGATATAAGATGGTTCATTTCTAATTTTCAATTTGAATGTGTCAACCAAAGTGTTCTATATAAACATAAAACTTTCAATTTCATTAAATGCTTGCGGGTCCTTTGAGTTCTGTGGCTTTCAACAAGATTGATTCAGTTTGGATGATTCGTCTAAAACCAGCATAAGTGTTAGATTCATGGTTGGGTACATTTCGTAAATAAAGTTTCTATACATTGTTTTCAGAAAAATTTAGAAGATAATTTTCGCACCTTATATACAGGATTTTTGCAATGATTTACCCTATTTAACTATGTTTAATGTCTTAGACAACAAACTGCATTCTACACTTAGATATACAGTAGAAATGTTTTATATTTATCATCTAAAGATACAATCAATCGCTTACGCAACTTTAACTTAAAACATCAAACGTCAACGTGGCAGAAGAAGGACGTTAGTTCAATTTTTGAGACACTTGAATACAAACTTCAACCGACGACTTTGTAATCTTCCAATAAATAAATTAGTTACTCTCAAGAAACTAACGCCTATGATTTCCCCCTGCGAACTCTGGAAACTCAACAACTGGTCCTTCGATCCGGATTGCGGACTTGTAACTGATTTTTAAGAAAAAACATGGTATGAGTATTTCTAGGCTCGAGATAAGTGTAATCTGCTTTAGAATATTGTCTATCAGTTCATTATATTAGTAACAATAATTTACTTATTTAGAAAAGACATACAATATTTACACGACGAATTGAGAACCTCCTCTTTTTTGAAGTCAGTTACTAATAATTACAATGAAAGCACACCTATTTAACTTAGCCAAATCTAGGTCCATGCTGTAAAATTTCAAGCTGGAAGTGTTTTATATGTATGTACCTATAAGAGGACGTTCGTACGTATATATGGAAACGAGCGTGTGTGTGTATGTGTTTAATTTATAAATCGAATTTTCTTAGTAAAACACACGTACAGTGGAGGCGGTTAAAGAGCCGCATTATGCGGCGAGTCAAGATGAGACAGGCAACCGTTGCCTATATATTTACCCTCCGAAAGTAAATGTCAATAAACTACAAGAAGCTTCCTCTAGGGGAAAAGTGGCCCGGTATTGAGGGTCGCGTCGTTTCTCAGAGACAAAGCGGGTGAAATAAAATCTTAAATTGAACAAAATAAATATTGTAACTGTTTTTATACTTTTTTATATCATAGAAGCTTACTTTTATACTTTAACTACAGAAAACGATAACTAAGGTTACAAACAATAGACCAGTTAACAATGCAACTCCAAAAATTTACTAATCCTACATAACTAGGTGCCTTATAGTGCCCCAGTTTATTCTCCTATGATTTCTTAGCGATTTTTTATTCAAAATGAAAAAGCAAGTTAATATTTTACTGAGAAATATATTGACGCAAATAATTTTAAATAAATACTAAATGTGGCAGTAAAAGTGAAACTTCAGAGAATATATATCTATAACGCTTAGTAGACAAGTGTGAACTGCGCACACACATTTTCGAATTTCTATTCTATTGTTCACGTCTCTATTCTTAAGTATTTTGACCCTTATTCGTAATAATTCAATCTAAATTACACTTTAAATCACTAGCATAATGTTCAAAATTCAATGCACTGTTACGCATGTATCTATCTACTTATCTGTTAGATAAAGCTAATATTCGTTAAAACTTTTCAGTTTTATGTAAAGTGAGAATTAAAACTAGCGGGTAAAGAGAAATGTGTTTTATTCCGAATTAAATAAGGTTAAATGATATGTGTTTATTTCTTTTTGTGTCGTTTTTCATTTCACTTCAAATCACAACGATGCTAAAGAAATTTTACTTCAAAAAGTTTCCAAGCAACATAGTTCTAACTTTTGAGACTTAACGATACTTGACCTGTAAACTGACTAATGTTTGTCTTATATGGTGTCTAGGGCTGCCAACTTTTTGAAAAAAAAATAATATTTATATTTTTAATTTTGGAATAAATATAAAAAGAATGTAAACATAAGAAACTAAATAAGATATTTAATAGATAGTAAGAAATGTATTAATGAGATTAGACAGTAAGAAAAAATAGAAAAAAATATACATGTATAATAAAGCCAAACCCCAAGTTTTGTAGTAAAAATAAAAGAAATCCCCCAGATAATATCTTTACATATGATGGCGGAAATGGTTTTTATATTTAAAAAAAAGTATTATATAATGCGTAGCTACGAAATATAAATAATAAAGATTTTTTTATATCTTGAATAAATTGAGTGGTTGCTAATCACTGGGTGGCGTGCAAACAATGGTTTAGTTTACCCCAGATTTTAAATACAACGAATACTCAATGTAGCACGGTATTACTAATAAAAACTGCGCCCTATTAAAGAAAAATCTCCACAGCTCCTTCATTCATCACAAAATGTGGAAATGTTTGCTAAGACTAAGGCTAGTTTTGTTGTTTCCTCAAAAAGTGGCACTTAAGCGTGCATGAACTCACACCCGCGATGAAAACTTTTGTAGGTTGCCCGTAGTTTCGTCTACATTATGTAAGCGGTTTTCCTCGTGATTTAAGTTACAAAAACAGGGTGAGCTTTTCCCATATTACAAAGTTTTTATGATGTTTTCATCCTCTAATGACCACTCGACAAAATTTTATTGCAACTATTACCGTTTTAGCTCTAAGTAACATCATATCTGAGCCTACGAATAAATATGATATGATATAAGTATGAGTTATATAACGCTCTAAAACTATCGAGATTTCGCCGAACGCTTAGTAGACCTCTCACGCGACCAAAATGCTGGCGTTATTTTGCTCAAAGGGCATCGTTGCTATTCAGCGTGGTAAAGCCGCCAGCCTTTTGGGAACGTTCCCGGTAAGTGACAGTGGTTTGGGAGCAATAATTTAATTATAACTATGCTCTCATATTAAATTTTTATCTCTCTTTTTTATTTAGTTTAGTATTTAATTTAAGGTTCCTTTTTTATAGTTTACTTTAATATTTAAAATAATTTTAGTTTATTCTTGAGTTATGTTGCGTTTATAGTAAACATTTCAAACAATTACAAAAACGTAACTATTAGAAATATTTGGGTGGGTAGTGTGGCTAATGTAGTGCCAACACCATAAGCAAGCTTGTCTGGAAGAGATCACTTTGAACGATAGCCATATTAAATATGGCGGTCAAAGTTTATGGGGAATAAAGAATCATCATTCAATAATTTTTTTTGGTGCATATGACGTCGACATAATACTTAAAACATCTATAATATTACGAAACTCTAAAAACGCCGTGTCCGTACATTGAAGCTATCTAAAAATACAACTGGAACAAACTATATAAACTATGGAGAACACGATGCATTTTTTTAGATCTCGTCTATTTTCTGTTTGGGATTAACGTAAAACATACGATAGTATTTCCGCTGATCGCCAGCACATTACTAGAATTAGAATCTGCGCTACTTTTTATCATGGGTATCCTGCGGAATTTTTAATTTAAGCGTGAACAGAGTTGCAGGGATATCCTAGTTAGTAGTTTAAAACAATTTTAAATTGGATTTAACCGCAGTAAATTGTGCAATCGATTAAAAACTATAATTCATGCCCACAATCTTTATATATGTTGTACCTGCAATATTTTCCACCATTATAAATTCGCTGTTTAACCCTGAAACATAAATCGTCGGTCACAGGGACCAGACTGAGAGTCGAAAGTAATAAAAATAAATCAAGGCGACCGATGACCGGTGTTAGGTGTTACTGTCCTGTACACCCGACATTTGTTAACGTTGCGGTTTACTAAAAGGGTTGGGGAATATACCCTCGCAATCGGAATGATGACTTTTCTAGTGTAATAGATTTTCGGTAAATACTCTTACGTAAATGAAACTTGTTTCGGACGTATTACCTTTCTGACCAAGTTTAACACAACAAATTACTGTAATTAATTTCAGATGTAAATTTTTAGTTACAGTTAACCAGCTCAATCTCTTCCTTTCATTGTAATTTGTAAATGATTTTGGATGAAACAGTAAATGGGAAAATGAATGTTTGGATTAAAGGGTAAATTATATATTTATCCTTTAAATAAAGTAAATTTATAACTAATTTATTTTATTTATAGTACAGTCTAATATTGTTGGATCTTTTTTGCCAGGGGAAATTTAACTACCTACTCAGTTAATACTATATAAAAGTTATGTTCTGATATGAAAGTAAAATGTGAAATATTTATTCGTGTATTATATTAACTGATTATGTATTTCAACAGACTAAAATATAAATATATATTTTATTAATATTCTCTACGTTTTTCGTGATTATTACTCATACATATAATAAGAAATAAGGGATACAGAAACCCAAAACCACGGGTTGGAGGAAAACATAGTGAGCCCCGGCCTCCAAATGGTTTGATTCAAATATATTTAAGATGCAATGGATCCTCCTTTTAAATACACCTACTAAGGAGAGGCAGAGAGTAAATGTTGAAAAATATATAACTCAAAACTCTCCTATTTTATTAATGTACTTAGAACTATTTGTTTTTGATTACACAAAGCCACGTAATGAGAAGTTAGCATATAAGTAGTTAAGTAGTTATAGATAAAACAACAAAGTTAGTTCAGAGAATACATAATCGTACTACAATGTACGAGTCTATTTATTATAATGCCATGGAGCAAACATGACGTTTCACAAGTTTCACTTTCACATTTCCCAAGTGTGTATACTATTAAAATTATCAAGAAAGTGTTATAATTAATAAATACATCGCAACCATAAAATGGACATTTTATAACGCAATAACTCCGCTATCAATATTCAATTTGTCGCCAAAGCTATAAGATTTAACGACGAAATTAAGTTTTAAACACAATAATATTGAATGTAACATTAAAGTTTATTATTATGTCTATTAAGAGCGGGTAGATGCATTTAAAGGGTTAGTAATACACGCCCGGACTGTCGTAAAATATAACGACAGCCTCCACTTACATTAATGACGTCTAACAGCTACGACGTTTGCAAGCCGGGAGACGGGTAACAATAATCTTGCACTTATTAAGCAGTGTAATTAACAGTGAAATTTGTTCATTTTACACTGTTGCAATGTTATCCAGATGTTGTAAAGTTATGACACTTATGGTATTTATTCTTATTTGATACTTGTTAATGAATTTTGTAAATGGAGTTGTAATATTTTGGAATATATCGAAGGCATGATTCGAGCGACATTTTGTGAAAAGATTATTATTCGGTTTTTATTTCATTATGTGATTTTTTCACCCAAATATCTTAAATTAAGGAGATAAATAGAGTCTTGTTTCCAATTGAAATCTACACATAAGTATTCCTCTCTTTCAATGGTACATAGGGAATTAATTATATGTTTTCCGGGTTATTTTAAAATCTTCTCCCAGCACATCTTCAATGTTGTGTGAAACAAATAGACCTACCTACATCACTCGAAATGTCCAAATATTCTCTATATATATATATATATGTCTCTAAAGTTGTCCTTTCTTTATACCTGGATGCCTGGTATCTTTAAAGTACGTTTATACATTTTATGAAGTATTTTCAGAGTTACATTCTGTACATTTCTTGTATTCTTCTTCTATGCCCCCCTGATGGTTAGTTTCACATTGTTGGCTGACATACACCCGATTTATGTAATTAATTACATAATCTTTTGGGAAAACTTAGAGACAGTTAAAGTTAGTTATTCAAGTAGAAAATGTTTTTAAATTAACCACCTAAATCTACAATTTAATTATTTTATCCAAATATTTATGTCGTAAGCAAAAATAGGATATGCTATCCACCATACATGTATTTTTTGGTTCCTATTTCCACAATCCTATACGATGATCCCGAAGTATATATTACCCATAATCCAAACAAGATACTGGCCCCATAACCATCGTTCATGAATAAAGAAAATGTATAGGAACATTAAATTGCATAAATTATTTTATGAGTTACTTTTATATGCATGTTTATGGTGAAAGATAACGAAGGAGAATAAAAAGTAATTGTGTAAGTTGGGGACAACAGACGACTCGAGCTGGGATCATTAACCACGAGCAGAACGTCTTAGTTCTAATACATTATTCCCATTTATCGCGGGACCTTACCTGTCTCTTGATTAATTATCGAAAGACAGAAGAATAGAAGGTTTATTAACTGTTGTTTCGAATTGTTTGGACGTGATATTAAATCGGTGGGAATGTATTGGCGATGTTATTATTATGCCTTTGCTACACCTTTTTTTGCCCGAGGAAATCCGTTTGAGGACTATCCGCCACTGGGGAATCGCGGTGGGGAGTTACGAACTCGCCACAGGGTGGCCTGTCACCGCAAGCAAGAAATATTATTGCCCTTATGCTAGGACCACGGACGGCCGCTCCGCGAAGCCCTAGCAGGCGGTGGCCCAAATACCTATTCCAACCAAGCCTTCTGCATCTTCATACTCTCTTTCGTTTGGAGCCATTTTTAAAGCGCACCACGAGAAGAGAGGTTAGCGCGCGGTAAACACCGGCGCATCCCCATTGCGACGCTATTAACGACGGGCGGGGAACCCTTGCTCTGTGGTCAATCTACACCATCCGGCGTGCCATACACGGCGGTCGAAGGTCTAGTGACTCCTTCCAGCGCCAATGCGTCCTCTTTTGGCGGAAGCGGGGTAAGCTAGAGCACTCACATTCCCGCTTCTCCTCTTCGTTAGCAAGCATAACCGACTTGCAAGAGGAGCAGACGGCGTCCCATTTAGACCTCTGCTACATTTGAGATAATGTTAATGTTAGTATCTGTGTCACACAGATGTAGTCAAGGGCTTAATGCAAATAATTTTATTTGGGTTACGATATTGTTATTAATCGTCAATAACGTTAAACGTAAGTAACGCATGTATATACGTACACTAAAGAAGGTAATCATTAACGGCGTTAATTTTTAAAGCTATAAACAAAATGCATTTGGCATCCTAAATGTTTCAGGGACATCAAAATATTGATTACCCTTGCAATGTATTTTTATAATAATAGCCGAATGAGCAATAATGTAATCTTTATTGTTTTAAAGCTGAACTAATAGATATTATAAAAACGAAAGTAACTCTGTCCGTATGTTGCACTTTTACAGAAAACTACGCGACCGTATTGGCTGAAATTTTATATAAATATAGTCACAATACCAATCAAGGACATAGGATTTCTTCGTTCCGGAAAACACGACGTTGTTTTTACGGACGGATGGAAATATTCCGGGAGCGAATAACGCCTCAATAAAAAATAATGCAATGTAACTTATGTGAGTGCTTGCTCTATGAATGGAAATACAGTGTAACACTTCACACGAGACTAGAAGACACTAGGCGTCTTAAAAGTTGTTGGTTAATGGTGTAGACCATTAACCAACAACTTTTACGAAATTCAGCAAAAGCGCTCGTGAGAGACAATTGAGTATGAGAATATTATAATAATAAAGTTGTCTTGCAATCTAACAATAAGTTTATTTATAAAGAATATATAAAAGTTTTATATAAAAACAATTAATATTATACATATGTATTGTATTCTCATTTGTATACAAACTAAAACAGATATTATCTTAAAGTGCCGACTTATGGTTGACGAGACCCTTGGGATGGCGAGCAAACGCACGCAAACTTCAACTTCCCTTGGCACCGAGTTTTTCTCAAACGTAATTAGTTGTTTTAAACTCCTCCATAATGACATGCTTTTCATCTTGTCGACACAAAAGGACGTTTTAAAATTCCATTTCGTCTTTTAATCTCAATTGTGAATGCAGTCCGCTTTTTACAGCTTAACGACTGCAGATAGCAAGTACTATACTTGTTGTTTCTTGGCGCTTATTTAAAATTAAAATATATACACAAATTATAAACTAATACAATAAAGACTTACATACATACGGCAAACACTTACATACATATACATATACGTATTATCAGGTCTGTTTCCCATGGGGTTAGTCAAACACTATGGATCTCCACTTGCGACGATCCTGGCAAACAACTTTGGCTTCATTACTTTCATTACCCTCTTCATTAAATGCACGTATATTTGAGATGCTTTTAATAGATATAAACTAAATTAACCTAATTAGTCACCTACACCAACGTAACTTGGCTTAAAATGGCTAATTTAAAAATGTAAACTCCTAATGATCACTACAGTTTTATGTTATTTAGATTAGGCAGGAATCATTATCTTTATTACGGCTCTTAGGGCCGGTACGGGCGGTGTAATGCCACGCTCTCACAAAATATCGTGCGATATTTGAGAGCGCCGTTTCACTTCATCCACCCACTATCCGATTGTCCTTACCTCCGTCTTCCTATCCGAATTTCATATTCCATCTCCTGTATCCTGTTCTTCCTGCCTGAACCCTCAATCTCATCATTCTCATTATCTTATAATAAAAGACGGCTACACATTGACTTCGCTGTTGGTATTAGGTTTATCGCAAACAATTTATTCTTGTGCTGTTTTTTGACGCGATTTATTATTTAAAAAAAAAATTACATCAAAAAAGTTCTATATCTAGGAATACTATAATGCTGATGGAGATGTGTTAATAATTTATATAGATAAGATATATGATGACAACAATAGATATATTAATAATAACAACCCATAAATGTCCCTCTGCTGGGGTTCGAGCCTCCCACTTTTGGGGAACGGACAGTATACCCGCCACGTTTGTCCAAGGCGACTTGGCAGGTTTGACACAACGGCTATCTCGATGTGCAGGTTGTCATCACGATGTTTTCCTTCAACCTTATTACCACATGGTAATTGAAGCAATATGCACATTAGCTCAGAAAATTTCCTTAGTGGTGCAAGTTTTCTGGCCATCATCGGATCCGCTCCTTTTTGAGTTTGGGACGCGTATGCTAGCCATTACGCTATCACGACTTAGACAATAGACTTATAAACAATACCTTTTTACTGATATAATAGTATAAACATAGACACAAAGAGGTGTAGGCATGAACGATATTCCGGAAAGGCAGTGTACCCCCCCCCGTTCCCCCTAATTTATTACCTGTACGCGTTTCAAATCAGATGAGTGACTGGATTCGATTTCCTTATTTGTATGTTTTCCTAAAGAAAATTCAATTCACCTTTGTTCCCAATTTACGACTTCCACCAACTTCCCGGAAGTATTTTCCATGGCTTCAGAAATACTATCCCATAAACCCATTTATATATATATTATTGAAATGGAATGTTTTCGTGTTTTGGTTTGAAATTATTATAGAAAAAATAATTATTTTAGATAATATTTTGTATGAGGAAAGAAATAAATTTCACGGAGCCAAGGCGAAACTCATTCAATTCTCCCATTTCAGTGGGGATATAAATCATCGTCAGACACACCTGACGGCTAGGACAGAATGAAAAATACCGAAACGTTCAAACCGAATATCAACAAGTTCCAACATCGAAGACTTTTCCGACTTAATACCCTCGTTGCGTACATAACTTTTGTACGTTACTTTTTTGTACAGGTATTGTTTTATACTAAAGACATGCCTATTTATTTAATACAGTTGTTTAGCCTTAGTTTTGTTTTGTAGGGCGTTTTTCTACATAGGGTTTAATATAAGAAGTTTGTAATGTAACTTGCTTATTGCTAAAGTTATGCCAACTGACCGATAGACACAGTGCTAAAATACTGATGAATGTATGCTATGTTAAAATACACACAATATTAGTTTCATTATAATATTTGTATATATATACAATATACATATATATATATATATATATATATATATATATATATATATATATATATATATATATATATATATATATATATATATATATATATATATAATATTAATTGTCAGTCACTTTACTCGAGCGGCCTGTGGGTGGACTATACGCAACGAGCCATCAACGCCCTACAAGATTGGATAGGGGTAGTCATAGGCTTAAAATAAGTGGCTATAGGTTCAAGAATTGGGTAAAATATAATATTACTAACACACTAAATATGGACCCCGTTCCAAAATAAAGTTTTTATTATTATAATTATATATTTATTATTATTAATTATAGTTATATTATTAATTATATTCCATTCTACCCAACTTCCATAAGACATTTTTTTATTTCACCTCCGCCCCTTTCATAATTTAAGAAAGAGGGTGTTCCTTTCCTCTTTAGTGTTTCATTCTTTAACACGCTCTTATTATATACCTTAATATATATAATCTTATTATCTGTTTATTTTACTTTTTAAAATATATTTTATCTTGTTGTTTTAATAACTATATAAAGATCTTAACAGCCATAAGACTATTATTAGAATAGGTTACTTGACAATAGTAATTACAAACCGGGATAATAAGCTTAGTATCTAATACGGCTGCATTTCATTTAAACAATATGAATTCTAATCCTGGGTGTGTGTATAGATAATGTGTATCGATGTACAGTTACAAAACATCGAAATAACCGGTGTGTGAAACACGCCGATCCACCTTAGACAAGCATCGCAGATAGACTGTCCATGACCTTAAATACAAGAGGAGGTGAAGCCCAGCAGTGAAACATTTAAAGTTGATAATATTAATAGAAACGACATGCCTCTTTGTGACAAAACATTTTCATTTATGTCGAAGTACCTGACAACGTGGGTCTTTTATGTTTGCATTACGTGGTAAGTGAGTACGGACTTAGCAAAATATAAGACGGGTTGCGGGTACTGAGAAGCCCTGTTCTCTCGACAAATCCTTTTCCCCATCACAGGCTCACGTTATTCACCGTCTAGACATGGCTTGTAGATTACTATATTTATTATACTTTAAGGTTTCGTACACATTGTGATAAAAAACGGAATGATTGTAAAATCGATACGTTTATCTGTCTGTCTGTCTATGTACAGATGTCGGAGCATTTAGCACAAAAATACTGGGGTTGAGTATTCTAAATAATCTATTTTAATATTATCATTTTGTATGTAGTTAAATATTATGTATAGTAATCGTAAAATAGATAGAAGCGGCCAATATGCTAATGAGGCACAGACAGAATTCAGTCCAGAAGCGATTAGTTTAAACAATCATTCTATAGGTGGCCAGATGTGCTTTCGAGCCATTCAATACTCATTCCTATACGTAAAATATTCGAAAGTTATTCAGAAAAACTAGTGTATCATTACAGTTAAGAGATCCCGGCCACCAAAGTCAAAAGCTTATACTCAAGCGACGCCAAAGTACCTTCAATAACGAAGTCGAACATAAGGTACTAAGATATGTTGCTATAGCCATGTTAATACTGTATATATTAGTATATATATAATATTAATATGTGTTATTGTTTATTTATTTTAGGTATATGTATAGTATATATGTATATATTTAATGTGCACACCACCGTTACACACTAAAATCCATAGACCGGGCTGTCTGGAAGACATCGCTCTGAAGTGATAAATAAGATCGCCCATTGTTCCTGCTTTTGCTTAACGTGACTACTGCAAATTATTGATTTGAACAATAAAGCGTTTTCTATTCTATTCTACTTTCACATCAGCAAACGCAAGATTAAATAGACCTTATCTAAACTTTTCAGAACATTTATATCGCAATTAAAACTCTGCAAAGTACCGGATCAGCCAAAAAGCGCTTTTTAAACAAACACACGAGCTAAACTCGCATTAATGAGGAAAACAAGCAGCGCTTTAGTAGCAGACAAGACGTTAATTCGTTATCTAATTAGACGAATTGCCGGCCCAGCTCCGCTGGAATTCCGGCCCGTGTCGTGTGAAATGCACTAATGAATCGGTGATTGTATCAGCAAATACGCTGAGATTTAACATACCTGACTGATTATAATTTACAGCAGTTAGTTGAAATTAAGATATTACGTCGTACGTAAGATATAAGCATGTCTAGAGATAAATTTGGTGGGAACGTGTACTGGCGCACTCAGAATCGCATAGTAGTCCGTTAACATTAATTAGCGACGATTGAATTATCGTCTTACTTTTTTAAAATATCTTTATACTGACAAGAGTGAATTATTTTTAATTTTTGATTCTTACACCATGTTAAAAGCAGTTTTTTTTAAATTGAAATCAATGTTTTGTATCAATTTTAATTCAAATTCAGCAGTGAAAATAAATTGTCAACATTATCACCAAATAGGCGAATTTGGCCAAATGATCAAAAATTAAGTCTTAATTTTAATCTTTAACTACTTTTGTTTACAACAATATATTTTAAATAATAAAACGTTAAAATGCGAAATAAGAATACCCGTGGCGCTATCTACTCACGTAGCAATTGGGATCCATTCAGACTTACGTTAATTATATGGCGGTTGTTACTCCTAAGTACTCTTTTTTTCGACTTCCAAAAGCCTGCTCCTTGCTCAATTTAACAATATGTTTGTTACGCGATTTGTCCGTCCATTGTGGATCGACTTTAAATTTTTTTTATTCGAAAGATTATATTCCCAAGGAAGTAATTGGTACCAAGTCAGGAGATGATGAATCCCAGGGAAATCAAGAACAAACCTTGTTGTCTGAGCGCATGCACTCTTCAAAGGCAAAACTTGTATATACCTACGCGTGCCAGTAGCAGTAGTAGTCCACAGGCGCTTAAAATGTTATTTCTAAAGCTATTCATGCAATTAAAAAGTAGAAAATATTTTATTAACAAAAACTACAAATTTCAAACTAAAAAGAAAAATAAATACTTTTTACAACATCTTGAAGATGGTGCCAATTAAATTATATAAAAACCACTTCAAGATGTTGGAGAAAAAACATATTATTCGCTTTTTAGCTTGTACTGTTGTTTTATATAAAAAAATATATTCCATTAAACAAGTACCTTTATGTCATATTATTATTCATTGTTCATGTATCCCTTTTTAAAATATTCGCTCCTAACTGCTGTTGGAAGACGTGATTTAAAAACTTTGAAGTCAAACACCTATCATTTCACAGCACATAACCAAATACAAGTTTCACGAACCCAAACACTGTGTGATCTAATAAAAGAACAAGTTTGACTGAGGTCGTGATTCTCCGGGGAAAACCTTTATGAAAGTTATACCTCACCTCAAAGGTGTGCAAATCGCGAACGTGCCGATGACGTTAAGAATTTCTTAATAGAATTCTGTGTAGATGATGGTTTTAGGTACTCTCCGTAATGGTTGAGACATCAGAAGGATTCCATTGAAGAATTTAACCCTTGTCCTTATATCCTGATATCCCGAAAGCCTTTGACATCGATTTTACCTATACATTTGATAAATGTTAAGAATTTGTATCGAATATAAATGTTCTGTATATGTAAATATTATGATATTGCCTGAAATTTTTCTTGAAGAAAAAGAGGAATCTAAGCTGTTACAGTAAGTATACTTCTGGAGTTTTATGAAGGTAAAAGTTTTTAATAAAAAGCCGCTTTTATGAGAGTGGGGTATATTTAAGCGTGGTGCGTCGATAATGGTTACCCCGTTGGATAAGGTGACGCACCAGTGGCGGGAGCCCATGGTTCAATCGCGGTGTCGGGAGTACAAAATAAGACGATGGGCTGTTGAATACTCTTGCAGGATATTAATTTCTTAATTGTTCCTAATTTAACTTTATATATACAGAAACCTTATCGTTTACGTTACCGTAGTATTCTCATCAACATTAAATATTACATTCACACGTTTATGAGATTGGTAATTTTTGATGATATAGAAAACCGCCCAATCTTACTGGCAGCTCTAACACTGATAATTATTATCTCTATTTACATAGCATCACGTTTATGTATTGACCTTGAGTCTTTAATTGTGATAAATTATACATCAATAAATTTGTGTATGAAACATGACGCAACAATGAGCTAAGTCTCAACTGTTTTATAGACTGGTAAACAAGTGCCTTTTGGACCAACTTTTTTCAGCAGTCTCTGAAAATTATAAATGAGGTGTCATTCGATTCGGAATGGCATCTAGATGATTTGAAAAAAATGTAGTTCCGCTTGCAAAAATTGTAAAAGTTATTAACAATTAACTAAAAAAAAGGGGGGTTTAGTTTTTTGCAAATATCTCAAAAAGTAATAAAGATTTTTCAAATTTGAAAAAAGATTCGAAAAGAAGAGGAAATTTCCTAAAAAAAATTCAACTTCCGAAACTGTAAGATCAATATTTATAATTTTCCCAGAGGGATGAAAATACGGCCGAAAACGGGTACGCGGCTTACGCAAGCCACACCCACATCGGCCCTTTAATGAATAAATATTATTTAAACATACTAAATATGAAAATAAAAAATTCAAAAAAATCAGGCACTAACTGAATAGATGAATGAACAATAATCTGACTGAAAATTTTTTTTATAACAATTTTTCATTTAGTTATTCAATAGTTAATTAATTAAAAAATTGGCTTGAACATGAACATTGCAAGTGTGATAATTGTTATTAAGGTTTTTTCCCTTTCTTGGAGAAATTCTTGAAAGGCTTTAGAATAGAACTCCGTTGGAAAAATTAGAAAATGTTTATTTTTCATTTTTTATTAATAATTTTCGTTCGTATGTGTCGCATCTACATTCGCGAGAGACTTGATCAAATAGCACTTTTATGTACACGGCAGAACTCAGTAATAATTGCAAATATTTTATATTAATACTTCTTAATCCTACAAGAATGGAACATAAATTTAAAATATTATTATTGTTTTCTGTTCATAAATCCATCCAGCCATTTCAGAGCCTGATAAAAAAAAGTAAATTTTCAAAATTTTTGTTTGAAAATTTACTTTTATTCTTTTATATAAAAGTGGTCATTTAGAAACTCATTCTAGTGTGTCTGATCAACATATTAGAACAGAACAAATAGAAATTTGCAATTTCACCCCCTCGGGGCTATAATTCGGACCCATACTTTATAAGCTAAATTACCTGCTAAGCCGTAAGTAAGGTTTATTTACTACCGTACGGGCTGTTAGGCTTTTGTTTATTTAATACAAGGTTAGGTCTAATTACATCACCTTTGCCCTTTATAGCGGCTCAAATTACCATTGCCAAAAGGGCCCAAGCCTTTACATTTTCGTCATAAAAATGTATATCATAACTTTTAATTTAATATGAAATCATACCGATGTTTTTTTTATTAGATACAAACTTTATCACTCTTAATTCATAGAGTTTTGATAAATTTCAAATCTTAGAAAGTTAAAACTAGGATTCTGTAGTAATGGTTCTTTTTTGTTTTTTTTTTTAAATATCATTCAGTGTTGTGGTCGTTGAACGAGAGATATTGTGATTTTATATAAATATAGTTTACCCGCTGCGCTTACTTAGTGGTGTTCTTGTTTAAAGCAGTCTACAGTTATATTATATTACAATGTTTTATGTATTTGCCACGGAAGATTCACTTCATTTATATCGTAATTATATATATCCCGTTATCTGTCAAAAATAAATTAAAATACAAAAGGCAAATGTCTATGAAAAGACCACAGTGACCGACATGGCTAAAATGACGGAATAGCAAAAAACGACCAAAAATGCTAAAATAATCAAAATGGTCAAAATGACCAAAGTGGCCAAAATGACCAAAAAGGCCAAAATGACCAAAAAGGCCAAAATGACCAAAAAGGTCAAAATGATCAATAAGGCCAAAATTACCAAATAGGCCAAAATTACCAAATAGGCCAAAATGACCAAATAGGCCAAAATGACCAAAGAGGCCAAAATGACAAAAGAGGCCAAAATGACCATATAGGTCAAAATGACCAAATAGGCCAAAATGACCATATAGGTCAAAATGACCAAATAGGCCAAAATGACCAAAGAGGCCAAAATGACCAAAGAGGCCAAAATGACCAAATAGGCCAAAATGACCAAAGAGGCCAAAATGACCAAAGAGGCCAAAATGACCAAATAGGCCAAAATGACCAAATAGGCCAAAATGACCAAATAGGCCAAAATGACCAAATAGGCCAAAATGACCAAATAGCCAAATGATATATAGGCAAAATGACAAATAGCCAAAATGACAAATAGGCAAAATGACAAAAGGCAAATGAAAAAGCAAAATACAAAAAGGCAAAATGACCAAAAAGGCCAAATGAAAATTATCCTTGTCCATCCTCAGTATTTAATTTACATACGTGCCGAATTTCAGCCAATCGGTCCAGTAGTTTTCCGTAAAAGCATAACAAACAAACAGACAAATATCATTTATCCGGAACTATCCATTCGGATAAAAGTATCTATGTTCATCTCGTATCGAAAATATATATATACTGAGTTTCAGCCAATCGGTCCAGTAGTTTTACGTGAAAACGGAACAGACAGACAGACAGACAGACAGACAGAGTTACTTTCGCATTATAATATTAATAGGATACCTGATTTTGTGTTATTTCTATGTATATAAACTAAATTCAATTCTATGAGAAAGATAGGTTTTAAACTAATGAGTCTGCAACATTCAGCTTTCCGCACAATACACAATGTTTTTGTTTTTGTATCTAACAGAAACTAAATAATTATTCATAACAAAAATTCTAGCATTGATGCCATTTGTCAAAATTACATAAGTCTTATTAGGTATACAAGTGTTGAACTTCATGATAAATAGTTTTTAACTTCCCTATTAAAAATCTGAATAGTTTACATAGGGAGGTCCCTATATAAACGATGCAGATTTTTAAATTACTAATAGCTATTATTTACGAAGTATCACGATAATTAGTCAATATCGAAAGTCGCTAAGACGTAATAAACAACAAAGTTACTTATTTTCATATTGGTATGGTTCATAGTTATGGGAAAACATGTAATAGTGAAAAGTTAAGGACCAAACTGGGAACAGGAACAGATGCAACGCCCAACTTTGTGATTTCACACCCGCCACATAGACGCCAACTTTGCCGTGATGGCTTGTTTAACGGCATATTTACAGTTTAGAACAAATAGTTGCGAATATATTTGAACAAGCGAGAATTTAATACTAAACGACACATGAACTCCATGAAGACAGATGACGTTTTTATTTTCACCTTTTATTCCAAAAAATGTTCTCTTAAAGATTATTTTTAATTTCATAAAACAGCAGTTGTACCTTTTTCAATCAAATAATTTGAAAAGGAAATATATAAACTTTTGTTACGAGTTTAGGACTCGAATCAAAATGCTGTTATAAATACTATAGAGTTTATTAGAACTATAAAACACGTGTTCGCGCCGCTTATTCAAAATCCTCTCCCATCCAATTATTTTCACAACTACCCGCTTTCCTAACCGCGTTATCCAATCACCTTTTCCCAGCCGCCATCTTCCCTTCCATACGACTATCCTTGTCGTACTTACCGCTGCTACTAATACTGTTCGTTTTTACGAATCAGTCTGCTGTTGACCCTCGTCACACGTAGTCTACGCGTCTCGTACGACAACTCGCACATCTTTTCCGCTACAACCTGCATATGCAGTTATACCGCGCCGCGTGTGTACATTTTATCGAAGCCGCAAGAAGAAGAAGACAAACCAGAAGATTAGCTGCAAGGCTCACAACTTGGTGATCAGCACGCATATTTAGTGCAGCCCAGAGGCACGCAGGTTAGTCTCCTTTCTCATCCATACCAGCATTCCTACCACCGCCATTTTGGATACGCGTTCAGCACCTATTACTAGGCTACCGCGTTGACAACACGTATAACATAGGTACAAATATAACCAAACACAACAAATCCGAACGTAACGCAGAAGGTCGTAATTCAATAAAACGCGCAAAGTCCGTTACTATTAGATTCCTGAATGTATATCCGTCACGCCCGTATCGTAGTCGTAGCTCGACTGCCCTCTCTCCACCAGGCCGTCGTTTTATACTTCCCAAATGCAAAAAATCCGCAACACCTGTCTAATGATGCTAATGAGCGAGTACAATAGGACAATAGGCTATTTTCCACAATAATTAGTAAACGTATGCCAAAAATAAGTGAATAAAAGAAGGCGATCATAAAAGGATGGTTCGTGGAATTTGTCTTTGCCGGCGCCTAGGTTGTAACAGTATGTTCGATACTTTTGTTTTGTGGAAATCACCAAAATATATCCAAGTGTACTTTTACGTAAGAACAGAGTTTGTGGTATATCTGGTCTGTGGTTTGTGTCGTGTGGTGTTTATTCAAAACTGACATTTTATATTCTGTTTTACGTAGGTATACAAACTTATTATAAAAAAATTGCAATAAGAACATAGATATTTATAATTTTCAAGCTAACAGCATTCATTTACTTTAAAATACTAGGTTACTTAGAAATTCTCATTCATTCTTATGATTGATTCTTTCGATTCGCACGTCGTCATTTTTACGATATACCAGTCTTGAAACGCAACTAACGTAAAATAGTGCAACCAGGCTGGGAATAAACTGTATGCTGATCCTAGAAATATAAAAAAAAATTGCATCGAATTAATTTTACAATTATCTTTACTATACCAATTATAAAGTGACTGTTTTATTTCTGTAAATCGCTCATAACTTTGCACTTATGAAGTCCATAAGTTCCTGAATTAGGGGTCAACGCGCACTATAGTTATGGCAACTAAGATAACGGTAGTTTCGCACCAAACATATTTTATGTAGGTTTCACCCGGGGCGTTGTTTTATTGCCGGGGTTGAGGTATAAATCTCGGGATGACTGCAGGACTGTCCTGACGACGCGGAGGACCCTTAAACGTGTTTCCGAAACAGACGCCTTTATAGAGATAAATGCGGGTCACATGTTGACCTTCTCTGTCTCTGTTTACATTTCATCTATACTAATATTATAAAGGAGAAAGATTTGTATTTTTGTATGTTTGTAATGACTAAACTCAAAAACGATTGGATCGATTTCAACAATTCTTTCACCATTCGAATGCTACATAATCCCAAATTAATATAAGTAATATTTATTACTAGAAAAAATAGTAAGGATCCCTAAACCAACGGTACAAAAATTTGTGTTTGAGTGGGTCCGGGGAAGGTTTAGATTCACAATTGGACCGGTAGGTAGCGTTGAAATAGGGTTCTGTATTTTGTTTTATTCAGGGCAGGACAACGTCTCGCAGATCCGCTAGTTTACTCTACAGTTATAATAATTGTTTTTTTTTTTTTTTTTTTTTTTTTTTTTTTTTTTTTTTTTTTTTTTTTTTTTTTTTTTTTTGTTATTATTTATTTATTCACAACACCACATAGTCCAATATCAATATAAACCTACTCAGACGAACACAAATAAAAACACATACAATATTATTTATTACTGACTAGCACTGATTTGGTCCTTTTAATGAAGGACCAAATCAGTTGCTAATCCAATTTATTCGATATTCCCATCAGGGTGCTGTTGTTGTTACCAACGAATATAAAATTAAAGTTCGTTTGTTCGTCCGCTGGTTTATTAGGAATTACTAATATTTCGTCCGCTAATAATGTCGTGCATTTTTAGCTGGTTTATTAGGAAGTTCTAATATTTATTAATTATTTTTATAAGCATTTTAACCATGACCCGTTATTATTCATAGCCGTCATTCGAAAAACCTGGCCTATGGTAAAATGCAGAGTTTTGACACCAAACAATTAAGGACATTCGGAGCGGCATCGACACACTGCGCTTTATGCTATTAGTAACTTATGCGTTATGAACTCGACTTCATAAATTTGGTTTTGTTTGCAAGAAGTATAATTAGGTATGTGTATTGATAAAGTTTATGAACTTTCAATGAACATTTAATTTGAATTCCAATAATAATACGATTATATAACTAGTATTAAAATTTTAATAATATTACATTACTTCATTTAAAAAATGCATTTTCATTTGTAACAGAACTTATGGCTGGCCTAGGTATATAATTATCATATGTAGATTTTATGAAGTGTCTGTAGCTTACAAGTGTCCACATTCAGTCTATATGTTTAACTCGATAGCTAACATATTTATATTAATACATAACACGTATATACTCAGTATGTTGACGTGTTTGAACACTAGTTAATTGTCGCGCCGCAAGCTATGCGGGTAACATTAGCTAGGACATGCCGTACAGTAGGAATTACTTTGTATGTAATCAATAATATTAGCTGGTATTAAAGTTATTATTACTTCCGTGAAATGAAACCTACATAGGTTGAAGACCTAAAGACAATGTCAAGGCTTTCAAAGAAGTTCCGTTCTGTGAACGTACTACTTACCATATATACGTTTTCCAATAACCACAGTGCTTCAAACGGTCGCTCTCGCAGATTCGTATTACAATCACTTTTTTTTTTTTTTTTTTTTTTTTTTTTTTTTTTTTTTTTTTTTTTTTTTTTTTTTTTTTTTTTTTTTTTTTTTTTTTCTTTACAAATCACTTACAAATATTAGTTCATTGAAATGTTACATGAGCTTTGCATTTTTTAGAGGACGCAATTTTATTTTTGGGACATATGTGGGGGGTCAATAGAAGCTTAACTTCAAATTTGTGGGGTCTCCACCCTTGTCCCCCGGCCGCCATCTTAGAAAATGGGGTGAAAACACTTTTTCCAAGACGTTAAGCTTCTATTGACCCCCCACACATGTCCCAAAAATAAAATTGCGTCCTCTAAAAAATGCAATATTCGGTCCTTAAATTGTAAGATTTCAATGGACTATATGAGATGTATATCAAAATAAAGTGAAACACTATTTTACACCTGTCAGTACATATATCTAGACACGTGTCAATTACAGTAAGCGATTTTCCAAAACTAACCCCTATAGTTCCACAGATCACACAGATGAAAATCTATTACATACTAGCTGTGTGCGCGACTTCACACTTTTTCCTGCCTTAATTACAAAAAAAATCTTTGAAATTAGTTGAGTCCTGACGTATAAGTCTTTAGGACGCCATAGGGACTAAAATTCTAAAAAAGATTATTTTTAGGTGGTAATAAGGATAGAGGAAAATACTTTACAAAACCATGGTCGACGGAAAAATAAATAGATAGATTGTGTAAAGGACAGCATTATGGTTTGTGGTGTGACAGTGAACATACTAGTATGCAAGAAAAAAACAATATTTTTTTAAGAGAAATCAATAATTAGGAGAATATGAATGAAAAATAAATATAAGTTCTCATTTAATTATTAATTTGGAAATAAAAGTTCATTTACTTTTATTAATATAGAGAGGCTCTCCTTTAGCCTCTCCTGATTTTATATTACTCTTATGTAAAACGGTTAAGTCACCGTACATATTGTGCCGAGGTAATTATCCAATCACTAGGAGATCTGAGTAGAGAGCTTAATTTATAAAGGCTGATGATATCTGTGTACCTATGACATATACAAAATTATTATGTATAATTTAATAACTAATTTATCTATATATGTAATTGTATATTCTATCACAATATATAATATTATATTGTTTGGCTTTTTATATAAGTATTGTACCTATTCTATATTACACATTTATTTATATGACTAGTTTTTACGCATGTTATGGTCTCCAGTAACGGAATGAGCACATTGTTTTAAAGTGTAAGGTTATCTATATTTACAAATTGTTATGTCTATCCTTTGTTGAGATTCTAATAAAAAAAATAAAAATGTAAATATAAATTATTATAATGACAACCTGTAACTTGTCACTGTTGGGCTCGGTTCTCCCATTATGGAATGAATTAATGAATGAATCTTTATTTGTAGAAATACAGGTAATAGTAGTACAAATGATGATGGAGGAAAAGACGTGTTACACTTCTCTCAAGTGGCTTGGCAGGTTAGACACATCGGTTATCTCGATGTGCAGGTTTCATCACAATGCTTTCCATCACCGTTAGCTCGTGGTAATTTGGACATTATGCACATTATTAGGTCAGAAAAACTGCCAAATGGTGCATGCTTTCCGGCCAGGATTCGAACCGCACCTTTGAGTTTGCGACACGTGCGCTAACCACTAAGCTAGGTAGGCTTTTCTAGAGAATTGATAATGTTATGATATTACAATTAAAACAAGATTAAGGACTTGTATTACAGTTCCCACTAGACAGGGATTTCGACCTCAATACCTACGTACTCAATG